>CM032453.1:17773590-17958590 GCA_019049505.1 Pachyrhynchus sulphureomaculatus | reverse complement strand
TCAGAAGTATATTTATATATATATATATATATATATATATATATATATATATATATATATATGTATATATATATATATATATATATATATATATATATATATATATATATATATATACATATATATATATATATATATATATATATATATATATATATATATATATATATATATATATATATATATATATATATACATATATATATATATATATATATATATATATATATATATATATATATTATATATATATATATAATGTTAAAAATTGTTTGTTTTTACGATCACTTCAAGGAAACACACGTATCTGAAACTTTACAGTATGTCATCTATTAAATAATATTTAACAAATATCATAATAATTTGGTCATTTTGGCGTTACATTTATGTCATGCCGAGAAACTGTTGGAACGACCCTCGTGTACGTACATTTGTATTTTTCCCTCAAATACCCTTATTCTTATTTAACAAATTACATAGAAATATAAATAATATATTAATACAATATGAAATTAAAATTGTTATTTAAAATATGGAATAATAGATCGTGGTTTCCCCTGTAAATATTTATTTAAAAATAAATATTACCTGCTACAATGTTTTGAAACTGTATAATGACTTATGTAAACTTAATTTTCATGGTCAAGAACTTTGTTCAACGCTAATAGTAACAATGTTAATGGATTCATTTTACAATAAAATTACACTTGGTATAAGTTGCCACTACGGTCAAACGTAGGTCATGTATAATTAACAGATTAACTATAAACCATTTTTATACACGTTTAATACGAGGATTTTATGATAAGTACCTGGCCTTTTATATTCCTTTTTAAAAATACGACTTCTCCTACCCCTCAAAATAGGCGTTTATTTTCATCGTTGGAGCCAAATTTTTTTCGCCGAGCCATTTTTTCATATTCGGCAATAGGAAATAATCACTGGGGGTTAAATCTAGCGAATATGGTGGATGCGGAAGTAATTCATATCCTAACTCATGGAATTTGGCCATTTCGATGACACAATGGTACTCGTGTGCGTTGTCTTGATGCAAGAAAATTTTTTTCTTCGCCAAATGTGGATGTTTTTCTTATACAGCATGGTTGAAACGATCCAATAAATTGATATAATACTCTCCATTAATCATTTTCCCCTTTGGAGGTAATCGACGTGGATTATGCCACGTACATCCCAAAACACTGTGGCAATGACTTTGTTGGCCGATAAAGTCGCCTTGGTCTCCTTTGGCGCCTGTTCGTCATTGAAAATCCACTGTTTGGACTGTTCTTTAGTCTCTGGTGAATTGACTCCAAAAATCATTCCGATTGCGCTTTAACATCCCCAAACATTTTTTTGAAGTTTATTATCAATTGTGAGCAATCGCGGCACCCATCTTGTGGAAAGCTTTCTCATTTCTCATATACAAGTGAGTTGTTAAAATATTCTGCACCCGTTCAGTTGAGATGCCCATAGTCTCAGCAATTTCACGCACTTTCACTCTCCGATCATTTATCACGATATCGTGGATTTTTTTTCAATCATCTCTGATGTGGTGACTACATTTGGACGACCTGGACGTTCTTCATCAAAATGTCTGTACAGCCGTGTTTGAATTCAGTTATTTAATATTTTATGGTCGATAACGAAGGTGCAAAGTCCCTATAAACTTCGCTGTGCTCCACTTTTATCTCATCATTCGTTTTCTTTTTCAAAAACAAATATTTTATCACTGCCCGATATGCAATTTTTCCCATTTTTATAAAAGCACAAAAAGTTGTTATATTTAAATAGCTGCCACGTACAAACTACATCGCGCAGCTACTTAAAAATTTGACAGGATTCTTGTGAAAGGTTATATTTACGAAAAATATAATTTTTTAAATAGCAGTAGCGCCATCTCTGGAGTAACAAATTTATATTGAAACCAAAGTGCTGCGGTTCGCGTTTCAGAAAAGATATAGATTTTAATAGGAGTTCCTTCCTTTCAACTTGGTTCATTAATTTATATGCGGAAAAAATATTTGATGAGCCACTAAAAGAAACGGATATTGGTGTAGTACAGGGTAAGTCAACGATAAAGTAATAGTTATGAATTTTTCTAAAAATGAATTAATTGATATGGTTTATATACTGGGCGAGGCGGGAAAAAAATGTCTTTTGGCAGTAAGGCTTTACGAAGCGAAGTACCCTTATAGACGTATAACATCTAGAAAATCTTTTCAGTGCTTAATGGAACGGTTTCATGGTAGTGGTAGCGTTGAGTATACGAAACGGAAAGTAGTAAATCAAAATGTTACCAATGAGGAAAAAAAATGGAAATTTTGTTGAAGATAATCCCCAGGTCAGCAGCCGTCAACTAGCTGACTTATCTGACACATCCCAATCTACGGCTAATCGCACCACGAGAAAATATAAGTATCATCCCTTTCATATGGAACTACACCAAGAACTTCAAGACCCTGATTTTGAACGACAAGTAAACTTTTGTACCACCATGAACGGAGCAATAGAGGCCGATCCAAATGTTTATCCAAAATAATGTTTTCTGATGAAGCTACTTTTCCGTAATAATGGAACAGTTAACAGCCATAACATGAATACACAGTTAATTCATTTTGGGTCCGGAAAGTTCAAAACCAAGACCATTGGTCGCTTAATGTATGGTGTGGAATATTAAATTTTCGAGTTATTGGTGCAAATTTTTTCCGCAAACCGCTTAACAGGCATAGATATCTAAAATTTTTTGCGAAACGAATTACCCCAGCTTCTTGTAGAAGTTTGAAAGGGAACAAATGTGGATTTAACAAGACGGAGCTCCTGCTCATTATCACCGGGAAGTTCGGGATGGATCGGTAGGGATGGATTCATTCAGTGACCCCCCCCCCGATCATGTGACCTTTAGACTTCTTTTTGTAGGGCTATATTAAAGATCGTGTTTATGTGAATCCCCCTACAACATCAGTAGATATGGAAAATAGGATACGGGATGCATGCAGGACAATGACGCGGACAATGACGCCCTTTATGCTAAGGAAAGTGAAGGAACGACTAAACATGTATATTCACGTAGACGGGCATATTCTTGAACATTATTACGTCATAATAATTAATCATTAGATAAGTTAAACTATATTAAAATTATTATTAACTATTTGTTTATGTTTTCACAATAGCGTAAATGTATTAAAAACAGGGTAAAAATTGAAAAATTCAAAATAAATCGAAAACTATTAGAAATAGGTACATGACATACTCAATAAAAGTTGGAGGGTTTTGTAAAATCTATCAGAAAAAATAATAATATATAGGGTGTGCCACTTAAAAAATTTGAGATTTTTCAATTTAAAATAGTCGAAATGCATAAATTTATTTTGAATATCCTGTAGCATCTAACTCAAATTTCTTTGCATATATCTTTTTTTCATCTCTATACGCTAGTACCAGTTATGAGTATTCCACCTTCAGAAAAAATGGCGCTATTGGCAATTTTTTACAAAACTGAAAACTAGTATTTTTTAAAAAAAAAAAATGAAATTTTAGAAAAACTACTAGGTTTAGGTATGTAACATTATTAATAAAAAAAGTTATAAAATTTTACGCAGAATTTAAAAATAAATTAGAAAATAGGATGTTCCATTTAAAAAAAAAAAACATATGTTATATCGGCTACACTTTTTTGAAGTACCCTATATACTTAAAAATAATTTTAAATTGTGCACCTTAACATTCCCTAAAACTATTGTATTTAACATTTTTTCGTAGTTCCCGAAACAAATGAGATAATGAACTTTCTATCGTTGACACCCTGTACAGACTGAAACTAAAGATTAACAAAACGAAAGGGATTGAAATCGGCAAAAAATATTCTTCAAGTCAACCTCAAATACCACCTCAAACATAAGCAATGTTACTGTAGATAGAATTTTAAATAACTGGATTTCATATGTTTGTTGAGTTCAGCATTCTACTTTATGGTGCTGGAGCATGGACTCTTACCGAAACCATGTGTAAGAAACTGGAGGCATTCGAGATGTGGGCTTACAGAAAAATGTAAAAAATACCTTCGCTAGCTAAGAAAACCAAAATTCACGTGTTACAACAAATGGACAAACAAACTCAGCTCATCAATATAATCAAAAAGAGAAAATTTGAATATTTGGGGCATGTGATGAGAAACAACACCAAATATGACGTGCTACAGCTAATAATCCAAGAAAGGATTGAATGTGAACGCAGTCCTGGTAGAAAGAGAACATCCTGGCTGAAGAATTTACGCTAGTGATACGGACTGAATTCCACCTCACTTTATAAAGCTGCCTCTGCCGATAGAGTCAAAATCATGTATATGGTTGCCAATGTTCTGGAAGGACAGGACACATGAAGAAGAAAATATCTCTTGTGTATGTAATTTGGAATAAAAAGAGTAAATAGAAATTACTACTATCAAGCAAATTATATAGTAGTAATTATTTTGATTGCGGTGTCAATTAGTAAGTAGATACTTACTTTTAAAGCAGAAAATCACTTACGAAATATCTCTAATAATTTCCACGCTAATTATATAATCCGTTACGTTAATTTTTTGTAATAATTACGTTTATTAGTGAAAATTCTAAGCGATTTTAACATTCTCCACCTTTTGACATTCAATCCCATATATTACGATATTAGGTATTTATAGCTGTGAGTTTTTTCCGTTATTATGTGGGTACTTAACTTATATATGATACATGGTTAGTACAAAGGACGTTCAATAATTACCGAGGCAAATAGCTGTGAACAAAAAACGCTTTATTCAATACTGCACTGACTTAGCCGTTACTTGATGTAGATCCATAATAACTAGGAATAAAAAATTTTAAACAAATGTTTAAGATCACCACTTATGTTTATTATTAATGACAATTGTTTCGACACACTGTGTCTTCTTCTGGAGCACGATGTAAATTAACTAACAAAGTATGTTTCAGAATACATAGTTTACCCAATTACAAGTACTAAATTCATTAACAATGTTTACCTTAATACTTAGAACAAGTTCAATAAAGAAGACCCTCCCCCATCTAATTGATCGTTGAGTAATAGACCTGAGGATTTTTTTTCTAATTAATTTCCACCTGTTCTAAACAATTCAGTAATTTTCCTGTCTTTCCGTTATGCAAAATTTTGAAATCTTCATTGAATGTATGATTTTCCTCTGTTAAATGTTTGGCATAATGAGATTTGCTATTTTTCATTCTAAAGCTATGTTTATGTTCATTTATTCTTTTATAAAAAGGTATGCCTGTTTGTCCTATATACGTTTTATTGCAAGTGCCACAGCATAATTCGTAAAGCCCCGATTTATTTTCTTTTTTAGTTTTACTTTTATTATTTTTAATATGTCGAGATAATGTGTTATTTGTACGGAAAGCGATATTTACATGATTTCTATGGAAAAATTTTTGAATTTTATTAGTTAATTTTCCGGTATAGGTGAGTGTATGAAATTTTTCTTTGTTTAGTTGTTTGTACGGGTACACCAGTCCTGTTGCTTTTTTAAATTGTTTTTTCATTAAAATATTATCTACGAAATCGCTCCTGTATCCATTGTTTATACTAATTTGTTTTATAATATGTAATTCTTTCTGAAAATTTTCTTCCGTTAATGGTGTATTTATTAGTCTATGGATGAAACTATTATAAGTCGAGAGTTTATGAGTGAACGGGTGGTTAGAATTAGCGTGTATAGTTATATCTGAGTATGTTGGTTTATGGAAGATTTCAAAATCGTGTTTATTCATTTTGTTTGATATTTTTAAATCTAGGAAATTAATCGATTTATTTATTTCTATTTCTGTTGTAAAAGTAATATTATTATGAAATTGGTTAATATAAATCTAGAAAAAGTTTTAATTGTCGATCTGTGCCTGTAAAGCAACTCAATATATCATCTATATACCGGTACCAATAAAAGAAATTTTTAAAAAAATGAGAATTACTGATTTGTTCTTCTAAATGGTCCATGAAAATTTCAGATAAAATTGGACTAAGAGGGTTTTCCATTATTAAACCTTTCTTACTTATGTAAATGTTATCGTTAAATTCGAAATAATTCTGATCTAAGCACAATGTTAAGATATCTAATATTTCTTGTTTAATTATTGGGTTAACATTATTTCAAAATTTTGCATAACGGAAAGAAAGAAAATTACTGAATTGTTTAGAACAGGTCGAAATTTATCAGAAAAAATCCTCAGGTCTATTACTCAACGATCAATTAGATGGGGGAGGGTCTCCTTGATTGAACTTGTTCTAGGTATTAAGGTAAATATTGTTAATGAATTTAGTACTTGTAATTAGGTAAACTATGTATTCTGAAACATACTTTGTTAGTTAATTTACATCGTGCTCCAGAAGAAGACACAGTGTGTCGAAACAATTGTCAGCAATAAAAAACGTAAGTGGTGATCTTAAACATTTGTTTAAATTTTTATTCCTAGTTATTATGGATCTCCATCAAGTAACGGCTAAGTCAGTGCAGTACGTAGATACTTACTTTTAAAGCAGAAAATCACTTACGAAATCTCTCTAATAATTTCCATGCTAATTATATAATCCGTTACGTTAATTTTGTGTAATAATTACGTTTATTAGTGAAAATTCTAGCGATTTTAACATTCTCCACCTTTTGACATTCAATCCCATTACGATATTAGGTATTTATAGGTGTGGGTTCTTTCCGTTACTATGTGGGTACTATAACTTATATATGATACATGGTTAGTACAAAGGACGTTCAATAATTACCGAGGCAAATGGCTGTGAACAAAAAACGCTTTATTCAATGACAATAACATCTACATTTCTCTTCAACGTAATTAATGGCAGTACACTGATCAATATACGGTATGCTTATGTAGTTTATTGTAAAACAACTGAAAATAAGCAAAGCCCTAATTTCAGCAGTCTATCCACTGTTCTTTTATTCGTCCATCCATCCTGAGACGCGTCTCGCCATATCACGGCTCATCAGTTGGGCTAGGATCGACAAACAAGAGACCAGAATTTCTAGTACTTACTCCGGTACTTGCGGAACACAATGGTAAGATACAGCGAATTGTACCAAATACGAATACCCAGAACTCAATCGGAGGCTGACACGACAGCAGACTGAGTACTAGGTATGCGTATTTGGTAAAATTCGTTGTATCTTACCATTGTGTTCCGCAAGTACCGAAATAAGTACTAGAAATGTTGTTCTCTTGTTTGTCGATCCTAACCCGACTAATGAGCCGTGATACGGCAAAACGCGTCTCGTGATGGATGGACGAATAAAAGAACAGTGGGTAGACTGCTAAAATATGGGCTTTGCCTATTTTCAATTGCTTTACAATAAACTACATAAGGTCTGAAGTTGATCCCTCGCAAATGGCGCTGCCTGCTTTTAGTGTTGGCTGTGCCAACCACTCTGTCAGCTTGAGGTTGCCGTGTCAGCCTCCGATTGAATACTAGGTATGCTTATTTGGTACAATTCGTTCCAGATCTTCAGCAATTGATCAATCGAGTCGTAAAGCCAGAGAAAGATTTGGATTAACTACGAATATAAGAAAAACCAAGTGAATGGTAACAATAAAGAAAAATCTACCACCAGAATCCCTCGAAATCAGGGACAATACCGTAGAACATGATTCCACATTTAAATATTTGGGAACAAATATAAACGACATTTCTAAAGTTCGTTTAGCTATATGAATCGCCAATCTTCGTAAGGAGACGGTGTCGTAACTAAGCACCATCACAGTTCTCTTAAAGCGTACCACGATTACACGAAAAATTTTACTATTATTTTTTACTACCCTAACCTAGCTTTTTATTAAGCTGTTGCCGTCAAGATAATTTATTTATTTATTATTTTAGATTACTGCATGGCAGTGTTCACATTGGTCACAAGTAAAAGTGAAACAACAAAAGAAATCAACAAAATAAAAGAAAATAAAACACTAAACATCACGACAATATGCATATACAGGATGTGATGAAAAATCACTTAATATATTGAAACTTGCACATCTCTGTAGCTAAAGCAATTGTAACAAAATACTAATAAATAGCGCTTCTCGATAATAATACGTAAAACTAACTGAAAGAACTCACAAACTTCTAAAATTAACGCCCCCATTGCCTTGAAAACTATATATAAACATAATGTATTAATTAGGTTACCATATCTATTTTACCAGTGCAATTAGCTGACTCATTGTTATCTGTAGAGTTCAAGAACAAGGTACTTTCCATCAACAATAAAAAATTGGCTAGTAAAAAATGCATTAAAAACATAACATATAGGTTATCAACACACATGCATGTTCACCATAAGCTGCAACCAGCAATCGATAAATTCCAGCAGCCGTTTTTTTTCAACTGAAAGGAGGTTATTAAACTTTTCAGCAAAACGTCTTTTTCTGGTACAAAACACGACATATTCAAAGCTATGAAGAACTATGTTTTCGCACAGTGACCATTAATAACGAACTGTCTTTTGATGGCATATGTTTACCTTGCAAAACGGCATAAATGTCACTAGTCTATACCAACGAGTATATTAGTAACGCCATTTCTTAGCAAAATCGATATTATTAACCGAAACATCTATTAACAAACCGGCCAAGTGCAAATAGGACTTACGCAATTAGTGTTCTGTACGTTGATTGCTTTTACAATAAAAGTGAAAAAATGATCAATGACTTTACAAAACACACTCCAAAAGAGTTTTCAACGAAGTTTGTTTCTGACCTTTGTAGGTAACTGATGATTTTAAAATTTTTGTTTTTTTTATATACCAGATAAATTATGAAAGGTAATGCCCTGTGGAGAATATTCCAGGATTTTTTCAAAATATTTTGATCAATACTTTTCGAGAAGGAAGTGGGAGGGACATCTATAATATATATAAAATGCAACGTCTGTCTGTCTGTCTGTCTGTCTGTCCGTTAGTGCGCCTATCACTGAAGAACCACTTATCCGATTTACGTACTTTTTTTTAAAAAACTTACATATGTTCTCTGGCCAGGTTATAGGCTATATTTTATTACGATAGGTAGCATAAGGAATGAGCAGTGACGTACAATAGTGAGTGATGTCGGAAATAAGTTTGCCGCTAGCGCGTGCCTTTGCAATACACAGCCTAAACCATTAAATATGGAACAATATTATGTAGCAAAGAATATCTGTAATGTATAATCTATAATATATATAAAATGCAATGTCTCTCTGTCTGTCTGTCCGTCCATTAGTGCGTTTATCACGCGGGAACCACTTATCCGATTTACCTGTCTTTTTTTAAATTCATACATATATTCTTTGGCCAGATTATATAATAATAATAATAATAATAATCTATATCTATAATATATATAAAATGCAATGTTTGTCTGTCTGTCTGTCTGTCCGTTAATGCGCTTATCGCTCGAGAACCACTTATCCGATTTACGTGAGTTTTTAAATTCATACATATGTTCTCTGACCAGGTTATAGGTATATATTTTATTACACCTATAATATATATAAAATGCAACGTATCTCTGTCTGTCTGTCTGTCCGTTAGTGCGCTTATCACTGGAGAACCACTTATCCGATTTTCGTACTTTTTTTTTAAAAACATACATATGTTCTCCGGCCAGGTTATAGGCTATATTTTATTACAATAGGTAGCATACGGAATGAGCAGTGACAATAATAGCAAATGAAGTCGGACAAAGATTGCCGCTAGCGCGTTCTCTTGCAATACACAGTCCAAACCATTAAATATGGAACAATATTATGTAGCAGAGAATATCTATAATATATATAAAATGCAATGTCTCTCTGTCCGTCTGTCTATCTGTCCGTCCGTTAGTGTGCTTATCACTGGAGAACCACTTATCCGATTTACGTGCTTTTTTTTTAAACATACGTATGTTCTCTGGCCAGGTTATAGGATATATTTTATTAGATGACATAAGGAATAAGCAGTGAGGATAATAGTGAATCAAGTCGGAGAAAAGTTTGCCGCTAGCGAGTTCTCTTGCAATACACTCCCTAAAGCATTAAATATGGAACAATATCATGTAGCAAAGAATACAATATATATAAAACGCAACGTCTCTTTGTCTGTCTGTCTGTCCGTTAGTCCGCTTATCACTCGAGAACCACTTTTCCGATTTACGTGTTTTTATAAATTTATACATATGTTCTATATAATTCGATATAAGCCTAGATAATGGGAGATAAGGTGAGATAATGGGAGATAAGGAGAAATAATGGGAGATAAGTCGAGATAAGCCTCGATAATGGGAGATAAGGTGAGATAATGGGAGATAAGTATAAATAATGGGAGATAAGGAGAGATAATGGGAGATAAGCAGAGATAAGTCTAGATAATGGGAGTTATGGTGAGATAATGGGAGATAAGGAGAAATAATGAGAGATAAGTCGAGATAAGCCTAGATAATGGGAAATAAGGTGAGATAATGGGAGATAAGGAGAAATAATGGGAGATAAGGAGAAATAATGGGAGATGACCAGAGATAAGCCTAGATATTGGAAATTATGTAGAGATAATGGGAAATAAGGAGAAATATTGGGAGATAAGGAGAAATAATGGGAGATATTTTATTACGTTGGTAACATAAGGAATAAGTAGTGACGATAGTAGTGAATCAAGTCCACGCGAGCGGAGCCGCGGGCCCGGCTAGTTATATATATTTTTTGTTTTGTGTTCACAAGTTTTCATTTGACACCCCAGTCGATTATCTTCACTTCCGATTTTACCCCCCAAAACTAACCCTTTAAGTCAAAATTTAAGTTTCAAAACTACCCGGCTCTGATGGGACCACAAATTCCCATATTAGTGCCAAATTTCAACTTTCTACGTCAAATAGTTTCGGAGAAAATTGGGTGTGGTAGACGGTCAGACAGACAGACAGACACCGAAGTGATCTTATAAGTTTTCCGTAGGGAATACTAAAAAACATTTTCTTTTTAATACTTTTCACAATGTAAACAGAACGTCTTGTCGCCAAAGAGATTTGCAGGTTAGATTGTCGAGGACAGCGGTGTGTCCCCTCCTTTCAACCCGCATTAAAAATCCTCTGTCACTCAGCAATGATCATCTTAGCTGTGAAAAGGGCGGCGTAACGATTTTTTAATTAACGTAGTTCAGTGATTTTCTAAATTTTTAATTGTGTTCAAAATTATTAAAAATAAGTACTGGATGTGAGTCCAATTGCCTCCAGGAGTCTCCCATTTCAATATACTAAATGATTTTCTTAACACCCTATACATCATAAAATCGGTTCTGAGTGCTCCCGACACTCGATAAGTCCATTAAATCGTTTACACTTTAGAACGCCCGGTGTATTAAAAAGTTTCTAGCTTTAAAGCTGACAGTGTGAATCTTTATAGATTCAAGTTTGCTTCTGTTTAATCGGAAAAAAATTAAAGGGTAAGGCCACCCCAGGTCCCAGGAAAGAAGGCTAATTTCGGGAATTTTTTTCAAGAGTATACCAGGTGTACAAGTATGAAATGCGGATTTTTTTCTAAAAAAACATGTTAAATTCGGAAGAATGATAAAAATTGCTTTATTCAAAGTATGCTCCATCGCTTGTCATACATTTTTCCCATCTTTCGGGCAATTTGTGAATACCACGCCAGTAAAAAATCTTCCCCTTTTGCTGCGAACCATTCATCGAGCCATTTTTTCACATCTTCGTACGAACCAAAGCGCTGCTCAGCAAGTGGGTGACCCATCGATGTAAACAAGTGGTAATCGGAAGGAGCCAAGTCTGGTAAGTAAGCCGCATGGGGTAGAACTTCCCAGCTGAGTGCTTCCAACGTGTCGCGAACTGGTTTTGCCGTATGTGATGGAGCATTGTCATGAAGAAAAATGACTTTGTGTTGCCTTTTTTCGGTCTTCTGGCCTTTTTTCAAGTAGCGAACGGTTCAAATGGTCAATTGTTGTTGGTAAAGTTTAGTATTAACCATTTCCCCAGGTTTTAACAGCTCATAATAGACCTCGCCTCTCTGGTCCCACCACACACAGAGCATCGTCTTTCTGCCAAAGCGATTCGGTCTTGCGGTTGATGTGGATGGTGCGCCTGGGTCTACCCATAATTTTTTGCGCTTGGGATTCTCAAAATAAATCCACTTTTCATCCCCTGAAACTATACGATGCAAAAACGACTTCCTTTTGTACCGAGCGAGCAAAATGTCAGACGTGTTTATGCGCTTTTCCATTTGCCTGTCGTTCAACTCATATGGTACCCATCTACCGGCTTCTGAATCTTTCCCATCTCTAGTAGCCGACTGGAAACAGCTTGTTGACTAACGCCCAATTGCTCGGCGAGTTGTTTTTGTGTTTGCGAATCATCTTCGTCCAACAATGCTTGCAATTCCACTTCTTCGTATTTTTTTGGCGGTTTTCCACGTTTCTTGTCTGCAACATCGAAGTCACCACTTTTGAAACGTCAAAAATCATCGTTTACACGTATCTTGCAATGGAGCATGTTCACCATAAGCTTCTTGAAGTAATCGGTATGATTTAACAGCAGTTTTCTACAAATGAAAACAAAAAATTAATGCTGTCTGCGAATGCTCTTTTTTCGGTATAAATTTCGACATATTGAACACAACAACACAACACTATGCACACATTTGTTGATGACACAACAAAATGGCGCAGTGTCAAATCTTTATAGCACAAACTGCATTGGTGCACCATCTGTTGTCTGAAATCCGCATTTCATACTTGTACGAGGCTGGTTTGAAAAGTCCGTGCAAAAATAAAAACTACTTATGTGTTTCGGGTAAACCTTTTTTATTTTTCGACATAGTCTCCTTTTAGGCTTATACACTTCGTCCAACGATGTTCTAGTTTGTTGATCCCTTTCGAATAATAGGATTTGTCCAAGTCTGCAAAATATCCATTAGTGTCTGCAATCACCTCCTCGTTTGAATAAAATCTTTGTCCCGCCAGCCATTTCTTCAAATTGGGGAACAAATAGTAGTCCGAGGGAGCCAAGTCTGGAGAATAGGGGGGATGTGAAACGAGTTGGAATCCTATTTCCATTAATTTTGCGACCACAACTGCTGAGGTGTGTGCTGGTGCGTTGTCGTGATGGAAAAGGACTTTCTTGTGGGCCAATCGCAGGCGTTTTTCTTGCAGCTCGGTTTTCAAACGGTCCAATAACGATAAATAATATTCACCTGTAATAGTTTTACCCTTTTCCAGATAGTCGATGAGGATTATCCCTTGCGAATCCCAAAAGACAGTCGCCATAACCTTTCCGGCCGAAGGAACGGTCTTCGCCTTTTTTGGTGCAGATTCCCCCTTGGTAACCCATTATTTAGATTGTTGTTTGGTCTCAGGAGTATAGTAATGTATCCATGTTTCATCCACAGTGACGAAACGACGCTTAGAGTCCTCCGGATTCTTCTGGAACAGCTGCAAACCATCCTTGCAACACTTCACACGATTCCGTTTTTGGTCAAGCGTGAGCAATCGCGGCACCCATCTTGCGGATAGCTTTCTCATATCCAAATGTTTATGCAAAATATTATGTACCCGTTCAGTCGAGATGCCCACAGCACTAGCAATCTCACGCACCTTAACTCTTCTGTCATCCATGACTATATAATGGATTTGATCAATGATTTCTGGAGTCGTAACCTACACAGGCCGTCCAGAACGTTCAGCGTCACTTGTGCCTATATGGCCAGTCCGAAAATTTTGAAACCACTTACAAACTGTTCTAATCGAAGGTGCAGAGTCACCATAATGTTTATCAAGCTTCTCTTTAGTCTCCTGAGGCGTTTTGCCTTTCATAAAGTAATGTTTAATCACCACACGACATTCTTTTTCGTCCATTTCTTGAAAATCACTCGACTTCCTTGATTCACACGAATGCCAAACACAAAGAAATAGACCAATCTGGCTGAAACTTGGTCTGCGTTCATTCAAGAGATGCTACTAACTAAACATGACCTCGATACGCGCCGGTGGTGCCATCTCTCGGACTTCGCACGGACTTTTCAAACCAGCCTCGTACACCTGGTAATACAAGCAGTTGAAAATTTATTTGAAATACTTTATGAAACAAATATTTAAATGGACAAAAACATGTTCATTTTTCACCCAAAAATTTCACGAAAAATTGTTTATAAAAAAGGAAGTTTATAACTTATCGCCAAATCCGCAAGTTATCCACTAGTTTTAACATATATTAATGAAAATTTCTTGATTTTGCCAGCAGAATCCTGAAAGCCCGACGACGAGGAGGCTTTGATTTCAAATATAGCAGAAAAACCAAACTAAGAATCTTTAATAGCAATGTGAAATCACTTTTACTCTGTGACTGCGAAACATGGAAGATTACAAAATCAACAACAAACAAATTGCAAACATTTATAAATAAATGCCTTCGACAGATACTCCCCATTTTCTGGCCAAAGAACATAACAAACGCGGAACTATGGCGGGCAACAGACTAACAGCAAATTGAAACTGAATTTAGAAAGCGACAATGGAGTTGAATCGGCCGCACCTTTGTAGACCTATCAACAACAGCCAGAATGGCCCTAGATTGGAACCCCTAAGGTAAACGTGGGAAAGGAAGACCTAGAACCTAGCGCAGGACCGTTCTTGGAGAGGCCGAGTCCATGAAGAAAACCTGGGCAGAATGGTGAGATGACGTGCTTTTGTGGAGGCCCTATGTTCCGACTGAGGAATCATGGAAAACGATGACGATGATGAACAAAATAGAACTGAATATAAAAAAATACTTTAACATAATTTTCAAGACGTATTAAGCCTCTGAATTTTCCATTCTTAATCATAAAGTTTGATTTAAAATAATGTCGTTTAACGAAATTACAGTATCAAATACTGTTGGTAAGGTGCTCACTTTATTTACTGTTTCTTTATGCTAACGAATTAAAAACCCATTTAAACTATTAAAAAAGTAACAACAAATGTTTCTGTCTTCAGTGATCATTGCCATGCACAAATATATGGTAATATTGTTCACCGATAACTAAAAATAAAACAAAACTCATGTTAACACCGAAGTTTGTTTTACCATTGTTGAAACTAAAACTTTCAGAATATTCTAGAAACGTCCAAGCTACAACTTACAGACCGTTTGCACTTATACGAATGTTGTTAAACTTCAACTTTTGAATCTTAAGCAGAAATTTACTATTTTTTGTTTTCACTTGGATTGGTTTTTCACGCGAACTTTGTTTCTTTACATGAGCATGTTTCATTAATCATGCCTGTTTGGAATTTTAAATTTTATTTATTAGTTTGTTTAGGGTCAATTGTAAACAAAATGTAAATGTGCAATTTCAGAGCACATAGAGTCAGTTAATCGACTCCATATATATATATATATATATATATATATATATATATATATATATATATATATATATATATATATATATATTACTTTAAAATTTTCTTGAACCATCAATTAATATTTATTTTCAATTTTTGGGATTTGGGTTCATTTTATGAATATTTAGTATTCAAAATTAAACTTACACTGACGTTTCACCCTTCGGTTTTTCTTTATTTCTTGAATCTCACATGTTTTATTTACTACTAGTAGTAGTACTTAGTATTATCCCCCAGAGCATTGCTTAAGATATTAGACAAAAACTTGGACATATATATATATATATATATATATATATATATATATATACATATATATATATATCTGTCACCGCAGAGGTTTTCGCGGATGGTGGAATGTAATACATTAAAATTCCGGGTTTCAATCCGTTAGTCTAAAAATAAATTTGCACGACGTTTTGCCAAAATCTCATTTGGCATTTTTAAGTGCTCCCGCCGCTGCTGCTACTCGATATTATGATCTGGCTGCTGCTGCCACTCGAAGCTAACTGAGAAACCGACGTGTGGTCGCCGCTGCCGATAGACGCCGACCTAAAAAGGACGGCGACCTCACGTCAGTTATTTTCGAGCGGCAGTAACATCATGATCACAGTATCGAGTAGCAGCAGCAGCGGGAGCACTTGAAAATGCCAAATGAGATTTGGCGAAACGTCGTGCAAATTCATTGTTAGACGAACCGATTGAAACTCGGAATTTTAATGTATTATATATATATATATATATATATATATATATATATATATATATATATATATATATATATATATATATATATATATACATATACATATACATGTATATTAAATCCATGAAAATCTGACAATTAAATATAAATATCCAGAATTATATTACGGGAAATACAACTGAACATTTAAAAATAAACTGAAATACCTGTTTGTAAACCGAAGTTTTCCTAGCATTAAGCAGTAACATATTTTATCACTTATTGTGAAAGTTTTACGCACTTTTTACTCTAGGTGTTTCAAGTTTTTTTTAACTTAGTCATTATTGTTGAAGAAAAATGACTTTGTGTTCGGTATCCTGGCCTTTTTTCAAGCAGCGCCTGGGTCTACCCATGATTTTTTGCCCTTGGGATTCTCAAAATAAATCCACTTTTCATCCCCTGTAACTATACGATGCAAAAACAACTTCCTTTTGTACCGAGCGAGCACAATGTCACACGTGTTTTTGCGCTTTTCCATTTGCCTGTCGTTCAACTCATGTGGTACCCATCTACCGGTCTTCTGAATCTTTCCCATCTCTAGTAGCCGATTGGAAATAGCTTATTGATTAACGCCCAATTGCTCGGCGAGTTGTTTTTGTGTTTGCGAATCATCTTCGTGCAACAATGCTTGCAATTCCACAATTCCTTGTCTGCAACATCAAAGTCACCACTTTCGAAACACCGAAACCATCGTTCACACGTATATATATATATATATATATATATATATATATATATATATATATATATATATATATATATATATATATATATATATATATATATATTATATATATACAGATTTGCCTGTAAAGGTCGGAAGTTATACATTTTAGTGATTGAGCCGTAATTTATTTTTTCTTTTTATTCACTTTATTGTTGATTTTTTTTTTATTTTTATATATTATATTTATTTTAAAGTAGTAGTGTCTCCTCATTTCATGTTATAATTCATTCGATCATTTGTCGCCCAGCTAAGGGCAAATATTATAAAACAATGAACACCCTTAAAACAGTACCTGTACAGAAAAAGTGATTCATGTTAATTGGTGCGGCCTTCTCTCATTAGAGTGCTAAGGAAGGGATATTTTAGTAACAGAACACATAAAAAGTGTTGGGTTGGTCAGCGAATAGGTCTAAAAATTATTATCAATCAGGCAAAAGTTACGGTTGTATCGAGAGATATTTTTCAAGAAATAAATCTTCAACTCAATGGTGAGTGAATAGGGCAAGTTGATAGGGTTTAAATATTTGAAATGTCTTGTTAACGACGAATGTAGCATTGGGAAGGCTAGAACCAACTTTTCTAAAGTGCAGAAAATTCTTGACAAACTAAAATCTTAATTTTGAGCTCAGATACAGAATGGTTTAATGCTACGTCTAGTCGGTCCTTTTGTATGGTCAAATTTATATCAATTAGTCGCATTAAAGTGTTTGAAATATGGATACGGAGGCGGATGCTTAAAATATCGTGCACCGATCACATCAGGAATATGGATGTACTCAGAAGGGCTAAATTGAACGATCGAGAGCGCTTCGAGCACATTAAGAAGAGAAAAATATCCTACCTTGGCTATATTCTACGTGGAGACCGATATTATTTCCAACGTCTTATATTACAAAGAAAAATCGAAGGTGAGAAGCGAGGTATAGGAAGGAAAATATTATTTTGGCACCAGAACATCCTTCAATGGGCGGGAATCTAGGACTTTCGATCCAAGAAGCTGCAATAAGTAGAACAATATGATGGGATAACAGAAGATGCCAACGTGGGAATCTGCATGGCACTTTAAGAAGAAGAAGAAAAAGGTATTCGGTTCTGAAATGTATTTGGTGCCCCACTACAGAACGGTAATATAAAATTTAACATAACATTTAACACATAAATGTAACGGTAACATCATACCGAGTGGCCAAGGGTATACATCTCGAAGAGATTAAATACAAAATTATACAATTTTAGTGTGGCTTTAAGTAAAAAAGCCTGCAAATATAACTTTTATTGAAATAAATTTTCCAATAATCTTTGTGGCGTATAAAGAAAAAGCAAGAAATGTTGAATATTAATATTATTGCATCTTGAGAAGGATAGTTTATTGTGAGATCCCTTATCAAATATATATTCAATTAGAGACTGTATTAATTAGAGTCATTAAATTAACTTTTAATTAACATTTATCTCGCAAGTAAACAAGCAGAAATTTTACATCAATACTATATTTAACTAGGTCGTTCGCCTTGTTAAAATATTGTATCCAGTCTTATGTCATGTCAACAAACTAAAATATATTGAATTCCATATTAAACTTAACTTTCTTCTGAATAATTCTACTTAATGACTATTAATAAATGTTTGACTTGTTAAATGATTTAAAATGACTGTAGTTAATTTCGTCTCGTTTAAATTTTGTCACCATTACTTATTAGGTCTAAACTAGTTTTTTTTTTAAATTTAGTTAATTCTTAATCCATTTGTCAAAAAAAATTAACTGGCTTAGGTTTTATCTTTTGTGAAACTGATTTCTTAACAAGCAATCTATGCACACTTGTTTCGCCAATCATCTTCGAGAGAAAGTTAATTGAGTTTCAATCGTCTTCTTGGAATACTGACGTAATTAGTGGAACACGAATATAATGTTTTTCAAAGTATGTAGTAAAATTATATTTACGGCCATGTCGCATCAACGATTCCAGACTGAAAAATCTAGGCGTATATAGAATCAAGGATAAACGCTAAAGATAATCAAAACTAAATCATGATTACGTGCCATAAGGTGTTAGAACTTCAAAAAAAAATGGTAATTTAATAGTAATTTTATAGTCACGGAACATTTTTTCAGTATCTATTTATTTTTGAGTATATATATATATATATATATATATATATATATATATATATATATATATATATATATATATATCCCTTAAGTCTTGCCACCTTTTTCTGTTCTGGAACACTTGTCCCCAATTTCCAGCTCACTTGAAATCATCAGTTCACCAACTTTATGGTCTTGCTTTACTTCGACCATCCATGCTTAAACCACCCAGTTCCATTTAAGAGGTAGAATGAATTTTACTGCGTCTTTTACCTCCATTCTATTCCTGATAATGTGATTTTAGATGTGATCTCTAAGAGTAACACATAACATTGACCTCACCTTTTTCTTTGCATGACACATTTTGTTGATATTTTTTATCGTCAGTGTGAGAGTATCGACTCCGTACGTAAGAACGGTTAGTACGCATCTGTCAAAAACTTTTCTTTTTAATTTTATTTAAGCAGCACTACAGGAGCGGCACGTATGCGAAAGAAGTGGTTCACGTCGATCTTGAATCACTGTAAATTGAGGTGTCCGTTACTTTGTGCCAATACATTATAAATTTCTAAATGAAATGAAACGAATTACTTTGTTATTTGCCACTTTTTTTTTATTTATCTGCTACTGCAGTTTCGTAGGTTTTCTACACGCTTGATAATGTAGAAAACTTACGAAACTGCAGTAGTAGATAAATAAAAAATAAGTGACAAAGTAATTTGTTTCATTTAATTTAAAAATTTACACTGTAATATATATATATATATATATATAAATATATATATATATATATATATATATATATATATATATATATATATATATATATATATATATATATATATATATATATATATATTTATTTATATATATATATATATATATATATATATATATATATATATATATATATATATGTATATAAATCTGAGCAAAATAACAACTGGGATTGCTCTTTTGGGTTGAGAGTGCAAATAAAAGTTAATAATGCATTTTTTTAAACTGAATTTTATTCTTAATATTCTCAAGCTTTCGTTTGCGTTTACAAACTTCTTATGGAGATAGAATATATCAATAATATCAGTAAAACTAGCGCTAACAACGTAAAACTTCAACATGACAGCAAAAATAAATCGCAGACATCAAACACATAATTAGAACTTTAAATTGGCTAGATGATCGAAGATTTTTTTTTTAAATTATTATAGAGACTCAATTTAAACGTGACATTCCTACATTGCTATTTGACAGAAGGCCCATACCCACAACCACAAACGAAAGCTTGAGAATATTAAGAATAAAATTCAGCTTAAAAAAATGCATTACTAACTTTTAGTTGCACTTTCAACCCAAAAGAGCAATCCCAGTTATTACTTTGTTCAGATTTTGTTATTATCAGTAGCTTTACTGTCTTTCAATATACAGTCCCTGGCCAAATTATTAGACGCACTGTATTTTTTTTAGTAATTTTATGTTTCTTAAGAGTTTTTATGCAATAATGGTATATTTAAACTACAATATTATTGATTTTTATTTAAAAGAATTGTTGTAGACTACATATTTGTATTTATTTTTAACATATGGCAACACTGTGTTGACAAAGTGATACATGAACGTAAATAAGTACAAACCTGTATCAGTCGCGATCGGAATCGAGCCAGGTACGGACGTGTTTCTGTGGCTTTATGGACTGTGATTGTTTGTTTAACAGTTTTATACTACTCAGTTATTAGTTCATTTTGTATGCAGTGTTTTAAAAAAGTAATTGGACTATTTTCATTATGGGTAGAAAAGGCGATCTTTCACCACGTAAAAAAGCTGAAGTGAAGGCCCTTATGATTGCAAAAACATTTACAAACCGAGAAATATCACGAAGATTGGAGGTTTCTGAAGCTAGTGTACAACGTATAAAAAAGAAAATTGAGTCAGGGAAGGAATTAAGCCCGAAAAGAAAGAAAAGATGCGGTAGAAAACCAATTTTCACTCCACGGTCAGAGAGATGTTTGAAGAAAATTTGTGTAGAAAACAGATTTGCTACCACACAGGTAATAAAATCACAACTCCAGGATGCTAGCGTAAATGCTTCTGAGCGCACTGTTCGAAGAAAATTGAAAGAATTAGATTTCAAGGCATGTCGCCCCGCCAGGAAGCCCAAGTTAACAGCTGCAATGAAAGCAAAGCGCCTGAAGTGAGCCAAACAATGGCAAGACAAAGATATGGACTTCTGGAGATCGGTAAGATACAGCAATTTAATCAATAATTGATACATTATTATCATTTTCAGTTAAATAAAGCAAATAAACATGGAAGTTTATATATTTTTCCTATTTTTGGCAGGTCTGCTTTAGTGACGAAAGCACATTCGAAATTTTGCAGAATAAAGCTCAGTATGTGCGTCGTCGTCATGGAGAAAAGTTTCATCCTGATTGTGTCGTCCCGACGGTTAAACATCCCACCAAAGTGATGATTTGGACGTCTGTACGTCGTCAAAGGAATAATGAGGCAAGATCAGTACAAAGAAGTATTACAAAATCGGTTGATTCCGCAGCTCAGAGAATGGTTTCCAAATGGGGAACCATTCACTTTCATGTAAGATGGAGCTCCCTGCCACACTGCTCGGTCTGTTAAAGCTTTTTTGGCAGAAAAAAATATCCCTCTGTTGGATTGGCCCTGATATGAACCCCATTGAAAATATGTGGGAGCTGATGAAAAGAGAAGTGGCTAAAGATGTGATTACCAACAAAACCCAGCTCCTAGAAAAGATTATTCATGTGTGGAATCATCATCCTCAAATGCAGGAGACAGTACAATCTTGCATTGATAGCATGCCGCGCAGAATTAAAGCTTTGATAGCGGCTAAAGGTGGCTCAACTAAATATTGACTTTTACTAACATTAATTTCACTTTTCTTTAAAATTTAATAAACTTATGCTTTTCTAAATTAATGCTGTTTTATTTATGTCAAATAAATAGGTAATTGATTGGATAATATAAAAATAAAAAACAAATCAATTTAAAATAATAAAACGGTACAATATCACTCGGTAATTAATATTTTACATGAAATCTTGCAGTGCGTCTAATAATTTGGCCAGGGACTGTATATATATATATATATATATATATATATATATATATATATATATATATATATATATATATATATATATATATATATATATGTATATATATATATATATATATATATATATATATATATATATATATATATATATATATATATAAATATATACCATATATATATATATATATATATATATATATATATATATATATATATATATATATATATATATATATGTATGTAGTGTGTCTTGTGTTAGCTGACAGTCCCTTAATAAACAGTTTCACTGACGTTTAGATGAAATCTCATTCATCTTTTTTAAAGCGTTGATCACTAGACGATGTCTTGGCGATTAATCGATAAAGTTGGCAACAACGTTTCGGTGAATGGAGTGGGTTACAAAGACATGATAACTGATTTTTTGTGGCCGCAATCGGACGATTTGGAGGAGCTTTAATTCCAGCCGCAACATGCCATGCCAGTCATGAAATAATCGATCTTTTGCTCACCAAGTTCGGTAAACGTGTGATCAGCCGTTTTGAAGATATGCCATGGCCACCGCGCAGCTGCAATTTAACGCCGTTTTTATGGGGAACTGTTAAGGACCGTTGATACTCTAACAATCCACAAACAATCTACGTACTTAAGAAACATATCCAACGAGCTATTAGTGAAATAGGGCACAAATCATCGGAAATGTGCTGAAAAATTGGGTTGATAGGATGGGCTACTGCCACGCCAGCAGTGGAAGCCATTTGAATGAAATTAAATTTCATAATTGGTCGGTCTTCTTCTTCTTCTTTTCAACCTAAGTCCTTCCACTCCTGGACATAGGTCTCTTCTAATCTATGCTTCCCTGTCTTTTGCCACCTTTAACCACTGCTTGCCCGCTACTACTCTTATATCATTGACCCATCGTTTCTGTGGACGTCCAACGCTTCTTCCTGTTTCTCTGGGTCTCCATTCCGTGATCCTATACACCCATCTGCCTCCGGATGATCTAGCCATATGATCTGCTCATCGCCATTTCATCTTTGCCGCCTCGAGAGTTATGTCAGTGACTTTGGTTCGTCTCCTTATCTGCTCGTTATGAATTCTAACCCTAAGGGAGATCCAAGCATACTTCTCTCAATAGCTGTCCGTGAAATCACGAGCTTTTTAACAAATGGTTTAGTGAAACACATCGTTTCGAGTCCATATTTGCTGACACATAGCACATAGAAATTATAGACTTTACTTTATAGGTTTATGGGTATTGTAGTCCTTTTTAAAATATAGTCTAGTTTCCCAAAAGCCTTATTCGCCTGGTAATTTCGGCATGCGGTGACCTAAGTAAATATACTCGTCGACGCGCTCTACAGAGTTTACTCTCTTCAATAAAAAAATAACGTTGAAAAATATTAAACAGTATTTTTGTTATAAATAAATTCTTTCATTTTTTAAGTTGTTACGTATTTGTTTTGTATTTTTATATCGACCCTAATATACGTTTGTCTAACTTTGCGACTACACGCAGATTCACCTGTCTTTAACTGTCATTGTTGTTATAATTTTAAGAATTTTGGCCTTTTTCTGTTTGTTTGGAGACATTGATTTTAGTGTCATTTCATTCAAATGCAGTAATAATACTATCGTATCGTTAGTAATTAATTGTAGCAATTAAAATTAAACAACGAATCAAACGTTCTCAGCCGATTAATTGGATTTATTTTTATGAATTTTTTATTGGACCAATTAAACAACGAAAGCAGTTAAAAAATTAATAATAAAAAAGCCATTAAAAACAATTGAAGGAAAACAATTCACATTTAAATAAACTGGCGACAAAACGAATTTTACCAACCAAACGCGAAAAGTCAAACAATCCCTAAATTACTAGAATACCATACAATACCAGCGGGTTCAAAACAAACGCGAAAAGCCAATTACTAGAATACCATGTTCCATACCATACCAGTGTCTTCATAACAAAATTTTTTGTTATTCCCCAAAAAAAGTTTTGTGAATTTTGGGAAAAAAGAAATGATCAGTAACAAGCGAACTTCAAAGAAGGGAGCATTTTTGTCAAAATAACCGGTCAAGTGCAAATTAAATTTGCAATTTGTTCCATACGTTGAATGCTTTTGAAATAAAAATTTTTGTTACGGAGGTATAAAATGATCAGTGACTTCACAAAACACACCCCAAATGAGTTTTCAACAAAGTTTGTTTCGGATATTTACTGAAAACTGATGACCTTGAAATTTTTATTTTTTCTATATACCAGAAAAATTATTAGAGGTAATGCTCTCGTAATAATTTTCGTTCAAGCTATACCCTGTGGAGAATATTCCAGAATTTTTTCAAAATTTTTTGATCAGTACTTTTCAACTAAGCTGGGAATGTAGAATGTTTGACACAATGATACTAATCAGTAAATATCACCACTACACCAAACACTTTATTTTTGCAATCGACGCGCGTTTCGCTAACCATGTTAGCTTCATCAGGAGCGATGATTGACTTAAGCTAAACTACCCTATTTATACTTAGCCTAACCCTTCAATTACTCAGGCGGAACTAATGGCATAGGCAAGGCCGTCAGTTCCAGTCAAGTAACCAGTAAATAGGACTATAAGAAACAGGCCCTCTGTCTTTATTTAAACTACTTTTACATTTTATAATTTACATACTTTCGTATGCGTTCAACAATCTCCTATCAGATACATTTTTTATTAATCTTAGATTATCTAATGTTACAATATGATCAGCTTCAAGGGCATGTTCGGCATTGCCAGACTTTTCTCCTCTACTGTATTTTAAGTGTGCTAAATGTTCTTTAAATCGTGTTTTAATTGATCTTTTAGTTTGCCAATACCATAAACTGTACAATATCTCGAAGAATTACTTAGAATGAATGACTTTGAGGACGAAATTATTCGTGAATACTCTAAACTTTGTATGGAACAAAATTATTTTCAATATAACAGTCAATTTTATGTTCAGAAAGAAGGAACAGCTATAGGTAATTGCTTATCACCTTTCATAGCCAATTTATTCATGAGTAAGATTGAAATCGAAGCCAGTCAAGAATTCGAATATTTCCCAAGGGTATGGTATAGGTATGTGGATGATATTTTCGCAATTTTTGATACAAAGAAAGCAAATATTGATGATTTTGTTTCTAAATTAAATAGCCGGTATGATTCCATTAAATTCACTTACGAAGTTGAAAACAAAGGACAATTGCCTTTTCTAGATATTTTAATTATTAAAAATAACAATAGATTAGAATTGGATATCTATAAGAAGGACATATTCCTAATGATTCATTTCATAGCAAACAACACAAATTAGCCTTATTACATTTTTTAGTTCATCGTTTGGTCACTTTCTCTCTGAATAGAGTAAACTTTAATAAAGGAAGGAATCGTATTAGAAATATAACTAGAGTTATTGGTTATGACGATGACTTAGTAAATAAGCTAATAAATAGACATAAGTTTAGGTTTAATATTCAGAATTCCACGCGAAGAAAATAACACCAAGTATGTTTCCATACCATATAATCCGAAATATAGCAAGGGACTCAATAAGGTATTTAATAAGGTAGGCCTCACCTTACCCTATAAGTCATCAGACAATCTCAGGAATATCTTGGGAAATCCCAAAAATAAGATTCCTAATTGTGAGAGAAGTGGAAATTATGGAATTAGTTGTAATTGTGACAAAAGGTATGTTGGACAAACTAAAAGGTCAATTAAAACACGATTTAAAGAAATTTGACACACTTAAAATACAGTAGAACAGAAAAGTCTAGCATTGCCGAACATGCCCTTGAAGGTGATCATATTGTAACATTAGATCATCTAAGATTAATAAAAAATGTATCTGACAGGAGATTGTTGAACGCATACGAAAGTATGGAAATTATAAAATGTAAAAGTAGTTTAAATAAAGACAGAGGGCCTATTCTTTTTAGTCCCCTCTACTGGTTACTTGACCGGAACTGATGGCCTTGCCTATGCCATTAGTTCCGCCTGAGTAATTCAAGGGTTAGGCTAAGTATAAATAGGGTAGATTTGTAGTTTAGCTAGCTCCTGATGAAGCTAACATGGTTAGCGAAACGCGCGTCGAGTGCAAAAATAAAGTATTTGGTGTAGTGGTGATATATACTGAATAGTACTTTTCGAGATAGGGGGGGGCAACAGCGATTTTCCGTGATTTTTTTAAAAATAATACAAAAAAAAGTGTGCGCAAGTACTTTATTGTACATATTTTTGAACTCGTGTTTTTACAAGCTTTCATTTGAACCCCACTCGATGACCTAGTAATTTTTTTTTTTCACTTCCGATTTCATTCCACAAAACTAACCCCTTAAGTCAAAATTTATCTTTCAAAACTACACGGCTCCCACTAACTCCTAAGTTAGTACCAAATTTCAACTTTCTGTATCAAATAGTTTGGACGGACCCCGAAGTGATCGTATAAGTGTTCCGTACGGAACACTAAAAATATCTCGAAAACGAAATCTTGCCTCCCAATTTCGCAAGTCCTGAAAAATTATACAATCGCCAAATTTTTTTCCAGTTTGATAGATTCTGCTACCTTAGAATGGATAAAAGTAACTTAACTTCGTTTTAATACAAATAACTTTTCCGTCCTAAGTTATTACCATAAAACACACAAACATAATGAAGGTAAATATTATTATTTTAATCACAACATAATTACCACAACATCATTAATATAATAGAATTTTTTTCGAAGGACCCACATACTCACATGAAACATTGTTAATTATTTTAATAATTCATAAAAAAAAATAGTAATAATTTTCCTACCTGGTACAGAAAATAGCACGAAGACACAAAATGGTACAAAGACTACGAATCCTAGGACCAGAAAGCAGTTACGCCTTCTTAATGGAGACATTGGCAATGTGACGGCCATGCCTCTTAACAGTCTGGGTCAGCAAAAACAGTTCAACATTACACCACAGTTTCTTTTTTTTAATTCTATTTTTGTCCGAATAATAACTAAAAAAGAAAATAATATTCGCAGCCTAAGTTTTAATTTCAAGTATACACTCGGGTTAACACTAACTTAAAAAATGTTTTTCCGGTACGTCTTTTTTTGTCTGGTTTGTATTTATCTGGTAAAGTTTTTTGTTTTCGAACAGGCAGTTTACTACTTTTAAATCTCTACACTCTATAAGAGTTAAGGATGCCCTTCAAATTGTAACTTTTATTTATTAAATTTGTTAGTTACCGCAAATTTACAATGTCTATGTAATTTTCTTTAATTAATTTGTAATATATTTACAGTTGTCATCACCAAACAATCTTGCCACCCCACAATAATCATCGACAAGCAATCTTGAAAGCAAAACAAACCAGAAAACAATTTTATTTTACAAACGTTAAAATTTTGATTAAAATGTTTGGCATAAGACGTTCTGAGGGGTTATAGTTCATAAAAAATCACAGCTGATCACCAAGGGGTGAAATGGGAAGCAAAATCAGCTGTTTTACCGGTACATTTGACGTACACGCGACATTCGACGGATGTTGTAAATGAAACGTCCACCACCGTGCCCCGAGCACCGCTGTTCAACTAAACTAAATAAAGGAAAAACTGATCAGGCTTATATAAGAAGTTAACAGTGTTGCCGCTTTCAAGTAAGTTTCTTCTAAATTATTGGAATGCACTGGTAGGAGTTAACGACGACGAGAAGTAATTTCACATTATTATCAGTAACAAATTCCTCATTTCAGTAATAAATATGAAAAAACTTATATCTCACACAAACTTATGATAAGATTATAACATAAATCTACTTATTTCTGATAAGGAAATTTCACAGGTTAAAGAGGTTATAAGTACAATTTTTCTGAATTTCCGCTGTGCTTGTTGAGAAACTAATTCTGACGTTTCGCCGATCATCCTGCAGGCTTCTTCAGAGCTTATTCCGAGATCTGACTTCTCCGAAACCTAGCCTTAAACTGATTTACTTCCGCTCGTGCACGCCTTGTATAATAGAGGATTAGGGTCATGATTAAGGTTGTTGAGATGTTTAGATATTGCGATAGATACTAAGAACTTGCGCTGATGAATTCTTATGTATTACTTAACTATAAGGATCTGTAATTTACGGAGATTTGTGTGTTTATCAAGTTCTACGGGACGCCTACAGCAATACTAATGATCTTTAGACACTAAAACAACTTGACGTAACTAAACGCACACGTAATTTTCTATGTGTAAATTTTTACCTCCGTTGTTCTAGTAAAAGTACACCTACTACACATTTAGTTCATCATTTAATGATTGGTGTGCAAAAGTGAAAAGTCGTACCTCAAAAGGTGCGAGGACAAGAAAATGCGTTGATTTACATTGATATCCTAAAACCTGTAGGATTCAGATTTGTAGAACCTTGTAATATTGTTATGATTGGGATAATGTATTCCTAGGTCTGGCGCTCAACGACGAGAGCGAGATTGATTATTGTTTTTAAGCGGTGAGAGCTATAGAAGCTGCAACAATACCACAAAGGTAGAAATACTTGATGGAATGGGAAAGGAACCATAGTTGATTCCAGCTGTTAAAGAAAGAAAAAGCACTTAATTTGGCCATATTATGAGAAGCCAAAAGTATGAGCTCCTGCAACTTATAACTGAAAGAAAAATAATCGGTAAGCGAGAACCAGGAAGACGCCGCAACTTCTGGTTGAAAAACTTACGACAGTGGACAAACACGGCATCTACTGAACTGTTTAGAGCGGCAACAGATAAAATCAGATGTACAAATGTGATCACCAACGTCCTTAGAAGACAAGGTACACTAAGAAGAAGAAGTAGTGAACCTGTTTTGATCTTTGCACCACAAGGTGAACAGCACTGTCGTAAGTTTATGGGCTCATTGTTATGATTGGGATAATGTATTCCCAGGTCTGGCGATCAACGACCAGAGCGGGATTGATTATTGGTTTGTAAGTGGTGAGCTTGTTTTTGATCTTTCAACAACAAGATGTGCAGCACTGTCGTAAATTTATGCACTCATTGTTATGATTGGGATAATGTATTCCCAGGTATGGTGTACAACGACGAAACCGGGATTGATTATTGGTTTGTAAGTAGTGAGCTTGTTTTTGACCTTTGCACAACAAGGTGTACAGCACTGTTGTAAGTTTATGCACTCTTGGGGAATTGCCGCTAAATGATTCTTCCAGCTTATTGTAGTAATGTATGCTAAAATTTTTAATCTTATTTGTCAATCCGAACTGGATGGAGCCCAACAGGAGGGTTGGTTTTACGAACTTCGTAAACGTAATGAGCAAGAAAAGAGAATTGAACAAATAGAGAAAGAGATAAGAAAAAGAAAAATCGTGGTACAGGGTGTTGAAGAGATGAAAGGTGAAAATGGGATGCAACTGAGAAATAAAATGAGAGAAATTATGGAGAGAATAGAAGTTAATATTGATAGGGAAGGTGATATCACAGAAATCAGGAGAATAGGCGACCCAGGAAAAGGCAGATATAGACCAATAGTGATAGAATTGAAGACACGGAGATTAAGACTAGAATAATGAAAAGCAAAAATAGGCTACGAGGAACAAGATTATACATAAATGATGAATACACGAAAGAAGTTCAGGAACAAAGAAGGAAGTTGTTGAAAATTATAAAAGAGGAGAAACAGAAAGAGAATAAGGCAAAATTAACTTATAATAAGGCAATCATAAACAGAGAAATATTTAATCTAGAACAATTAAAGAAAATAAGTGAGGAAAATGAAAACCAAGAAGCGGAAAGTCTAAAGGAAAATGCAAGAAGATACAGTGAAAGGACACCTGAACAAGGAAAAGAAGAAAAAAGAACAAAGCGGAACGACATTAGAAGTGTAACTAGTACCGGACGGAGTATAATAAGGAAGACGGGACTGATCAACCCATAAACTAGATCTAGAGAACCCAAAGGGTGGCTCTACCCCAAGAGGGGTGTTTCCAGGCCATTTATTTATCTATTTATAATGTATTCTCAGGTCTGGCGATCAACGACCAGGGCGGGATTGATTATTGGTTTGTAAGTAGTGAGCTTGTTTTTGATCTTTGCACAACAGGATGTACAGCATTGTCGTAAGTTTATGCGCTCATTGTTACGATTGGGATAATGTATTCCCAGGTCTGGCGCTCAACGACGAAAGCGGGATTGATTAATGGTTTATAAGTGGTGAGCTTGTTTTTCGTCTTTACACAACAAGGTATATTTTTAAAAATTCGCTTTCTTTGAACGAATCTAGGTATATTTCATGCGAGATCTACTATACCTAAAGCAAATATCGACATCTGGAAAAAACATTTTTGAATATTTAGCAGAGCTTAGAGTCCAAATAGTACAAACTGGAATGTCATGGATTGTCATAGAAGTGATTCACTTCTGTATAAATCGTAAGTTGGAGCAAAAACTAGGATATAAATGTGTCATTTTACTTTGTAAAGTTCTGCTCTTATAAATTTGTTCTTCCTTTCATTAAATAAATTCCTTCCCCTCATTCTACTATTGTCTTATAGTTTCCTATCTACGCTGGTGAACAAAAAGTCGACTCAACCTATTTGACTTCATTTAACACAGATCCTAGAATTTAGTGTTTATGCATTTTTTACGGATTTTAGTATCATTTGAAAGCCCATTCTATTATTTTTCTAATGAGACCAAATACCCTGGCATACCGCATGCTTTTTACTGATTAAAATTATTGAAAGGAGAAACAAAGAGAGCAAAGATTGAAAATAGAAAGCAAAAATGAAACAAATTTTCAGTTTAATAATTAAAGTTATTGTCAAAAAACAAAATCAATATTTTGTATTGCCCCCCCCCCCCCTAGCCCTTATTACTGCTTCCAGTTGATTTTTCATGGAGCGGGTGAGCTTTTGACCACTGTCTTTAGGATTCTTCCCCACTCTTCCGTCATCGCAACCTTTAAGTCCCTCGGCATTTTTTGAGCTCATCTCACATCTGCTCAATTGAATTGTATGAGGTCAGGACTCCGTGGAAGCCAGTCTAATGTGAGTATACCCATTTCTGCTAGGTATTGCCGCACCGATGCAGCAGCCTATGGCTTTGCATTGTCGTGCATTAGCACGAAGCCATCGTCAACAAACCCAGCCTAAGGAACGACGTGTTCGGTTTTCACATCCAGTGAGATGCCCCCCACATCATGACAGAGCCTCTTCCGAAGACGACTATTTTAGTAATGTAGCACTGCGTGTAGCGCTCTCCAGGCCTTCTATAGACTAGTCTTCTTCCACCACTGCAACGTAGGCACATTCGGGACTCGTCGGAGAATAAAAAGGAGTGCCATTGCTCTAAGGTCCAGTCGACATGTTCGCAGGTAAATCTGAGTCGCGTTTGCCGATGGGCTGCTGTCAATATAGGTCCATTAGCTGGTCTCTTCGGAGTTAGGTTAGCTTCTTTAAGTCTTCTTCTGACCGTCCAATGACTCAGCCCGACCGCGAACTTGTCGGAGCTCCTGCTGGACTTTAACGCCAGTCAAGTGACGATTTCTTATGTTGACACTGAAGCAATCGTCTCGTTCCGGGGTACACCTTCCTGAATCAGGTCTCCATGTAATGGCGCCAGTTTCTTGGTAATGTCTGTAGACTCTGGAGATAGCTGACTGGCTCAGGTGCAGTTGCACAGCGACACATATTGGCTATGCTTTTCTTGCAATAGGGCAATGGCTTGTGCCGTTTCTTCCAGGATGGTATCCATTTTCTGATGACGTAATTAGTGAGCAGGTATAGCAGAAATGTTGACGGTTCAAGTTCCGATAAAGGAATGATAGGAAGATGCAGTTGCATGTGTTTTTGTAGGGATGAATAGCGCGCAACGAGTACGTTACTGAGCGAGCAAAAACAGTTCTCTTGAGTAAAACCGTTTCAATCAGTAAAAGTTTTTGAAAATCCAAATATTTTTGGTATTATTGGTAAGAGTAGAAAATCAGCTTTCTAATGATACCAAAAATAATACCACTGTTTGAAAATTAAATACAAGGATCGGTATTAAATAAAGCAAAATCGTTTGCGTCGATTTTTTAGCTCACCAGTGTTTTTGTTCATTATAATAACAAGCAAGCGATTAAACAACATCCGTTACCATACATCTTGATAACAAAAAAAAACCTGATTGACTCATTCTAGCCCCTTTATCAGTTCAATTTTCGTAGATAACCTGCTTTGGCAACAGTGTATCCTATTAGACACACGCGGCTTCGACAAAAACCGATAAGAGCCGAACTGTCTGTACCATCTGAAGACTCTTGACCATACAAAACAAATAAAGGAAAAAGAGATAAAAGATGTCATTTTTAACGATACCTATTTTCTATCTCGTTTTTATTTTTAACAGAGTTTTTAAGGAAAATGCGATGATGTCAAACCAGCACCAAAATTTTTTTTAGTAAGTAAAAGCTTTTGTTTTGTTCAAGTTTCACACCCTACTGAGATAAGTGTGTACATGTGTGCTTTCAGAAACACTCCCTAATATGTAAGAAAATAAATATTTTATCTTGCAGTTATCAACTGGACTTGTCTCTTCAAAAACTTTCTGTGTTCGTACTAGCCTGCCTTTAAGCTCATGTGATTGATATTTTTTTTTATGGGTCTGGCATACGTGCTGCAGGGAAGTCCCTAAAGCGCTCCAGGAGCGGCGTGTGTGCGGAAAAAGCGATTCACGTTGTTCTTGTAAATCGTACTCGGTGAGAAACACAGCCCTGGGCAAATTATTCCAAAAATATTGAATAAAGAAGGGGGTTAGGCAGGGTTGTGTTTTGTCACCTATGGTGTTTAACTTATATGCTGAAAGAGCCTTCGTCGAGGCAGTGTCGGAGAGTGATTTGGGTGTATCCATCCAAATTAGAGCCCGTGTTGAGCAGGCAAGATCAACTTTCATCAAGTTGCACAAATTTCTTTGTAACACAAACCTTAGCCTAGAACTCAGGTACCTGATGGCTAAGTGCTATATTTGGTCCATTCTCTTGTATGATGTTGAAACATGGCCGTTGAGAATATAGTCTGCTAACAAACTACAGGCATTTGCTCTCGGACGAAGACGATGACCCCCCCGCCCGCCGTGACAAGAAGATTGTCATTCTAGGTTAAATTTAAATTAGTCCTAATTTAAGTCATTGTTACGTACTAGCTTAAGTTAGTCTTAGTCTAAGGTATTTTTAGTCTTAGTTGTAAGTCCTACCATTAAGAAAGTCATGTACATACTAAACACATCTCCTAGGTTAAGTTAGTAGAGGATTCCTATTGTAAGAACTTAGGTTAAGATAGAATAAGTTTACATTTAGTATTTAAAATTATATTTTTATACTTTCACAATTATAAGATAGAGGCCTAGCCTACCTTGGAAATCAATAAAGACAGTGATACAGGCATTTGAAAAGTGAGTGTTAAGGAGAATATTGAGAATATCTTGGATCGATCAAGTAAGGAATGAAGAGATAATCAAAAGAGCCAATCTAGAAAAACGTGAATTATTTGAAAATATAAAAAGGAGAAAGATTTCCTACTTGGGTCACATTGTTCGTGGTAAACGTTATAGCTTTCAACGGCCGATTCTACAGAATAAAATTCGAGGCAAGAGGGGAATAGGTCGAAAAAGACCGTCATGGTAAGGCAATATCTGCCAGTGGACAGAAATAAACTACTTTCAGGCATTCCAAAATGCGGCTTTAAACAGACTCATCTGATGAGAGAAATTTGGTAGAGACGTCTACGCAGGAATCTGCACGGTATCTTAAGAGGAGGAAGATTGATATTTGGCGTAGTAATATCATTACAAAGTATACCTGTTTTTGCACGAATTGTTTCGTCCATATTACTTGCTTTAACTGATGTTCTTGCCTCGTCGAATTAAAAATCTCTTCGTAGATAAGTACCTAAAGTACGCATCCATTTAAATAGTAAAGAATATTAAGAATTTAATTACATGGGTTAGCTTAATTTTTTTTTATGGTTAATTATTAATAAATATGTAAAAACTTCTACTTCGGGAGGATTTTTGAAGTGATATAAAATTTGTAAATAAACCAAATAGATATTTTGTATTGCCCCCCCCCCCCCCCCCCAGTCCTTATTACTGCTTCCAGCTGGTTTTTCATGGAGCGGTTGAGCTTTTGACCACTGTCTATGGGATTCTTCCCCACTCTTCCGCCATCGAAACCTTGAAGTCCCTAGGCGATGCAGGAGCTGGATTTCTGGCTCAAATCTTTCTTTTGAGCTCATCTCACATCTGCTCGATTGAATTGGATGAGGTCAGGACTCCGTGAAGGCCAGTCTAACGTGAGTATTCCCACTTCTGCTAGGTATTGCCGCACCGATCCAGCAGCATATGGCCTCGCATTGTTGTGCATTAGCATGAAGCCATCGTCAACAAACCCACCCTAAGGAACGACGTGTTCGGTTTTCGGATCCAGTGAGATGCCTCCCCACACCGTGACAGAACCTCTTCCGAAGGCAACTATTTTAGTACTGCAGCACTGCGTATAGCACTCCCCAGGCCTCCTATAGACTAGTCTTCTTCCACCATTGCCATGTAGGCACATTCGGGACTCGTCGGAGTGCCATAGCTCTAAAGTCCAGTCGACATGTTCTCGGGCAAATCTGAGTCGGGCTTGTCGATAGGCTGCTGTCAATTTAGGTCCATTAGCTGGTCTCTTCGGAGTTAGGTTAGCTTCTTCAAGTCTTCTTCTGACTGTCCAATGACTCACAGCCCGACCACGAACTTGTCGGAGCTCCTGCTGGCCCTCAACGCCAATCAAGTGACGATTTCTTAGAGTCGTGTTGACGATTCTACTTTCAGGCATTCCAAAATGCGGCTTTAAACAGACTCATCTGATGAGAGAAATTTGGTAGAGACGTCTACGCAGGAATCTGCACGGTATCTTAAGAGGAGGAAGATTGATATTTGGCGTAGTAATATCATTACAAAGTATACCTGTTTTTGCACGAATTGTTTCGTCCATATTACTTGCTTTAACTGATGTTCTTGCCTCGTCGAATTAAAAATCTCTTCGTAGATAAGTACCTAAAGTACGCATCCATTTAAATAGTAAAGAATATTAAGAATTTAATTACATGGGTTAGCTTAATTTTTTTTTTATGGTTAATTATTAACAAATTATTAACAAATATGTAAAAACTTCTACTTCGGGAGGATTTTTGAAGTGATATAAAATCTGTAAACAAACCAAATAGCCAATTTAAATATTAACTATATGATGGAATAAACTTAAATTAAAATTTTATTAGAATTGAATTGAAATTTGCAAAAATTCGTTCAGTGTTTTGTCTCAAATTTTGTAGATCTAATTCTGAAAAGTATATAGTAATTTATTAGGAGATATTTCTTTTATTATTAAAAAAAATCTAGCTTTCTAAAGTATGTATTTCAAAGTGGTATGAATATGATGCTAAAAATGAGTTTTTTAAGAGCTCATTTTAAAGTGATATTATCTATATAAATAACAATGGAACAGTTCTGATAAGCAAACATTTTTATTGGTATGATTCACTGATATGCTGAAGCTAATATTTTAAAACGTGTTGATTGTTAATCACTAAAACTATACTCGTCAGATCGCTGTGAAAGAAGCATGTTGGTAACAAATAATGCAAAGAAATATGGGTTAATGCCACTAGCATTTAAACCTGAAATGCATTGGCGCCCAACTGGTAGCATTATGAAACTTAAATGAATAGACTGCAAGTAAAAGACGAACTAATTAATTGTCTCCTGGTTTTAGGATTATGACTATCTTTACGAATGGTATTACATTTCTTTAAGTGCGCAAAATACTCTAAAAACAGAAGATATCATTCAATAATAATCCAATTCAAAAGGATCTAAAACAGTCAAGCCGTTTTTGAAATAAAAGTATTTAAAAATAGTACTAATTATGCAGTATTTCGTTCATTTTTCTGTTAGGGATCATTTTGTTGTCACAGTAGATCAATGTTTACATTCTTTTCAAAGCACTAAATCAACTTAAATTAACCATAAACTGAAAGCTATCAGGATAATATTTGCAGATCCCAGAACTTAGCAAAACCTAAAGTGAACTATTCTCGTATATATATATATATATATATATATATATATATATATATATATATATATATATATATGTGTGTGTGTGTGTGTGTGTGTGTGTGTGTATTGCGACAGAGTTTTCACGGATGATGAATTTGTAGAACGTTTCGCCAAAATCTAATTTCACATTTTCAAGCGCTCTTGCTGCTGCTGCTACTCGATACTGTGATCTTGCTACTGCCGCCACTCGAAGCTAACTCTCTCTCTCTAAGAGTTTAGAAGTTATATCATGTATGTATTACTTACTATATATATATATATATATATATATATATATATATATATATATATATATATATATATATATATATATATATATATATATACAGTCCCTGGCCAAATTATTAGACGCACTGTATTTTTTTTTTAGTAATTTTATGTTTCTTAAGAGTTTTTATGCAATAATGGTATATTTAAACTACAATATTATTGATTTTTATTTAAAAGAATTGTTGTAGACTACATATTTGTATTTATTTTTAACATATGGCAACACTGTGTTGACAAAGTGATACATGAACGTAAAGAAGTACAAACCTGTATCAGTCGCGATCGGAATCGATTCAGGTACGGACGTGTTTCTGTGGCTTTATGGACTGTGATTGTTTGTTTAACAGTTTTATACTACTCAGTTATTAGTTTATTTTGTATGCAGTGTTTTAAAAAAGTAATTGGACTATTTTCATTATGGGTAGAAAAGGCGATCTTTCACCACGTAAAAAAGCTGAAGTGAAGGCCCTTGTGATTGCGAAAACATTTACAAACCGAGAAATATCACGAAGATTGGAGGTTTCTGAAGCTTGTCTACGATGCGTAAAAAAGAAAATTGAGTCAGGGAAGGAATTAAGCCCGAAAAGAAAGAAAAGATGCGGTAGAAAACCAATTTTCACTCCACAGTCAGAGAGATGTTTGAAGAAAATTTGTGTAGAAAACAGATTTGCTACCACAAAGGTAATAAAATCACAACTCCAGGATGCTAGCGTAAATGCTTCTGAGCGCACTGTTCGAAGAAAATTGAAAGAATTAGATTCTAAGGCCTATCGCCCCGCCAGGAAGCCCAAGTTAACAGCTGCAATGAAAGCAAAGCGCCTGAAGTGGGCCAAACAATGGCAAGACAAAGATGTGGACTTCTGGAGATCGGTAAGATACAGCAATTTAATCAATAATTGATACATTATTATCATTTTCAGTTAAATAAAGCAAATAAACATGGAAGTTTATATATTTTTCCTATTTTTGACAGGTCTGCTTCAGTGACGAAAGCACATTCGAAATTTTGCAGAATAAAGCTCAGTATGTGCGTCGTCGTCATGGAGAAGAGTTTCATCCTGATTGTGTCGTCCCGGCGGTTAAATATCCCACCAAAGTGATGATTTGGTCAGTCATCAGCGGCAAGGGCACTGGACGTCTGTACGTCGTCAAAGGAATAATGAGGCAAGATCAGTACAAAGAAGTATTACAAAATCGGTTGATTCCGCAGCTCAGAGAATGGTTTCCAAATGGGGAACCATTCACTTTCATGCAAGATGGAGCTCCCTGCCACACTGCTCGGTCTGTTAAAGCTTTTGTGGCAGAAAAAAATATCCCTCTGTTGGATTGGCCGGGTAATAGCCCTGATATGAACCCCATTGAAAATGTGTGGGAGCTGATAAAAAGAGAAGTGGCTAAAGATGTGATTACCAACAAAATCCAGCTCCTAGAAAAGATTAGTCATGTTTGGAATCATCATTCTCAAATGCAGGAGACAGTACAATCTTGCATTGATAGCATGCCGCGCAGAATTAAAGCTTTAATAGCGGCTAAAGGTGGCTCAACTAAATATTGACTTTTACTAACATTAATTTCACTTTTCTTTAAAACTTAATAAACTTATGCTTTTCTAAATTAATGCTGTTTTATTTATGTCAAATAAATAGGTAATTGATTGGATACTATAAAAATAAAAAACAAATCAATTTAAAATAATAAAACGGTACAATATCACTCGGTAATTAATATTTTACATGAAATCTTGCAGTGCGTCTAATAATTTGGCCAGGGACTGTATATATATACATATATATATATATATATATATATATATATATATATATATATATATATATATATATATGTAATTATAATGTCAAAAAAGTCTCCATACACTTAGGAACTGCATTGAAAAAAACACGTTATAATTAGCCGCATTTTATCAAGCTATCTATTGCTCGCTAAACTGAAAACATATGAATAATTTTCGGCCATATTTTATAATCTGTCACTTGTTCCTAGTAATTTTGCAGTGGATTTTTAAAGTAGTATTAAAAATGAACGAGAGAAATTGTGAAATTGTGAAGTTCGAAAGATCATAATTGATTTGTGGAAAAAATATAGGAAAAATGGTTAAAAAGTCGCATACTACTTCAGTACATTGTCAACCAGTATAAATCAACGGGTTCCTATAAAATTCGACTATGGTCCGGCCGTCCCAAGAACCTGACTCCACGTGAAGAGGCCAGTATTGTTAACAAATAATTATAGATCCCAAGAAAAGTGGGGGTGGCAGTCTTCTGCTTTGGGGATGCATGTCCGCTGGAGGAGTTGGAAATTTACATTTTATTAATGGTACCGTGGATCAGCATGTTTATCTGAACATTTTAAGAGACAATTTAAGAAAAAGTACCCAAAAATTAGTACTCGAAAAAAGATACATTTTCCAACAGGACAATGATTCGAAACATATCGCAAACTTGGTGAGGGAATAATGTGCGACAGCAGCTTCATACACCTCAGCAACAACCCGATGTTAACCTCATCGAGCATTTGTGGAAGAAACTTAAACGGCGCGTTCGCAAACATAATGTTTCAAATAGAGAACAGAAAACTGAACGAATGGGAGAAAATGCTAGCAGAAGTTAGTAGAAAGCTGATTGCAAACATGAGACTTTTTGAACTGACTATATATATAACAAAAAACAGTTTTTTTTCGTAACACTTTTCACTATGTAAACAAACCGTTTTTGAGGTTAAATTGTCGCCGACAGTGATGTGTTATTTCCCTTCAGGTTGAATTGAAAATTAAAGCTCTCTTTCAGCCATGATCATCCCAGCTGTAACAAGGGTGACCCAGTGCTTTTTAAATTTACATAGTCCAGTGATTTTGTAAATTTTCAAATGTGTTCAAACTCATTAAAAATAAGCAATAGGTGTGACCTCAACTGACTCCAGGAGTTACCCATTTCAATACATTAACCGATTTTTATAACACCCTGTATATATATGTATAAACAAGATAACATTGAATCTCCTATTATTTCAGAAATTCGTTAAAACTAGACAACACAGGTTTCAATTAAACCGCGCCTCACTCAGTCGCGCACCACCTTTGGATTTTATTGATCGCGCGCCAACAGGCTGTTGAATGGGAGTCGGCACGTTGAACACCACGTGGACCGGCGTGCCTTAATGATGAGGGAGTCTATTCCGGGGGGGTTAATTTTACTAGGAATGAGATTATCTTGTATTAATTTTTCACAGGGTATCCTAATTTCAAAGATTTATTTATTGGATTAATTTCGTCCATTTACAGAATAGAAGCAGCGTACAAACCGTAATGCTAAAAATGAACATCTTGAAACTAAATAGCCGGCCAAGTGCAAGTCGGACTTGCGCAATTAGTGTTCCATACGTTGATTCCGTTTAAAATAAAAAATTTTATTATGGAGGTATAAAATGATCAGTTACTTTACAACAAAGTGTGTTTTTGCATTTTAAATATCATCGACATTAACAAAATCTCTTAACAAAATTATTTATTTATTTATTTTATTTATTTATTTAATACAACTATCCTACAGACCAATCCAATTATAGGATAGGAACATTCAAATATAACAAATACAAATAGATATGTATCTATCAATTTAGTATTTTAATAATTCTAATAACTACACTACAAGCTAAATAAAAAACAAAAAAAAAAGAGAGAGAGAGACCTAATTTACAGTTAAACATGACCTACGTAAAGATGTTATACTCCAACAGAAAATATCAACTGTATGTTTGACCCGTTCATAATTCATGCACATAAAGTATAGCGGCGAGTACATCAACAAGTTTGTTCGTGGAACAGGCATGTAGAAAAGAGAATGGTTTAGGCGAGCGTGTTGAGATGGCACACGGAACCTAATACTTGAGAGGTTGCAAGGGTATTCGATTCTGTTGTTCAAGATTTTATATAAAAACAAGATTGTAGCATATTCTTTACGCCGAGAAAGGCTAACAATACTGAATCTTCTTAATAGAACATCATTAGGGAAACCCAATGGTGGATAAATACCATCTAATTTAAACCAGAGGAACTTCACAAATCGTCTTTGGATTTTTTCAATATGATTACTGTGGACCTCATATGTTGGGTACCAGATAACTGAACCATATTCCAGTTTAGAACGAACCAAAGCATTAAATAAAGTGATGAGAGTTTCAATATTTGAAAGGTCTCTAGAATTCCTCATGATGAAACCCATACACCTATAAGAAGAAGCAATGGTCTCATTTATATGGTCCACAAAACTGAGTTTAGCATCAAACGTTACACCAAGATCTTTGAAACGATAACATTTTTCAAGATCATTATGGTTTAAATTATATAAAAAATTTACTGGTAATTTCTTTCCAGTGAATGACATAAAAAAACATTTCTTTATGTTCAAATATAAGTTATTACGAATACACCAACAATTTAAAGTATCTAGATCATCCTGAAGAGTTACACAATCATGGAGAGAGTCTATGCATCGGTATATTTTCAGATCGTCAGCATAAAGCAAAGAGGACGAAGTAAGGCCTCTGGTGATGTCATTTATAAATATGTTAAATAATAACGGTCCTAGGATAGACCAGAGGTAGCATTAATAATGGCCGACTCAAAACCACGATAATTTGCTATCAGTTGACGACCAATTAAATAAGATTTCAGCAGGTTTAATAAATTGCCATTAACTCCACAGTTTGAGAGTTTTTCAAGCAGAATACCATGGTCAAGCCGGTCAAAAGCCTTTGAGAAGTCTGTATAAACTACGTCGACTTGTCCTCTATTGTCCATACTTTCCGAAATAAATTGAGTAATTGTAACTAAATTGGTAATGGTTGAACGCCCTGGAAAGAATCCATGTTGGCTTTCAGTTATGAAAAGTTTAACATGATTAAATATAATGTCATATAGCACAATTTCGAAAACCTTTGAAAAGTTGTTCAATATTACCACAGGTCTGTAATTTTCAATGTGGCTCTTATCACCCTTTTTGAATACGGGACATGTTTTAGACTTCTTCCAGATTTGTGAAAAGAACGATGATTGAAAAGAAACGTGAGAGGCTTGGACAACACAGCTGCGCAATCCCGAATAAAAAAAGCTGGTAGACCATCGGTCCCAGCGGTCGATTTAGGTTTAAGTTTCTTTAAGGCACTGATCACGTCCCTTTCCTCTATGGTGTTAACAATTAGAGATGAAAGAGAGGGACGCGAGTAGTTATCAGGGGGGTTGTTCCGAAACATAGAGGAATCAACATATACCGATTAGAAGAACTTCACTATCACCTGAGGAGCCGTAAACAATTCGTTTTCAAAATACATGTTGATGGGAATACTAGTTGTCCTCCTTTTCTCGTTTAGAAAAGACCAAAATTTATTTGGGTTGATAGAAAAGTCCCTTTCCGTCTCAGTAACATAATTTCTATAAGCAATCCGAACCTTGATCTTGATCCCTCTACGAAGACGTTTAAATTCGACTAGGTCACAAATATTTCTAGTACGTCTATACCTTTTCCAGGCTTGATTCTTTTTTTTGATTTTGCGTATTATCGAGTTATCGTACCATTTAGGATATTTGAGGGTCTTAGGCCGAATAATAGGAACATTGTTGGAGATAACTGAATTCAGTACGACATAAAATTGGTCGCAAGCGTCATCAATATTATTGAAGGACCCCAAGAATGAAAAATCGTTTTGTAGAATGTCGTTGTAAAGGGATGGGTAATTCGCTCTTCGAAAGTTATACCTTTGAGTCTGAAGAAGGTGAAATTTATCATGAATATGCTCAACCAGAATTGACATCTGTAAGGCAGAATGATAGATACAATGGTATCAAAGGATGATCCGCACGATATACGTTAAGTGGAGGTCTACTAAATACAAGATCTAACAGACGATTATTTTCGTTATAATTACGATTATATTGATTTAAAGATAAAAACTCGCATAATTCAAGTAAAGAAGAAATTTGATTGTCTCTATAAGAGGCATGCATAACATAATTTGCATAAGTAGGAAGGTTAAAATCCCCCAATACTAGCAAATCGTCTTCATTAGTAAAATAACCAGAGTCCAGCATTTCTTCAAATAGAGTGTCATAGGCAACAGTATTACTGTTAGGTGGGACATAAATCAGAAGGATGCAAACTGCACGATGGGATTACTCCAATCTTATGGCGATCATACCAACATTAGGAAGCGAAGAATGAAATTCAATTTTAGTTGCGTTGAAGGTCTTGTTCAAAGCAAGCAGTACTCCACCACCCCTAGTAGTATTCGTTAAAGCAAAATTACGATCAGCCCTAAAGATATTGTACTGACTACTAAAGAACTCAACATCAAAGACACTAGAGTCGAGTCAAGTGCTATAAGATCATAGGAACAAAGACAGGAAGCATTAAGAAGGTCAAGTGTTTTAGTTTTCAAAACAAAAATTATAAACAATGCGGCCCGCCTTTATCTCATTTTACCATTATATGGCCCTTGTCTGCTAAAAGGATGCCGACCACTGCTGTATAGTATACGGTAACTACATGGTCTCGTGGAGATGTTAAAGCTACAATAAGTGAGGTAGATTGGAAATTCCGAATAGATATTGAAAATGACAGAATAGTATAACTTGTAGTCGGTAAAAGAAATTCTTTTTTTTAGGTTATTGTTGGCACTACACCAAGCACTTTATTCTTGCACCCGACGTGCATTTCGCTAATCATGTCAACATCATCAGGAGCCAATAATCGGTCATCTCTGCTAATGAGGCAAACGTGGTCCTCGAAACCCGTGTTGAATACAAAAATAAATTATTTGGTTTTATGATGATAATATTGTGTACAATTCGTCTTGAGTTGTATTTTTGGTAAAGGTTTTATCGATTCGAATTCTCCACTGTTCTGTCAGTTTGCCTCTACCGAATTTAAGCAAGTAATTATATATCTCAACTTCTAGAAATAGTCATTAATCCAAAAAAATTCTTATTAAATTAATTAATATTCCTTCCACAAAATTCAATTAAATACATATATAATTACCAAATTATAATCTGGTTACACAGGTACTAAATTAAGTCTTCTTCTTCTCCAGTGCCCCTATCCGTTTCGGACGTTGGCTATTAACGTAGCAATCTGGACCTTATTGACGGCGCACACTGGGAAAAATTAAGCATTTTTTGGTCAAAAATCGAGACGTAGCTTACGTTTTGACCAATTTGAATATATTTTTTAAAAAAATACTCGTAAACACTTCTAGTTTACTCTCCAACCGCAGAATTTTTAATAAATTGACATATTATTATTATATCTGATTATATATCGGTTATATGAAAAATACTTATTTACCACTTATTTGGAATAATACAAAATTCGACTAAATTTGGTATTTTAAACGTATATACTTACATATACCAGGTGTACAAGTATGAAATGCGGATTTCAGACAACAGATGGTGCACCAATGCAGTTTGTGCTATAAAGATTTGACACTGCGCCATTTTGTTATGTCATCAACAAGTGCCAGACGCGCACGAGTGATAAATTGGAAAAGTATGTGCATAGTGTTATGTTGTTGTGTTCAATATGTCGAAATTTATACCGAACAAAGAGCATTCGCTGACAGCATTAGTTTTTTGTTTTCATTTCAAGAAACCTTCTGTTGAATTATACCGATTACTTCGAGAAGCTTATGGTGAAAATGCTCCATCGTAAGATACATGTGAACGATGGTTTCGGCGTTTCAAAAGTTGTGTTCGATCTTGCAGACTAGAAACGTGGAAAACTGTCAAAAAAATACGAAGATGTGGAAAACTGTCAAAAAAATACGAAGATGTGGAATTGCAAGCATTGTTGGACGAAGATAATTCGCGAACACAAAAACAACTCGCCGAGTAATTGGGCGTTAGTCAACAAGTTGTTTCCAATCGGCTACGAAAGATGGGAAAGATTCAGAAGACCGGTAGGTGGGTACCACATGAGTTGAACGACAGGCAAATGGAAAAGTGCAAAAACACGAGGGACATTTTGCTCGCTCGCCACAGTGATTCGGCAAGAACATGCTAGCGGGACAATATTCATGACGTAATTTCCATGAACCACTGATAACGACTTGTAAACAACCCCCCCCCCCATTTAACGAATTCCCAGAATTAATTTGTTTATCACCTCATAAAGGTATCTTATCAGGGGGTCAAAGTAACCCTTATAAGAGAGATCATTTTCATTTGCAAATCAGTTGCATTTTATGCACACTTGCGATAACGTATTTTAAAATTGGTAGCAAAGTGAAACGAGTTTTTTGTGATGGAATATTCTGTTGAAGGTATGTACTCTATTATTACTTATATTTTTTTATAAAAAAAATATGTATACTTTTGGTGTAATATCAATTTGTAAATGTATAGATAAATCCAGGAAATTTTACATTAATTGTAAACTTTAAAAGTAGCAACTTTTTTTATCCACATATATCCACCTAGATTTTTCTATATGTAATACCTACAACATTCAGGCACAGATTCATATATATTATAGACCCCGAAAAGGCCCGAAACTAAAATTATTTTATTTTTTTCAGAACGAGTCGTGACTATGACGAAAATGGAGTTTTTTGAAGAATGGCTAAAACATGACAAAACTGAACGAAACAGTGGCATTTTTTATTATATAAGTGAAAAATTCAATATGTCTGATGTTTCTGACGATTCTCTAAAACGAAAATATCAAGCCTTTCAGCAAAATTCAATCAAAAGTGGACTTCTTTAAAATGTAACAAAGAAATGTTTCTAATCAAACATAAAGATTGGGTACAGGGATCCGGAATCGAAATAAAGATGTGTGTTAACCAGCCGTGCACTTCAACATCATCAGCGGCTCTTTCCGTAGGGCGACCCAGAAAATCATTTGAAGACTCGTCAACGAAAACGAAGAGAAGATCTTTTGGAATCGCGAAGTGCATGTGAGCTTATTACAGCAGCTGAATTAGCTACTCGAAAAGAAGGGCATCGAAGTGTCGCTAAACAGATCCATAACGTCGCGGTCAGTGAAACTAGAGAAAAGAATAAGTGAAGAACAAAGTCGGCAGTTAACACCAGACGAAGCTTTAGGTTATTATGTGGACTCGAAATCGACTTCTCACTCATATAAACAAACAAGAAAATGGTTAATGAAAGCGGGACATCAAGTGTATCCATCGTTTTATAGTTTAGGTAAGTCCAAAGCTTCTTGTTGTCCTTCTGACGAATATATTTCTGTGACTGAATCTCGAGCTGAAATTAAACTTCACGCGATTTTGGACAAAACGGCTGAACGATTAGTTAAAGCTCAGACGGAAGTCATTAGAAGTGTGTTACCTCGTTCATATTATACGTTGGTAAGCAAATGGGGCTGTGATGGGAGTTCGGGGCATAGCACGTATAAGCAGAAATTTGAGAACACTAACGCTACAGACGAATTTTTGTTCGTATACTCATTTGTCCCTTTGAGACTGCTTTATGGCGAAACTGTGATCTAGCAAAATCCAAAACCTTCCTCTACTTTATATTACCGTCCTATTTTTGCCAAGGAGACAAAAGAGTTTACGAAAGAAGAAACTTCTAAAATTTTAGATGAAGTAAGTCAGCTTCTTCCAACATTATGTAACGTTGCTGGATCTCAAATCTCTGTTAAACACGATTTGTTGTTGACAATGACTGATGGCAAAGTGTGCAATGCCTTAACAGACACAAATCCAACACAAAAGTGTTATATTTGCGGTGCCACCCCCCACCCGTCTACTATGAACGAGGAGTCAAAGAAATATCCCAGCAACGAAGAACGCCTTGCATTTGGTTTATCTACTTTACATGCATGGATCCGCACGTTTGAATGTTTGCTTCACATCAGCTATCGTTTAGAAATAAAAAAGTGGCAAGTCAGGGGAGATAACGACAAAGCTATTGTGAAGCAACGCTCACAAGAGATACAAAAAGTGTTTAAAGATCGTATGGGTCTCATTGTAGATAAACCAAAACCTGGGAATGGTAACACAAACGATGGAAACACAGCACGTAGATTTTTTTCCCAAGCTGAATTGAGCAGCGAAATTACAAGATTAGACGTAAACCTTATTCGTAGATTTCATGTAATTTTAAGAACTTTGTCATCGGGATATGACATAAATTATATAGAATTCGAAAAGTTTTGTGTTGATACTAGAAAATTATGTTATACCTTGATCTGTATTCGTGGTATTCCATTCCCGTTACTGTGCATAAAATTCTTGTACACAGCGCGGAAGTTATAAAGTCTTTTCTTCTTCCCATTGGACAACTCTCCGAAGAAGCCCAGGAGGCAAGAAATAAAGACTGTCATAGATTCCGTGAACGGCACACCAGGAAGCGGTCACGTATTGCCACAAATACAGATCTTTTGAGGATGCTTTTAATTACGTCTGATCCTGTTATCAACTCGTATAGAGAATTACCACGAGCCTTCTTTGCCATCTCGAGGTTCTGCAGTTGATTATCCCCACCTTCATTGCCATCCGAAACACCATCAGTAAGTCATTATCACGAATTAAATGAGAAGGATTATTTACTCTCTGAATATTCTACTGAATGGGAGAGCGGTGATGACGACTCATCTGATGGTGATTAGTAAGTTTAAGTATTTTTTTATTGTAATTATTATTCTTATTTTATTGTGTGTTGTAGTTGCTTATAATTCATGCCTTAGTATATAAGTTATTTAATATTATATTTCTTTTCCTTATACACCTTGTTATTGTAAATAATTGATATATAGATACTGTTATTGTACTAATTTATTTTAAAAGAAATAATATTTTGTAAATTAATAAATGTGGGTACTATCATTATGATTTTTATTTTTTTTTCGTAGAAATTTCTTTGTAAACAAACATGATTATGCTTTTCACACATCATGAGGTAGGTAGACGTATGTAGCTAATTAAAGAACAATTAGCGACAATAGTGAACAAATGAGACACATTAGTAAACCACTTCCGTCTTGCAGCTACATATTTCGATTAATACACATACAGTACACATTTTTCAACTTTTTTTTCTTAAAATAGCTTAAGATACCTGGAATATACATAAACAATTGAAATAAGTGAAGAAATAATATTTGTCCCGCTAGTTTTGTACTAGTCGAGACACTGTGCGCTCGGTACAAAAGGAAGTCATTTTTGCATCGTATAGTTACAGGGTATGAAAAGTGGATTTATTTTGAGAATCCGAAGAGCAAAAAATAATGGGTAGACCCAAGCGCACCATCCACGTCGACCGCAAGACCGAATCGCTTTGGCAGAAAGATGATGCCCTGTGTTTGGTGGGACTAGAGGGACGTGGTCTATTATGAGCTGTTAAAACCTGGGGAAACGGTTAATACTAAACGTTACCAACAACAACTGACCGATTTGAACCGTTCGCAGCTTGAAAAAAGTTTCAGAATACCGAAAGAGGCAACATAAAGTCATTTTTCTTCATGACAATGCTCCATCACATACGGCAAAACCAGTTCGCGACACGTTGGAAGCACTCAGCTGGAAAGATCTACCCCATGCGGCTTACTCATCAGACTTGGCTCCTTCTGATTACCACTTGTTTGCATCAATAGGTCACGCACTTGCTGAGCAGCGCTTTAGTTCGTACGAAGATGTGAAAAAATGACTCGGTGAATGGTTCGCAGCAAGAAGGGAAGATTTTTACTGGCGTGGTATTCACAAATTGACTGAAAGATGGGAAAAATCTATAACAAGCGATGGAGCATACTTTGAATAAAGTCCTTTTTATCATTCTTCCGAATTTAACATGTTTTTTTTTTAGAAAAAAAATCCGCATTTCATACTTATATACCTGGTATTAACCTTCTCAATTCGAATTTGAAGATAATTTAAAGAAAAAAATGTGGTACTCTAACCTCAGTTGCAAACATTCTTAATTGTAAGAACGGAACAGTTCTTTACTGTACAAATCCATCTGAATATGATAACTTTGTGCATTTTGATCTAGCTCATAAAGTACTGACATTAGAATTATCCCTGTAAATAACTTTCTAACCTCAAAAAAGCTTAAAAACATCAATATTCTTGGTTGTAAGTAGGGCATTTCTATTATATAGTTCATAAAAGTATCTAAAATACAATAACTTTTTATATGTAGATTGACTCATAGGCGAACAAAAAGCAACGTATGGTAAGTTTCAACCTAACATAACCTAACAGGTCGAGTGATGAACTAGCAGAAAAGCATATACTACAAGCTTTAAACTTAACTTAACCAAATGCATCAAGTCATAAGTGACCAGACAGGCATATACTACAAGCCTTAACCTAACATAACCTAATGCATCAAGTCATAAGCGAGCAGATAGGCATTTATAACGAGATTTAAACTTAACATAACCTAATGGTCAGAGACATAAGAGAGCAGAAAGGTATACACTACAAGCTTTAAACCTTAACTTAACATAGGTAAGAGGACAGAAAGGTATACCAGGTGTACAAGTATGAAATGCGGATTTTTTTTCTAAAAAAAAACATGTTAAATTCGGGAGAATGATAAAAAGTGCTTTATTCAAAGTATGCTCCATCGCTTATTATACATTTTTCCCATCTTTCGGGCAATTTGTGAATACCACGCCAATAAAAATCTTCCCCTCTTGCTGCGAACCATTCATTGAGCCATTTTTTCACATCTTCGTACGAACCAAAGCTCTGCTCAGCAAGTGTGTGACCCATCGATGCAAACAAGTGGTAGTCGGAAGGAGCCAAGTCTGGCGAGTAAGCCGCATGGGGTAGAACTTCCCAGCTGAGTGCTTCCAACGTGTCGCGAACTGGTTTTGCCGTATGTGATGGAGCATTGTCATGAAGAAAAATGACTTTGTGTTGCCTCTTTCAGTATTCTGGCCTTTTTTCAAGCAGCGAATGGTTCAAATCGGTCAATTGTTGTTGGTAAAGTTTAGTATTAACCGTTTCCCCAGGTTTTAACAGCTCATAATAGACCACGCCTCTCTGGTCCCACCAAACACAGAGCATCGTCTTTCTGCCAGCGATTCGGTCTTGCGGTCGATGTGGATGGTGCGCCTGGGTCTACCCATGATTTTTTGCGCTTGAGATTCTCAAAATAAATCCAGTTTTCATCCGAGCGAGCAAAATGTCACACTTGTTTTTGCGCTTTTCCATTTGCCCAGTCGTTCAATTCATGTGGTACCGGTCTTCTGAATCTTTCCCATCTCTCGTAGCCGATTGGAAACAGCTTGTTGACTAACGCCCAATTGCTCGGCGAGTTGTTTTTGTGTTTGCGAATCATCTTCGTCCAACAATGCTTGCAATTCCACATCTTCGTATTTTTTGGAGATTTTCCACGTTCCTTGTCTGCAACATCGAAGTCACCACTTTTGAAACGCCGAAACCATCGTTCACACGTATCTTGTGATGGAGAATGTTCACCATAAACTTCTCGAAGTAATCGGTATGATTCAACAGCAGTTTTCTTCAAATGAAACCAAAAAATTAATGCTGTCCGCGAATGCTCTTTGTTCGGTATAAATTTCGACATATTGAACACAACAACACAACACTATGCACACACTTTTCCAATTTATCACTCGTGCGCGTTTGACACTTGTTGATAGCACAACAAAATGGCGCAGTGTCAAATCTTTATAGCACAAACTGCATTGGTGCACCATCTGTTGTCTGAAATCCGCATTTCATACTTATACACCTGGTATACCACAAGCTTTACAGAGACAATTTTAATATCAGTCCTTTACCAGCTGGATCAAAATGCACAAGATTATTATGTTCAGATATATATGCAGAACTGTGTTCCATTGTTATAAGTAAGAATGTTTGTAACTGGAAGCTATTTTTTGAGGTTAAAATACAAATACCAAATTTAGTCGAAACCGATATACGATCAGATTTAATCATAATAAGTCAATTTATTTAAAATTTTGCAGTGGGAGAGCAAACTAGAAGAGAAAATTATTCAAATTGGTCAAAATGTAAGCCACGTCTCGATTTTTGTCCAAAAAATGCCTGATTTTTCCCAATATGCGGCACTTCGTAACAGCTGAATAGACGTAAGTCCAAACCAATGTCTTAAGTTATATAGCCCAGAATGTCTTCTCCTCTCTGGACCTCGTTTGCTATCTATCTTTCTCTGTATTACCAGTCGCAAGAGACGGTATTTATTACATCTCATGACATGGCCAAGATATTCAAGCTTTCCCCCTTTAATTGTGAGTGCAATTTATTTGTCATTGTCTATTCGGTGCAGAACTTCTAAGTTTGTGATAGGTTCGGTCCACGAAATAATAATAATCATAACTCTATGCTGCCACAAAAACACAGCTGAAAGAACTCCTCAAAATCACAGAAATATTCACCTTATATATCAATATGGAATTTGGTATCAGTAAATGCAAAGTGCTCCACATCAACAAAGGCCAATGGAAGGGCCACCATGAGACAAAAACCATCAACAATGAAATACTCGACAACATGTTCGACAAAGAAACATACAAATATCTAGGCTACCAACAAAGCACCAAACTCAACCACACTCACATCGAAACAGAGCTCAGAACCTAATTCAAAAACAGACTGACAAAACTTTTACAAACAAAACTCAACTTCAAGAATCTCACTAAAGCCATCAACACGTTCACTATACCTATACTCACATATTCATTTGGTATCATCAAATGGTCACAACCAGACATAGAAAACATTCACATCCTTATACGTTCTCAATTCACCAAATACAGGAAATTACACCCCAACGCATGCAAAGAAAGACTTACCATCGAGAGGAAGGCTGGAGGAAGAGGAATCATAGACATCAGATCACTACACACAAAACAAATACAAGCACTTAGGAAATTCTTCCACAGCAAGCAAACCATCCTCCACACAGCGACAGTGAAAGCAGACAAAAACTACACACCTCTCGACTTGTTCCGGGCAGACCACTCAGCAGATACACACAGTCACACCCAATTACAACAGGAAAAGATGAAAACGTGGTCAGAGAAAACACTCCACGGAAAACACAGATACCACATAGAACAAGACCACGTAAATAAAAAAACAATCATACACCTGGTTACGGGATGGGCAGCTATTCCCGGAAACAGAAGGCTTCTTACTTGCCATCCAGGATAAAGTCATATTAACCAGAAACTACCAAAAGCATATCATCAAGACCCAACCATTACAGAAGACAGATGCAGAAAATGCCACCAGCAGAAAGAAACGATCGAACACATAACAAGCGGATGTAAAATATTAGCCGGAACGGAATACACAGCCAGACATGACTCAGCGGCAAAAGTAGTTCACCAAGCACTAGCCACAACATACAAGCTCATAGAAAACACAGATCCCTACTACGAATACACACCAACATCCGTACTTCAAAATAAAGATTACAAACTCTACTGGGACATCAGTATCCATACAGATAAAACAGTCTCCGCCAATAGACCCGCTATTACTTTTCAGTGCAAAAAAGAAAAAGTCACCTATCTAATTGACATAGCTGTCCCCAACGACACAAACATCCAAACGAAATACACAGAAAAAATTTCCAAATACACAGACCTTGCAACGGAAATAAAAAGGCTATGGAAACAAGAAAAAGTCATCATTGTCCCCCTCATTATATCAGCCACAGGTCTTACAGTCAGTGATTTTGAAAACATGTAACATTGTCAGGTCATTCCTTAATACACAATGGTAATGCGTTTGTGCTGACTTGGTTTGCGCCCGTCAGCCAAACATGGAACCATATTGACCAAATGTGAGAAAGAAAAACGAGAACAGTCATAATAATATCATTGTCCCTCTCGTCATATCAGCCACAGGCCTTACACCAACAACATTCACACCACACTTAGTACAATTAGGACTCAACACAATCATACACAAAAACATTCAGAAGGCAGTGATTTTGAAAACATGTAACATTGTCAGGTCATTCCTTAATACACAATGGTAAATGCGTTTGTGCTGACTTAGTTCGCCAGTCAGGCAAACATGGAACCATATTAACCAAATGTGAGGTAGAAAAACAAAAACAATCATAATAATAATAATAATAAAAGGTTCTTATTTTTAACTCGGCGAAGACCAGTTATGAACTGCTCATCTCAACCGAACCAGTAGCTAAGCATACAATATACAAAAAAATAAAAAAAAACAAATATAAAAATACAAATTCATTAATACAAAATTCAAACACTGCCTAAATACTAGGTAAAAAATACATTAATAACATTCCATTAGTATAGAGTAAAGAAATATATATATATATATATATATATATATATATATATATATATATATATATATATATATATATATATATATATATATGTATATATATATATATATATATATATATATATATATATATATATATATAATATAAAATAAGAAATACAAAAAGAAGAAGAAGAATGTGACACAGTACGGGAGGAGAAAAAGGAAAAAATATACAACAATCAATCAGCTCAACAGCGAACATAACGTAATGTACAGAAGTGAAGAAGAAGACAACCAGCGCCAAATGATAGGACTAACAGGAATAAAAATAAAAGTCAAGTTGGGTTCCCGAGGAGGAATTTCTTATAAATTAGCTTGAAATCATTAACTGACCTGCTTTGAATAGCTTGCGGTACCGAATTGTAAACACTCACTGCAGCACAGCGGAAACATCTTTCAAAGATCGCCTTTCTGTGTTTTGGTATTTCTAAAAGGTGAATATTTCTAGTATTTAAACCGTGCACATCTACCCGATGCCTCAATTTCTGTCTAAGATAAAGAATTAGGAATCTAGCGGTATACCCACATCTCAAAGGCTTCAACTTTTTTCATAAGTGTTTCCATCAACGTCCACGATTTTACCCCGTATAGCAAAACAGGGACTACATAGCATTTGGCTAATGTAGCTCTTAGTCGAAATGCTTTTTCGATTCTTGACTTCATTTCAACAGATTGGTCCCACTTTGCGTTAACCACTGTTCTCAAGTATATATAAAATTTCACAGGCTTGATTATTTGGCTATTTAACTGAAACTGTCTTGCTGCTTGTTGAGATTTGCTTATTATAATCCTCTTAGTTTTAAATATATTCAGATGGAGACCATACTCTTTGCTAACCCTTTGCACCCTTTTAACAAGATCTTGAAGTTCATCAATTTTACTGACCAGCAAGACGGTATCATCGGCGTAGCTTATATTGTTAATCATCTCGTCGTTTATTTTGACGCCTTTGTTAACTCCCTCTAGTGCTTTGTTAAATATTTTTTCGGAGTATAGGTTAAAAAGGAGGGAAGCTAAGACACAACCCTGCCATAAGTCTTTTTGATCTCAACGTTGTCAAAGTAAGATTGATCTATTCTTATGTTAGCCGATTGTCCCCAATACAAATTTACTATGATGCCAATATCTTTGGCATTAAAATCAGCTTTTTGAAGAATTTCCATTAGCCGTTCGTGCCTCACTAAATTAATTAAATGTGTCAGTTATTTGTTCCAAAAATAGTATCTTCTTGACTAACTTTATGCCTTTAGAGGTGTTGCATGACAAAACGGTATAAATTTTATCAATTCTTAATTTGTCTTTTAAGTGATGATCCTATTGTAATTGTATGTATTCCAGTGGTCCCAATAAATATGTTTGAAGAACGAATAAAATTAGCAGAGCTCGTCAATTGGAAACATCAACGTTTTTTATCCGAGGATCACGTTAAGGGGCCATACCAGTGTGATATTTTTTCAAAAAATCGATTTTTTACATATTTCGATGCTTCTATATATGTAGAATAAAAGGACAAAGTATTAAAGTCATCCTATGTTTAATTTTGAAAATACCTCTGTCACCAGGCATAACTGCTTGGTGGGGGAGGGGCGATAAATTCGTTTTTGGAAGCGTAACGCGAACCGGAGTAGGTAATAAAATTCCAATGCCTTGACGCCATCACATAGGTACGTGGCAACCTATTGTAATTGTATGTGCTCCAGTAGTCCTAATAAATATGTTTGAAGAACGAATAAAATTAGCTGAGCTCGTTAATTGGAAACATCAACGTTTTTTATTCGAGAATCACGTTAAGGGGCCATACCAGTGTGATATTTTTTCAAAAAATCGATTTTTTTACATATTTCGTTGCCTCTACTCGTATATATGTAGAATAAAAGGATAAAGTATTAAAGTCAGCCTATGTTTAATTTTGAAAATACCTCTGTCACCAGGCGTAACGCGAACCGGAGTAGGTACTAAAATTCCAATGCCTTGACGCCATCACCTAGGTACGTGGCAACCTATTGTAATCGTATGTGCTTCAGTAGTCCTAATAAATATGTTTGAAGAACGAATAAAATTAGCAGAGCTTGTCAATTGGAGATATCAACGTTTTTTTATCCGAGGATCAAGTTAAGAGGCCATATCAGTGTGATATTTGCAAATTTTTTTTTTTTTACATATTTCGATGCTTCTGTATATATATAATAACAGGTCCACGTATCTAAATCAGCCTATGTTTATTTTTGAAAATACAGCTGTCGTCAGACACAGCTGCTCGGGGGGAGGGGGAGCAATAAATTCGTTTTGGGAAGCGTAACGCAAACCGGAGTAGATATTAAAATTCCAATGTCTTCACGCCATTACGTAAGTGAAAGTTAAACATACTATACTTCAGTGAACTCAAAATAATCACAAAGGTAGGTACGTGGCATCCTATTGTAATTGTATGTGATCCAGTAGTCCTAATAGATATATTTGAAGAACGAATAAAATTAGCAGAGCTCATCAATTGGAGATATCAACGTTTTTTATCCGAGGATCACGTTTAGGGGCCATATCAGAGTGATATTTTCAAAAAATCGTTTTTTACATATTTCGATGCTTCTATATATATAAAATAAAAGGTCGAAATATCAAAATCAGCCTATGTTTATTTTTGAAAATACAGCTGTCGCCAGACACAGCTGCTCGGGGGGGGGGGCAATAAACTCGTTTTTGGAAGCTTGACGCGAACCGGAGCAGGTATTAAAATTCCAATGCCTTGATGTCATCACGTAAGTGAAAGTTAAACATATTATACTTCAGTGTACTCAAAATAATCACAAAGGTAGATACGTGGCCAGAGATCGTTATTTATGTGTTACACGTTAGTCATTCTTTAAACGCGTTTTTCTCAAAACTGCATTTTTTAAATTTGTTGTCGCTGTAACTCGAAAACAATTTATTGTACCGACTTAATTTTTTTTTGCATGTTAAGGACATATTTTGTTGTACCATAAACCATGGATTTTTTGATTAGGCATGCAAAAAACGGACACTTTTTTGGAGAAAATTTTATACTTTTTTTTCTAAAACGCCGCTATTCTTATAATTTTCAATATTTTTTAAAATCCATAGTTCATGGCACGGAAAATTATATCTATTTTAATGGCCATATTGTTTTTTTTTTGAATCCAGATAATGTGGAGGCGCCAATCACGGCAGCAGTGAACCTGTTTTTTTTTTAACCTGAACTAACCTGTCCTGTTACTGGGGCATAAGCCCCGTAAATTTGAATATTTTGACCGGCAAACATTTGTGTGTATTTGTAAACAAATAATAAATATGTACCCAATATTTTAAAACATTTGATGCAGTAGTTTTCTTTAAAAAAATTCTAGGAAAATATTCTTAGTTTTAAGTAGTTACACTGGTATAGCCCCTTAACATAAAAATCGGTCAAGTGTAAGTTGGACTTGACCGTACTGTGATTGCCTTTAAAATAAAAATTAATGTTAGGGAAGTATAAAATGATCAGTGACTTCACAAAATGAGTTTTCAATGATGTAATTAAGAACTCAGATTACAAACATATCTAATCAGATACTGACTGACCAGACTAATGAAACTAACCAGAATAAGACAAAAAGTTCCAATCTTAAGATCCAATGTGTATTTTCACGTTTTTTCATAGTCAATAATGTAATAGTTATAGCATCTTAGCCACCTAAAAACCAATAAATCTATCGAACTAAATCTAAAATTTAGTGATAAACAAATATTTACTGAATATTTAACTAAGTTGGGAATGTGGAATCTTGGCACAATGATACTACTCAGTATATATCACCACTACACCAAACACTTTATTTTTGCACTCGACGCGCGTTTCGCTAACCACGTTAGCTTCATCAGGAGCGATGATTGACTAAAGCTAAACTACAAATCTACCTATTTATACTTAGCCTAACCCTTGAATTACTCAAGCGGAACTAATGACATAGGCAAGGCCGTCAGTTCCGGTCAAGTAACCAGTAGAGGGGACTATAAGGAATAGGCCCTCTGTCTTTATTTAAACTACTTTTACATTTTATGATTTCCATACTTTCGTATGCGTTCAAAAATCTCCTATCAGATACATCCTTTATTAATCTTAGATTATCTAATGTTACAGTATGATTAGCTTCAAGGGCATGTTCGGCAATGCTAGACTTTTCTGTTCTATTGTATTTTAAGTGTGCTAAGTGTTCTTTAAATCTTGTTTTAATTGACCTTTTAGTTTGCCCAACATACTTTTTGTCACAATCATTACAACTAATTTCATAAATTCCACTTTTCTCACAATTAGGAATCTTATCTTTGGGATTTCCTAAGATATTCCTCAGATTATCTGATGACTTATAGACTAGGGTGAGGCCTACCTTATTAAATACCTTATTGAGTCCCTTGCTGTATTTCGGATTATATGGTATGGAGACATACTTGGTGTTATTTTCTTCGCGTGTAAAAAAGGTGGAATTCTGAATATTAAACCTAAACTTATGTCTATTTATTAGCTTATTTACTAAGTCATCGTCATAACCATTAACTATAGTTATATTTCTAATACGATTCCTTTCTTTATTAAAGTTTACTCTATTCAGAGGGAAAGTGACCAAACGATGAACTAAAAAATGTAATGAGGCTAATTTATGTTGTTTACAATGAAATGAATCATTAGGAATATATCTATCTGTCACTGTGTCCTTCCTATAGATATCAAATTCTAATCTATTATTATTTTTAATAATTAAAATATCTAGAAAAGGCAATTGTCCTTTGTTCTCAACTTCGTAAGTGAATTTAATGGAATCATACCGGCTATTTAATTTAGAAACAAAATGATCAATATTTGCTTTCTTTGTATCAAAAATCGCGAAAATATCATCCACATACCTATACCATACCCTTGGGAAATATTCGAATTCTTGACTGGCTTCGATTTCAAACTTACTCATGAATAAATTGGCTATGAAAGGTGATAAGCAATTACCCATAGCTGTTCCTTCTTTCTGAACATAAAATTGATTGTTATATTGGAAATAATTTTGTTCCATACAAAGTTTAGATAATGTTAAGTATTCACGAATAATTTCGTCTTCAAAGTCATTCATTCTAAGTAATTCTTCGAGATATTGGAAAGTTTGTGGAATTGGCACACTTGGGAACAAAGAACTAACATCAAAAGAAATTAAGACTTCACCTTCATTAAGAACTAGATTTTTTGTTTTATTAATGAATTCTAAGGAATTCTTCACTGCGAAAGTATTTAACGGTAACTTCTCAAGTTCTTTTGATAACCATTTGGATATTAAATATGTGGGTGATCCGACCGAAGAAACAATGGGTCGCATTGCTTTTCCAGGTTTGTGAATTTTGGGTAAGCAATACAATTTTGGTATGGTCGGATTACTCACATTTAAATTAAATTTGAGCGAATCGGAGACAAGGTTCTTACACTTTTTTAAAGAATTTTTAACCTCTGATCCATTACCGAGAATGATGTAGTGGTGTAGTGGTGATATATACTGAGTAGTACTGATTATAAACAAATTAGCCGTGACCGCGGCTCCGCTCGCGTGGACTTGATTCACTATTATCGTCTCTGCTTATTCCTTATAATACCTAACATAATAAAATATATCCTATAACCTGGCCAGAGAGCGTATGTGTTTTATAAAAAACACATAAATGGGATAAGTGGTTCTTAAGTGCTAAGCGCACTAACGGACAGACAGACAGACAGAGAGACATATTTTATATATTATATTCTTAACTACATAATATTGTTCTATATTTAATGGTTTAGGCAGTGTATTGCAGGAGAACGTGCTAGCAGCAAACTTTTTTTCCTACTTGATTCACTATTATCGTCACCGTTCATTCCTTATGTTACCTAACGTAATAGAATATATTCTATAACCTGGCCAGAGAATGGCCAGGTTATAGGATATATATATATATATATATATATATATATATATATATATATATATATATATATATATATATATAACATATATATATATATATATATATATATATATATATATATATATATATATATATATATATATATAGATATATAGATATATAGATATATAGATATATATATATATATATATATAGATATATATATATATATATATATATATATATATATATATATATATATATATATATATATATATGTATTTACATATATATATATATGTATATATATATATATATATATATATATACATATATATATATATATATATATATATATATATATATATATATATATATATGTATGTATATATATATATATATATATATATATATATATATATATATAGAAGATTATAGATAACCTGGCCAGAGAACAAATGCATGAATTAAAAAAAAAATGTAAATCGGATAAGTAGTTCTCAAGCCATAAACGCACTAAAGGACAGACAGACAGACACAAAGACATTGCATTTTATATATATTATATTCTTTACTACATGATATTGTTCCATATTTAATAGTTTAGGCAGTGTATAACGTGAGAACGCGCTAGCGGCAAACTTTTTTCCGACTTGATTCACTATTATCGTCACTGTTTATTCCTTATGTTACCTAACGTAATAAAATATATCCTATAACCTAGCCAAAGAACATATGTATGTTTCAAAAAAAAAAGCACGTAAATCGAATAAGTAATTCCCTAACGAACAGACAAACAGATAGAGAGACGTTGCATTTTATATATTATAGATAAAATAAAATTGTTTTGTCTCGGTACCTAATACTTAAAGCAGGAGCTATAATTTCTGGTTTAATTCACAACTTTCGACGAAATAAACCTTCACCATTTTGGCGATCAAATAGTTTTTTTTTTATATTTCAGATAAATTATTAAAGGTAATACACTCGTGATAATTTTCAACCTTCACTATTCTAGAATTTTTTGATCAGTACTTTTCGAGATAGGGTGAGGTTTTTGGCCATTTCTTTTAAAATAACACGAAGAAAAGAGTGCGCAAGTGTTACATCAGATATATTTTGAACTCGTGTTTTACAAGCTTTCATTTGACACCTCACTCGATGACCTGGTAATTTTTTTTTTCACTTCTGATTTCACCTCCCAAAATTTAACTCTCAAAACTACACGGCCCTGATTGGGGCATCAATTCCTGTATTTGTGCCAAATTTCAACTGTCTATGCCAAATAGTTTCGGAGAAAATCGCGTGTGACAGACGGACAGACAGACAGACACCGAAGTATTCCGTACGGAACACTAAAAAGGAACAACTGGCAACACTGTTGCTACCTAAATTTTAGTCGTCCGAAAGGGCTGGTATATAGAAATGTATAAACTTTTGAAAATTTCCAAAATTATAAGAAAAAGTTGTGAATGTACTTATGTTTCTAACACTCCGTGTATAATTCGAAATAAAAGTTTAAATATATGACATGTGCCAATTATGTGTTTTTTATACTTTCGTAATTAAAAACATCACCTTATTATTAATATATCTACAATACAATAATAAATGAGTCATCCTCCATATTTTATTTCGTCAATTTTTTAATTTCATTTTTATCTTAAGCAGTGAGTAAACAAACATATTTCATGCTCAATGACCTTTTGAAAAATCTTGAAGTTTTGTAGAATCATTCTAACACAGTGACGTTGAAGATAAATTTAGGAATTTATTGAAAAATATTTTTTTCAGTTTTCTCTTTTTGGTGTCCCATACAGACTTACGATAAGATCCCACTTTTAAGAGGTGATCCTATTGTAATTGTATGTGATCCAGTAGTATAAATAAATATGTTTGAAGAACCAATAAAATTAGCAAACAGAGCTTGTCAATTAGAAATATCAACAAAAATGTTTTTAAGATTTTTTAAAAAATTAATTTTACATTGACCTAAAACGAAAAATGAAAATCAAATATCCTAAATCCCGATCTTGAAATATCAAAAAACCCTTGATGCATAAGATGCAACATTCAGTTTGGGTTATGCATGAGTCATAAGACTTCATTGACCTTCTGCCTCAATTTCTAGTCAATTATTTGTCATCTTAAAGTGGTAATTTTGCAAATTTCCTTCAATATATCATAGTTTTTCGGTGTCCAAACTCTTCCTGCGATGAAGATTTAGGCTTTTTTTCTATTTTTCTTGAAGCTTTTAAGTGCAGTTCGGGGAGATGTTTTCTTCATAAGTATTCTGGGATTATTGTTACTTTTTAGTTTTGGATTTTGACTTGAATAAACATGTAGAGCAGACTTATTCCGAATTTTTAGTGAATTCCCTGAAAAGTGGTTCATTTTCTGGGATCTATCCCTAAAGAGAAACAAATAAAAAAAATAAAATTTATGTCTACATTGACTATTTTGTACAGAAGTGTTGCGGATAATGCATTTTAGATAGTTTTTGAGTATCTATAGTTTGTTTGGAGTTGATAGCAGAATTCTCTCATTGTAGATGCAAATACGAGTACATGTTGGGGTGCACCCAAAAAAAGAGATTTTTTTATGCATTTTACTGGATTTTGCTACCTGTTTTGAATTAATTTTAAGGGTTCACCCTATTTTAGGCAGAAAATCTCTGCTATACAATAGAGTCATAAAATGTAAATGAGGGTTCATCATGCATAGCCGTCCGAGCGTAACCTGCTTTTAGTATTTAATAAATAAAAATAAAGTTATAGAAATATAAAAAAATTTAAACTATAGATCTATGTATACATACAAATTCACAATTCACGATATATAAGTACTTTAATTACAATCAAAAATAGCCGGTCAAGTGCAAGTTGAACTTGCGCAATTAGTGTTCCGTACGTTGATTGCTTCTGAAATAAAAATTTTTGTTACGGAGGTGTTATCAGTGACTTCACAAAACACACCCCAAATGAGTTTTCAACAAAGTTTGTTTCCGATCTTTACTGAAAATTGATGATGATATTTTTGTTTTTTTTTTTATATATCAGATAAATTATTAAAGGTAATGCACTATTGCTAATTTTCGTTCAATCTACATCCCGTGGAGAATATTCCAGAATTTTTTCAAAATTTTTGGATTAGTACTTTTCGAGATAGAGCGGATAGCGATTTTTCGCGATTTTTTCAAAATAATACAAAGAAACATGTGCGCAGGTAAGAGATTATATGAATTTTTGAATTCGTGTTTTTACAAGCTTTCATTTGACATCCCACTCGACGATCTAGTAAAAAATTTTTTTTTCACTTCCGATTCCACCCCCCAAAACTAACCCCTTAAGTCAAAATTTAACTTTCCAAACTACACGACTCTGATGCGGCTATCAATTTCTATATTACTGCCAAATTTCAACTTTCTGTGTTAAATAGTTTCGGAGGAAATCGGGTGTGACAGACAGATAGACAGACACCGAAGTGATCTTATAAATGTTCCTTATGGAACACTAACAATCATCATCTTCAAAATGTCCTCTTCAATTGATAAGTAAAGGTTCTATTTCCACAGTTTTCTTCGATGTATTCGTCAAATTTCCGTATTTTATTTTCTTCTTCTATAACATGTCGAATGGCATTTTTACAATTATCCTCTTTGATCCTCTCTGTTTCGGCGAGTAATAATTGCCTTACGCCTTGAAGTTTGAACATGGTGTTTTCCCTTACAATGAAACCTTTCATTTCTGCCCAAAATAGGTCTATGGGAATCAATTCGCAATAATATGGAGGTAATCTAAGCACTGTGGTATTCCTTTCCTTTGCCACCTCATCGACTGCTTATTTCTTAAACTGTGCCTTATTTTGTTTCGCAATTTTGAGAAGTTCCGCTTTTAACATACCATCTTTATGTTTGAGATTTTTGTCTCTTATCCAATCCATTAAAAAATATCCGCTTTCTTTCATGAATTTGTCGGGAGTCGTTCTAATAATCGAGAATGGCACGGGGCATTGTCTAATACTATAACTGATTCTGCTGGTATAAATTTAACCATTTGTTGGAAGTACTTCTCAAAAACATCGACGATCATCTTCTCATAGTAATCTTTAGTTGACTTTGATTCGAATTTCAACAAGCCACCGTCGAGAAATCCGTTTTCACTACCGATATGTGCTATAATTAACCTAGCTTGTTTGGCATTCTTAATGTTTTTGTTAGTCTAGAATTTTTTCACTGTGTGTCCCTCATTAGTTTAAGTCTCATCTAAATAAAAAAATATTTCTTTCTTCGGCTTGAAGATATTGTCTTCTCCAACAAATTATTTCTGTTTTATCGCTAAAAACAGATTTTCTATTGTGTTTTGCTCAACGAAAATTCAGGTTATGAAGGATTTTCCATAATTTCCATTTTTTTGAATCTGGTAAGTTCTGGTCTTCTCTGATTTATTGGAAAACTTTATGTTGTGTATTTCTTTCTTAATAAAAAAATTATATACTTTTCTTCTTATTGCGTGTTTAAAGTCTTCATCTACCTCTAAGGGCTCCTTTCTTTTGTAATTCTGAGGTTCGTTGCAAGGACCGCGTCTTCTTTCTTTTAAACTAGCAGTACACTCTTGCCAAGATCACTCGTCGAGACATTCGCCGAGGCGGCGAGACCGAGGGGTGGTCCAGTTCACTCTCTTGTTTACCTCGTCCAATGTCCTCGAGACAAAAAAATTTGCGGAGAAGGTGAGACTCGAGTGGTGTTGAGTACACTCTCGCTCCTCGCCTCTTTACTAGTCTCGCCCGAGAGGGCTGCGGTGGATTGTTTATTAATTGTTTGTATTTTTTAAAAAAGCAACTTCCATTGCAAATGGAAGTTGCCAAATTCGTTGCCTCCGTAGCTGTATGTGCGTATGCACATTACAATTATTTGAGTATTTTGCATAAAAAAAAGACCAAAAAGTCGTGGAAAAAAAGAAGATGGTGGATTACTGCTATTCATCGAAATAGAACAAGGTAATTACTAATCATTATTAATGTACTCAATTAATAATTAATTAAAAACAGTTAAGAACTTATTTAATTTGGATTTGTAGGCTCAGCATGGAAAAACAATTGTCTGAATTACTTGTCGAGAATTCTGGGGAGTTTGAGAATTTCATGCGAATGTCATATATCGACTTCGAGTATTTATTAAATCAAGTCTCGTATATTATTTCTAAAAAAGATACCCAAATGAGAGAGGCAATACCAGCAAGAGTACGACTTGCAATTACTTTAAGATATTTAGCCTCTGGAGACAGCTACAGGAGTCTACACTTCCTGTTCAAAATTTCCAGCGAACTTATTTCGAAAATCGTACCTGAAGTATGTTGTGCTCTGAATAAAGTACTCAAGGATCAAATAAAGGTAGGAAAATATTTGTACACTGTTCTTTATTAAAAATACGTCACACAAGGAAATAAAGCTGACAAAATAAACTAGAGTTCATGAACAGAGGTTCATAATAGGTTCAAATCAAATAAAATTATTAATTATTATTTTGGTGGTAAAAATGTCATTATCATTGCTTGGTCAATGATATTATCATTCCCCTCACTCTGTACTGCATAACCACCGTGTTGGTAGTCAACAGTTCCAGAGCTTGAGGAGTGAGGTGATACCGCCTGATGATATATGGGAGTAGGAGGGGTGGAATACCGGGGCAAATTTTGGTTTCTATTCACAAGCATCCCGTGCATTTGATACATGAGTGATTCTCTCTCATGCTCTGGTAGTTTTCTCAACTTTTTAGCCAGCATTTTTGCAAATAGATCACAATCATCTTCTTCCTGAAGTGGTTTTTGTTGAGTGATAACATGGCTTAGCATATTAAGTGCATTGTTCATTTGATTTCCCGCTTCCTGAAGTTCAGGGGGTTGTTTGCGGCGGCGAATTGTTTGCTGAGAATTTGATGGAGTTTGCTGAGACTTTGATGGTTCATTATCACCATTTGATGAAGGGCATCTTGCTCCCCCTTGCTGACTATCTTCGTCAAGTGAAATCGTTGGATCAGTCTATAACAGAATAAAAAAGCGAAATAAAATATAAACAATTCTTGAAGTTTGCTAGTGTGTCCTTTTCCACCGACACCAAAACTCTCCATTAAAATTGTATGTTTATTTTTTACAGCTTCCTTCAAGTCAAGAGGAGTGGTTAGAGGTGGAAAAAGGATTTAGCGATAATTTTCCACATGCTATAGGATCGATTGATGGAAAACATGTCACAATACGGACTCCTCCTCACACGGCAACGGATTATGATAATTATAAAGGGACATTTAGTATTGTCCTATTGGCTGTGGCAGACAGCAAATGTAGATTCATTTTTGCTGACATTGGTTGCAAAGGTAGAATTAGTGATGGTGGTGTTTTACGCAACTGCAATTTATGGAATCAGATTTGTAATAATAACCTAAAACTTGCCAACCGAGCGACCTTTACCTGGGTCACATGTTCCTTTGCCCTACGTGTTTTTGGCCGATGGTGCTTTTGCACTAACTACAAACATCATGAAACCTTACCCAGGCACACATGCATTAAACTCGCCTCAGCGGATATTTAATGAGACATTATCACGATCTCGAGTGAAAGTTGAGAACACTTTCGGAATGCTTGCTGCTAAATTTCGAATATTTGGAAAACCAATCGCTCTATGCCCAGAAAAAGTAAACATTGTTACAATGACATGCATTCTACTTCACAATTTTCTAATAAATAGCAAAAGCTCTCACAATATTTATACCCCTCCGGGCACCATTGACGAGTATGACGTCAATGGCATTTTGCACGAGGGCTCTTGGAGACAGGAAGTGTCAGATACTTGCGCCATAAGGCCGATTAAACCAGTCCCACGAAGACCAGCAACGAATGCTATAAAAATTAGAGAAGAATTTACTTCATACTTTTTTAAATTTGGATAATCAGTAAGTAATTTTACTGATTTTTTATCATTTTTTAGTTCGTTTACTACTTATAGTTTTTTGTTGTACTTAATAAATTATATTGTACTTAATAAATTATATTAGCAATAAAACAAAATTTAAAAAACTGATGATTAACTTTTAACTTTGCTTACCGTTTCCTGTGTGCTAATCGTTGGATTCCAGTCGTATATCCGCCCAAGAAAAGACTCCATAAGATCATAAGCATACCAAATTGGCTTATAGACATTGTACCCTGTGAGAAGTTGTTTGTCCCACGCTTGAGCGCAATTTTGTACTGTTTGAATATTGGATGCCCCAAGCTTGAGCACAATTTTCTTGCAGCCCCGCTTTAATTTCTGATAATGAATTGAGTGAATCCTGATTTTAAAAGAACTAAAGAAATTAAACACACACTAGCTCAGTTTTCCTTGGTAGAAAGATATGGGTAAGAGATAATTTTTGTACGTCTTTTTGGAATTTTTTTTTATTTTTAAAAAGCTTCAGTTGTACAAGTTTTTTGGGCACCATTCATTTTAAAATAGAAAGGATCTAACTTCAGTTAAAAAAATGAAAAAATACTCAAGGGTTTTATGGGTATTACTAAAAAGAATTAGTCTAGTACAACTTATCCCGAAAAGAAAAATAGGTATTCAGTGAGACACTAGCTTTAATCAACAAAAAGAAAATTTATTCATGTTTTTAAAAATAAAAAGTTCTAACCTTTGCAGTTCTACAAAAAAATTCTAGCCTAACTAGTAGTTATTACATTTAAATTCTGAACTATGACTACCCCCGAAGACGAAAAATAGTGCTTTTCACTTCACTTTTTAGTCAGTTTTAAATTGCTGTTAAGGCACTACTCAGGGATAGGTCTATTGAAGGATGTTTTGGTAACTTACTGTTCTTATTCCGGCTTTGATGGAATACGACCGATTTCACACTTTTCTAGCAAACACTTAGAGAGCCCACTACGGCTTTTCGTTAAGAAACTGGTGCTTTACTTAGCTCGCATGATGGTTGTTATGAGCTTTTACTGTAGCTCAGTCGAAGGAAGCCTACTTGGCGGCTCCGATGAAATTAGCCTCGCCTACTCGGCGGCTGGATGGAAATTCGCCTAGACAGTCGTTTCTCGGACCCTTAAATAAACCGTGCAAACTCTGCCGGTAATATGGCGACGCCGGAACCAAAACTGCGGATACACACATTTCACCAATCGCGGCGTAGCGGTAGATTCGGTCAGGAACCCGCACTGCACAGTATATACCGAACGTCTTGGAATCTCTGTTTAATATACCGTTCGATACAAAAATGAAAATAAGTACAATTTGAAGTGAAAAATCAGTAACATTACATGGTTTTAAAATCTAGGAAAAAATGAATGTTACATTTACCCCCTTCCAAAAAGAAATAGACTACACTAGTCTATTAAACTTAGGCTACTTATGAAAAGGTACAAAGTGGTACACTATCACTTAATACTAAGGTCAGAACTTAAAACAAAAGTACAGACTTCGGACCTTACTACTAGACTTAATTCAATCAAGCACTAATATTAAGTACAATGAAAACCAAATGAAAATCTTTGCATGATCACAAGAATCTTATAACTAGACTTAACTTAATTAGACACTAAGGTTAAGTACATCAAAAAGCAAATAAAAATCCTTGCATGAACATAAGAAATACCTGTTCAAAGTAACAATCGCGGTCTTCTTATATAAAAGAATCAGCTCTATTATTGTTACCAAAACAAAAAAATTATATCTTTGTCTAGACTCTTGTCTAAATCAAAAAAAGTGAACTGAAATAAAATATGAACACCCCCCTTAAAAACATTTTAAGGATTGTCTGAAAATTTTCTATTTCAGCAAAAGAAATTTATAAAAATTCTTAAATAAAGAAAAAAAAATAAAAAAAATGATTCTAGTGCAAACACTTACACTAAAAAGAAAAAGTCTTGTCAGACCATTTAGCACTAGGCCAAAAAAAGAATATCTGGATAAATATCCAGAGAAACGCTCGGGAAAAATCGCCATCCATGCTCTAGCTCATCGCTAAGAGAACATTCTAAATCTAGTATCACTACTAGTCGCACTCGGAAAATAATCGCACTCTATCGCGCAATGTCGACGTCCTAAGACATCTAGACATGCTAAAATCGCTAGGGAAAACGCTCTGGTTGATCGCCAGAAAACACGTCAGCTTATCGCCAACAAAACACTCTGGTATATCGCCAGAAAAAAACTCGGCTCCTCGCCAAGAAAACACTCTGGTATATCGCCAGAAAAAAACCTCGGCTCCTCGCCAAGAAAACACTCTGGTATATCGCCAGAAAAAAGCTCGGCTCCTCGCCAAGAAAACACTCTGTAAATAGTCCTCGACTACACAAAGTCTGCGTTCTAAAAGAACAATCTCGCCATTAACATAGTGAGCAGCTATAAAAGCTAACAATATCACTATAGGCACAGTGAATAGCTACAACAGCTAAATTTCACTCTAAACACAGTGAATAGCTATAAAAGCTAAAATTCACCAAACTGAATGATCCTGCTTCACAAAGCAATGTTCATTAAGAACAGAATGATTAGTCTGCGCACAACTAACATTCAAGGAAACATTCCCAACATAACTATATGAGACAGCAAGTCTCGAAATAGGACCTCCCTAAAGTCATAATGCTAAATATAGGAGTCCATAAGCAAAACGACTCAAAATCTCGCATTTTGAGCACATGCCCTCAGGCAACCAACATACACCGAAATATATACAGAAATATGTACAGAAATATATACAGAAATACATACAGGAGTTCAAATCCCAAACTCTTGGTTATGATAACTCCATACTGAGCTTGGTGAAAGCTCTTAGCAAAAGCTAACCAAATTTTCGGCACATCGCACCAAAGTGACAAATCTGCCTAGAAACATGAGCCAGAAAAAACGCCCTCCGTCATTCTTCAGGGTGGCTACACAGAGATATAAAATTTAACCAGCATTGCGCTTCTTCAAGTTGCATGAAGAACCCTCGTGTACTGGTCTCGCCCTAGAACAACAACGAAAAACATTCAATCCATCCCACATAACAGGAGACAAACACCTCACCACGATATACTGAATGGTGGAGACAATAGAATACGGAAATGTTGACCCTGGTGTCCACCAACAAAAGGGAGTAGATTATAGCATCCACTAAACTAAAACGGTGTCTACCACACCACCATAAGTCAAAAAGGAATTTAATCAATAGGGTGTTCCGAAACACACTACTGCCAACAGCCTGTCACCACTAATAGGCTAATTGGAGCTGAGGTCGACTACAGTAGTTAGGCTCTCCTTTGGTTCAAATAGAAATAACCATTGGGTAACAAAACCCCTAAAGGTCCCAAAGGTCAAACGTTCACCCCCCATAGACTACCCTTCCAATCAGTCTGTTCCTCAGGAAGACTAACTCCCTGCCAAACGTCGTAACGGCATCTGTTAGCACCCGGTGCATCACAGCCTGTAAAAACAGATAACTCATGGGATACAACCTAAAAGGTTTACAAGGTTGACTTAACCAAGCTTCTAACGAAATTTTAAAAAAAACGAAAATGAGCTTAAAAAGCTACATGAAGCAAAAATTTCTCAAATTTTCGGTGGCAACGCAACAAAACTTTTGAAGACGACAAGAGCTTTTCCAGCTTAATCAGAAACAAGAAGAAAACATCGTTGACAGCTAAAATATTCGATCATGGTGTTAATCGTCTCCCTAGACAATAGCCTCTAGAAGAAACTGCTACAGGTATCAGGCATAACCGTTTTCTGTCAGCCCAAACTCCTAGATTACCTCTTGGAAATCTAAAAATTCGGTTAGGAATCTTCCTTCACTGCGCTTAGCCTCTCTTGACAAGGTTCTCATCTCGGTATCAGATTTTGATCATTTCTTTGTGAAACGACTGTCTTAGTCTGCTCTCATCTCTTGTAAATGATCAGCCTTTAGTTCTCCTGCAGAACTTCAATTTTCTATCAATCTGATAGTAAACTGAAGTTCTGCAGGACAACTTCTCACAGGGTACAAAAAAAGATGCCTCAAACTGAGGACAGTTTAGCAGGTTACAAAATGACACCACAACGTGCGGGCAAGTTCCAATGTTACAAAATGGCCCCACGTTGGGCGCCATTTTGTAACATTGGAACTTGCCCGCACGTTGTGGTGTCATTTTGTAACCTGCTAAACTGTCCTCAGTTTGAGGCATCTTTTTTTGTACCCTGTGAGAAGTTGTTTGTCCCACGCTTGAGCGCAATTTTGTACTGTTTGAATATTGGATGCCCCAAGCTTGAGCACAATTTTCTTGCAGCCCCGCTTTAATTTCTGATAATGAATTGAGTGAATCCTGATTTTAAAAGAACTAAAGAAATTAAACACACACTAGCTCAGTTTTCCTTGGTAGAAAGATATGGGTAAGAGATAATTTTTGTACGTCTTTTTGGAATTTTTTTTTATTTTTAAAAAGCTTCAGTTGTACAAGTTTTTTGGGCACCATTCATTTTAAAATAGAAAGGATCTAACTTCAGTTAAAAAAATGAAAAAATACTGAAGGGTTTTATGGGTATTACTAAAAAGAATTAGTCTAGTACAACTTATCCCGAAAAGAAAAATAGGTATTCAGTGAGACACTAGCTTTAATCAACAAAAAGAAAATTTATTCATGTTTTTAAAAATAAAAAGTTCTAACCTTTGCAGTTCTACAAAAAAATTCTAGCCTAACTAGTAGTTATTACATTTAAATTCTGAACTATGACTACCCCCGAAGACGAAAAATAGTGCTTTTCACTTCACTTTTTAGTCAGTTTTAAATTGCTGTTAAGGCACTACTCAGGGATAGGTCTATTGAAGGATGTTTTGGTAACTTACTGTTCTTATTCCGGCTCTGATGGAATACGACCGATTTCACACTTTTCTAGCAAACACTTAGAGAGCCCACTACGGCTTTTCGTTAAGAAACTGGTGCTTTACTTAGCTCGCATGATGGTTGTTATGAGCTTTTACTGTAGCTCAGTCGAAGGAAGCCTACTTGGCGGCTCCGATGAAATTAGCCTCGCCTACTCGGCGGCTGGATGGAAATTCGCCTAGACAGTCGTTTCTCGGACCCTTAAATAAACCGTGCAAACTCTGCCGGTAATATGGCGACGCCGGAACCAAAACTGCGGATACACACATTTCACCAATCGCGGCGTAGCGGTAGATTCGGTCAGGAACCCGCACTGCACAGTATATACCGAACGTCTTGGAATCTCTGTTTAATATACCGTTCGATACAAAAATGAAAATAAGTACAATTTGAAGTGAAAAATCAGTAACATTACATGGTCTTAAAATCTAGGAAAAAATGAATGTTACAACATCTTCCTCTCCTGCTCCTGATTTTATGGAGGCCTTTTTTTTACGTAGATGACCCCTAAAAGTCGCCATCAGAGATTCTTTTCTCTTTTTTAAATCATCCACTCCTTCAACAAGATCATTACTTATTCGCAGCCAAGCATCACTAACTTTTTTTTTATTTTTATGATGAAAATGTGCAGGATCCCAAATGCATGGTTCCCTCTGATATGCTTCTATAAATTTTAAATTGAAATCATTTGACGAATCCATTATATATATATATATATATATATATATATATATATATATATATATATATATATATATATATATATATATATATATTTTCAATTTCTTGGGCTTTATGGTTCTTTTGTTTTAAGGATAGAGAAATTACATCATGTTCTAGTTAGAATTTATTGAAAACGTTTCGCCCGATTTTCAGGCTTCTTCAGTTCATCTAAAAATTGAAATTTTCTGTTTTGGATATTCAATAGGACGCACAAATTTTTTTAATTATGAATATTCATAATTAAAAAAATTTGTGCGTCCTATTGAATATCCAAAACAGAAAATTTCAATTTTTAGATGAACTGAAGAAGCCTGAAAATCGGGCGAAACGTTTTCAATAAATTCTAACTAGAACATGATGTAATTTCTCTATCCTTAAAACAAAAGAACCATAAAGCCCAAGAAATTGAAAAAATATATATTCAATATTCCAAGGTTCAAGAAAGAATTCAATCCAACTTATATATATATATATATATATATATATATATATATATATATATATATATATATATATATATATATATAAATAATTGAATTATTTAATATTAATATATTACAAGTAAGTATTAAATTAAAATAATTGCTAATTAAAGAAGATTGCAACAAAACAAATTGAAAGCAAGTCAAGACAAGAGTTAACTGGAGATGCTCTTGCCTCTCTGTCTCGCCCTCCGTTTCCTTTGACTCGTGTCAAAAAACCGACAGTGGACCGAGAGCACGAGGCGAGGCGAGACGAGGCGAGGGGACCCGAGGCCTACACAGTACATTCTTGGTTCGAGAGGCCAAGGCGAGACAGGCGAGAGCACACGAGACTGGCCAACACGAGGCGAGAGCACAAGTACACTCTCGGTCTCGGCATGTCTCGGCGAGAGTGTACTGGTAGCTTTAGAAATCTATAAATAGCTGCTGATCCAACTCTCTTCATATTGGCACAGGTTTCCACAATTTCACGGACTTGGCTTGTAGATTGTTGATGGACTAGGTCATCCTGGACGTTAAGTGTCATTGTTTTTTCTCGCAGGGAAAATGCAGATTTACAGACTCCTCGAAGTTTGACCGGGGCAAAACTGAAAGTTGAAGCCATCGCTGTTCTGATTTGAACTAAGCTCAGTATGGTTTTTGCTTTATTTTTGTACTTACACAGAATATTTTTATTGAATAGGGGGTACTTAGGCACCTACCTACCGAGAAATACCTTAGTTAATTATATTCCAATAACTGCTAAAATTCCAAATAATCTTATTGTACATAGGTACATAATAATAGTATTATTGAGCTTTATAACACTGTAGATTTCTAGTTGTTAATTATATTCGTTTAGGCCCTTATCACACAAATAAGATTTTTAATTTCATCACTTACTCATTAAAATAAACTTTGGAATGCGTTGATTTATATAGCTTATTGTAAAGTTTAGAAGGCACGTAATAAAACATTTTTTAGAAAAAAGTCGCACTATTGTAGAGAAATTTCGGACGCTTATGGTTTATGATATTTTAATGTTTATAACTTATGTTGTGTGCTATCAACTCCAAACAAACTTTACTATTAATGTTATTATTACCATATGAAACAAAGATAAAAATCCAACGTATCCAAACCTATGGTTCCGGACCACGCAAGCTGCCACCCGATCTACCTGAGCAGTTTGAGAAAACCAGGATCACTGCTCTCTGCAACTTTATTGCAAGTAAGTCACCCAAGACGCAGTAAGCTGATATCTTCTTCAGATTTGCCACGATTGTGTACCTAATTCCATGCAAAACCTCGATGACTAGCACCACTATTGTTATTGAATGCCATCAGAAAAGAGCGCGAAGTTTGTAGTTGTACTTAAAATATTTTCCCTCCACTTGAATCCCTATATTTGTTTCGGCAAGTGCTGAAAATCCAATTACAAGATTATTTTTTCTTGTTTATCGAGAAATACTAACTCAGGTTGATTGGCTTGTCAACCAGTCTGTCCAGGAAGCCTGGAAATGTCATCAATACGAATGTCTGAGATGGTAATATAGGACACGCAATGCTGCATTATGATGACGGATAAACGAAGAAATAATGAACTGGACACCCTGAAAGTAAATGCATAACTGATTCTGGTTCTGTGTTGCATGCCCTACATATAATGTCGGCTAGTTGGGTCAATAATTTTTTTCTTGTTCAAGAAAAAAAAAGTATCTCGTTTTGTTAAAAACCGATCAAAAAATGTTAGAAATATTTTCTCCAAATTACCATAATAGACTTTTATTCAATTATCCTCCCATAATTGCTTGACACAATTATTTTGTTCTTCAATAATATTAATGGCTTACTTTTATGTTATTCTTGGATTAAGAACATGCGATCTTCTGTCACAAAATAATAGTCACGAAAAGTAAAAGAGGTTTTGGTATTTTTAATTTAGTTGTTATCCAGTGTTGGTATTGATAAGTGGATGGCCGTGCACTATCATTTAAAGGTAGGGACGTTATTCCTTACGGGAACGCAATTTACCAACATTATAAATTACTGTCAAAAAATTAGTAACATTTACTTCAGATATAACTTGTAAAATAAGGTGCCCCAATTTTTATATACTGACCCTATTGGAATTGAAATATTAACAAATAACATAATTTTTGACTCCTAGAACTATATAAAGCATAGAACAAAATATATTCAAAGCTGCTAGCTGATTACATAGCCCCACAAAAAAAAAAGTGGGGTATACTTTTGATGCGATATATCAGATCCGTAGTATTTTTGCCCGCTGATCACGAATCTGACGTCAGAATATCGCCATCACATCTCAATTTTTTTCTAACCTCAAAAAATAGGTAAAAATTAGTAAAAATTAAGAAAAATATACTCCTAAAAAATTGATTCAAGCTTTTTCATGAATCCAAAGATGTATTAATATGTATTCGGACACGCTAAGCTAATATTCATCGGTTGGATTGAGCCATACAGTTCTGTTTTCTTTCTAACCTCAATAAATCAGACAGATATAGTGCTTCTCGAATGCAAAAACGAATTCAAATTAAAATTCAACCGATTCTTACCAAATTGGTACACGAGGGTTTTTTGGGTTGCTGATCATGAATCTGAGGTCGGATTTGCAAAATTCAAAATGGCGGATCCAAGATGACGGACAAAATTTTTGAAAACCAACCGATTCCTACCAAATTTGGTATACAGTTAGGGAATCCTCAAACCTGATACTCTTAAACCCTTAGACTCCCACACCCTGTAACCTCAAAATATAGACCTCAATAACCCTGTAACTTTAAAAATAAGACCCAATAAACTCAAAACCAGGACTTTTAAACCATATACTCTCAAATAGTAGACCCTTAAGCCCTAGAAGCGAAGGTTAGACCCGCGCCTAACTTTCCTTTTTTTGGCTGTATCTTGTTCTTTTTTCCGCGAATGACCGATTTAAAGACTTTCTGCCCAAACTCTTTTTAGCGACCAGCAATAGTCCGCTAGCATATGGTCATCCCATCGTCCTTAATACCGATTTTCTATGATTTTCAGATCTTGGTGAAAACGTTCCCCTTGCTCCTCACTGTAGTCACCAAGATTATCTGGGAAATCATCGATGTGCTAGTCCAGGAAATGTAATTTTAGATTCATTAAGCAACCTAATGTTTGAAAATTTTTTACCATTTTCTCGACTATTTCTTTGTACTTAGGACTTTCATTATTTCCAAAAAAGTTTGTTGCGACTTCTTTAAAACTAAGCCAAGCAGCTTTTTCAACTTTATTCATTTTAGTAACAAATAATGAATCTTGAAACAATTTTCTTATTTGTGGCCCGTCAAATACGCCTGCCTTAATTTTAGCTTCAGAAAATTTCGGAAATTTTTTATGCAAATATTTGAAACATGGGCCGTTTGTATCTAATGCTCTCGTGAATTGCTTCATAAGTCCAAGCTTAATGTGAAGCGGGGGAATAAGAACTTTTCCTGGATCTACCAATGGTGGAAACAATACATTATTTTCACCAGGAGTGAACGATTCTCTTGTTGGCCAAATTTTTTTCTTATAATGACGTTCCCTGTCTCTGCTATTCCACAGACATTTATAACAGGGATAAAGTGTAAACCCTGACTGTTGGCCAAGCAATATTGTTACAATTTTCAGATCTCCACAAATTTTCCAGTTATGATCAGCATATTTTATTTTTATGAAAAGCTGCTTCATTTTTTCATATTGCTCTTCCATAACTGTGGAATGAGCAATCGGAATGGGAGCGTAAACGTTGGTATTATGCAGCAAAACTGCCTTAATGCTCCGTTTAGAAGAATCAATGAACAGTCTCCATTCTTCAGGATCGTATGAGTTATTTTGAAATTCATCCATTAGACCTTTTACATCGGTACAATATGAAAGTGACAATTCCTCGTCCATTGTGAAATATTTTCGAAATTCTTCATCTCTGTTTCTATAATAAGAAATCGTAGCTTCTGGCTTAAGTAAATGTCTTTTCTTTAAAAAGGAAGCAAGATGCTCTGAACCATCTTTGGATAAGCCTAAATCTCTGACTAGAGCACTAAATTCTGACTGTGATACGAGTATTGGTTCTGGTTTACGGTTGTATGGTAGAAATTCTTTATCTGTGTCACTAGTATATGATAGGTTGTCAGTAGAACATTCATTAGTAACAGTGTTTGAATCTTTTTCGACAGTCTCAATGTTTTCGGCATGAACTGATAAGGTGAAATCATTTGTTTCCATAACATCAGCATCAAGTGGTTCAGGAGGCGGAATTAGTTTAGTTGGTCTTGTTACTGTCGAAACATCGTTATAAGTAATAGTGCTTTTATTTTTTTCGGTTATGCCTAGATACAACATTCATACAAAAGTAGCAATCATTTTCACTGTATGGTCTATTCCATATTGCTGGTCTGGAATATTTAATCGCCTTCTTATTGATGTACAACATTATTTTGCAAGAACTGCAAATGATGTAGGGAACCCAATCTGTATCCTGGTGCTGTATTTCAATGTTAAAACAATCCTTATATAAGGTTTTAATCTTATCCGTTATCGGTGACCCCATTTTACTCAATACGTGTTGACAGCAAATATAACAAAATGAATCACTGTTTTTATCGCACTTATGAAAAGTCCTTGTACCGTGAGACCGTTTTCTTGTAGCATTATACTCTACATGAGCCAAGTCACCCACACATGAAGAGCTACGGTCGCTGGATGACGACGGCTGCGGGCCCGCTTTCCCACCCTGACCAACCGCCGATACTGGGTTTCCGAGTCCCTGCATCGTAATTCTCTTTCTTCTACCTGCCATGACGGCATTTAAGCCGTTATCCAGGGACTCTGCCGGCTAGTGGAGTAACACCGTTGCGCACCGTTACCACGTGGAGGTGCCCTGGATGCAGGTAGAAGAATAAAAATCGACCGATAAATTTTCTCTGCGTTCAAAATGGCGCGAAAACATCTGCCATCTTGAATTTTGCAAATCCAACCTCAGATTCGTGATCAGCGACCCAAAAAATCCCCGTGTACCAAATTTGGTAAGGATCGGTTGAATTTTAATTTGAATTCGTTTTTGCATTCGAGAAGCACTATATCTGTCTGATTTATTGAGGTTAGAAAGAAAACAGAACTGTATGGCTCAATCCAACCGATGAATATTAGCTTAGCGTGTCCGAATACATATTTAATACATCTTCGGATTCATGAAAAAGCTTGAATCAATTTTTTAGGAGTATATTTTTCTTAATTTTTACTAATTTTTACCTATTTTTTGAGGTTAGAAAAAAATTGAGAGGTGATGGCGATATTCTGACGTCAGATTCGTGATCAGCGGGCAAAAATACTACGGATCTGATATATCGCATCAAAAGTATACCCCACTTTTTTTTTGTGGGGCTGTGTTATACTACCACCTTAAACATAACACGTACTCTGAAAAGTTTTTGGTCTAGCTACTTAAAACACATTTTTTCTTTGCAAAATTCGACTTTATTCATCAACATAGTCTCCTTCAAGAGCAATATAATCAATCCAACGCTTTTTTAACATTTTTATACCTTTCTTGTAGAAGGATTTGTCTTTGCCTTCAAAAGAGGCCTCAGTTTCGGCGATAACTTCTTCATTGGAGCCAAATCTCTTTCGCGCGAAAATTTTTTGGAGGTCTGCAAAGAGATAATGGTCGCTGGGGGCCATATCTAGAGAATACGATGGATGAGGTAGCAATTCGAAATTCAATTTATGCAATTTTGCCATCGTAACCATTGAGTTGTGACACAGCGCATTAACTTGACGAAAGAGCACTTTTTTCTTGTTCATTTGGGGGGTGCTTCTTTACGATTTCTGCCTTCGAACGCACCAGCAACTTTATATAATATTCGCTATTGACGGTTTTTCCCTTCTCAGCATAGTCGATGAAAATTATTCCATACGCACCCCAAAATACAGAGGCCAAAACCTTCCCAGCCGACTGTTGTGTCTTTGGTCGCTTCGGGCGGCTTTCACCGGCTGCTGTCCACTCAGCTGACTGCCAATTTGATTCCGGTGTGTAGGGGTGGATGCATGTTTCATTCATTGCCACATATCATATGAAAAAATCCTTTTTATTGCGCTTAAACAGGTCCAAACAGCACTCAGAATCATTAACACGTTGTTGTTTTTGGTGCACTGTGAGCAAATGCGGTATCTATTTCGAACAGATATCTTTTTATATCTCTAGGGTATCAGCTATCTCAAGCGATTTCACTTTACGGTTATCCAAAACAATCTTGTGGATTTTTTGATGTCTTCCGGTTCAACCACCTTATTTGGGCGTCCGAAATGAATCGTTGCAAACAACATAAATTAGCCTCATTACATTTTTTTAGTTCATCGTTTGGTCACTTTTCCTCTGAATAGAGTAAACTTTAATAACGAAACGAATCGTATTAGAAATATAACTAGAGTTAATGGCTATGACGATGACTTAGTAAACAAGTTAATAAATAGACATAAGTTCAAGTTAAATATTCAGAATTCCACCTTTTTTACACGCGAAGAAAATAACACGAAGTATGTCTCCATACCATATAATCCGAAATATGGCAAGGTACTCAATGAGGTATTTAATAAGGTAGGCCTCACCTTAGTCTATAAGTCATCAGACAATCTGAGGAATATCTTAGGAAATTCCAAAGATAAGATTCCTAATTGTGAGAAAAGTGGAATTTATGAAATTAGTTGTAATAATTGTGACAAAAAGTATGTTGGGCAAACTAAAAGGTCAATTAAAACACGATTTAAAGAACATTTAGCACACTTAAAATACAGTAGAACAGAAAAATCTAGCTTTGCCGAACATGCCCTTGAAGCTGATCATATTGTAACTTTAGATAATCTACGATTATTTAAACGTGTATCTGATGTATGGGGGGTATGTTCATTTTGAGAATATATCTCAGCACACCTTCAGCTTTGCGCATATAATGTCAATAATAATGCTCCTTATATTTCAGCGAATCCCAGTAATCTGGAGAGATTGAAAATGATTATAATTACTATTTTAAGAGGAGATCGTCTTTCTTCTGACCTTAAAAATGCAGTGAACACACTTTTTGCTCCATTTTATCATTAGTTAAATCGAATATAATAATTTTCATACAACTAATTATTTTTTCATGCCTATATACTACTTATATAAAGAAAAGTAAATCCATGCACTGATTTATTCAAACTCATTGGTGCTGAAGAATTACTACTTTTACATGTCCAGATTGAGTTTTGAAAGTTTGGTTAGCGAATTTAAACAAATAATATAACTTAAATCGAGCAAACAATTTTAATATGAAAGATTTTGGAAAGTAAGGACAAGGATGATTGAATTCTACTTCGACTAAATGAGTCAATATGTTAGCAATTAAATAAGCTCTTGAATATTATCCAGGAATGTTCCATCCAATTCCTTAATGTAAATAATCTATGGATATACTTACTTTCATCATTTAATGGGGTTCAAACTTCATTTCCCAAACTGATAACTGGATAAGCATGATTTTGCAATCGATTGAACCGATTGAATTGGTGAAATGTAGGCTACATACTCTATATGGGTTATATAGTTTTTCAATATCCAAATTGACACCTGGTCGGTCCTCTTAACATCTTTTTTATAATTATTTTCAATTATAACGTCAAACGAGTTATTTACTTATTGGAAAATTATTAATAATGAATTTCGGAGCACGTCATAAAAAGATTCTCTTAGATGTAAAGACAACCCACAACCCAGCTGGCAGCCATGTTAATGGTCGAATAGGGGACGCATGCGTGATAAAAAACAGGACCTAAAAATTTTCTTGAGCGTGGCTACTGTGTTTTATGTTTGCTGCGATACTACCATCATTAAAAAATCGTCAAACCTCAATAAAACTAAAAGTATAATGTTAATTCTCAATTACTGTCGTCTTTAAAGAATCTTGTAATGCACCCTGTGACAACGTTTTATCCACCTCTCGAAACGATTTTGAGACTCTTCAGTAGAGCCATGAGAGTCCCTTTCGATTTTTGCTTTATTGTCTCAAAACTATCAAAACGGATTCCTTCATGTTATGTTTGGAGTCTGCTAAACATGAAAAAGTTACACACAGCCATATCAAGTAAATTCAGTGAATATTAAATTGTATTGGTGATGTTTCTAGCCAAAAATTGTAGAATAATCAACGCCTTATTTTAATATAGAAACCATGAACGGTTTTTTAATAAATTTGGAGTTTTCAAACGCACAGCTTCTCGTAAACGTCTCAGAACATAACTTTCTTTTTTTTTTTTGGTTTTGGCTCATCTGGAGAATGACATTTACTTGATTGATATTTTGTTTATGTGTTATATTCATAAATCAGCATCCCGTCATCAGTAATTACGCGTTAAATGAATGTAGAATCAGAATGATGGCTGGCAGTCATCTCTTTAGCAAATTCAATACGTTGTTTTTTTGTTACCTTAAATCTTCAACTCCAAGGAACAAATACACATATATTCGATACAAGTGATAAAATTAATGCTTTTTTTGGAGAAAATTGAAATTGTGGAGCAAAAATGTAAAGCAAAAAACCTAAAAATGTTTGCAAATGTAGGTGAATGTGTTAAAACATACAAGGCTGAAGAACAACATGTAAAAGTTGTTTTAGTAACCATGTTGACAACAAATTTTAAAAAAGTATTTTCTTACTGACGACGGTTAGGGATCCATTTCAAAATACTCCGGAAGGGCTCTTAACTTCCGAAGAAGAAATCTTCATAGACTTCACGGCAAGTGGCGAAATCAAAAGACAATTTAATAATAAATCACTCTTTGAATTTTGGGCAGGGGTGAATGATGAGTTTTCTGCACTGAAAACAAGAGCATTTCGTATACTATTACCATTTTCAACATCCTACCCTTGCGAAACCGGATTTTCTGCAGTGGCTGCTGCTGAAAACAAAATATGGATCTCAACTAAATATAGAAAAAGAACTCAGAATGTCTATTTCTAATATTAAACCATCCTTCGAAAATCTTTGCTCTGCAAAACAGGCCCAAAGGAGTCACTAATAATTATTAAACTTGTTTTTAATTTAGTATTGATATGTTAATTATCAGGTAAATACATTGTGCAGTACTAACACAATCCTATTTATAGGTGTATTAAATCAGTGTAAATGTGTATTTTATTTTTTATTATGTTAAAATGTATTTTGTTTTGCTTTCCTTTCGATAAATTATATAAACTATCCGGGCCCGGCTCCGCTCGCGTGGACTTGATTCACTACTATCGTCACTGCTTATTGCTTATGTTACCCAACGTAATAAAATATCTCCCATTATTTCTCCTTATCTCCCAATATTTCTCCTTATCTCCCATTATCTCTACATAATTTCCATTATCTAGGCTTATCTCCGCTCATCTCCCATTATTTCTCCTTATCTCCCATTATTTCTCCTTATCTCCCATTATCTCACCTTATTTCCCATTATCTAGGCCTATCTCGACTTATCTCCCATTATTTCTCCTTATCTCCCATTATTTCTCCTTATCTCCCATTATCTCACCATAACTCCCATTATCTAGACTTATCTCTACTTATCTCCCATTATCTCCCCTTATCTCCCATTATTTATACTTATCTCCCATTATCTCACCTTATCTCCCATTATCGAGGCTTATCTCGACTTATCTCCCATTATTTCTCCTTATCTCTCATTATCTCACCTTATCTCCCATTATCTAGGCTTATATCGAATTATATAGAACATATGTATAAATTTATAAAAACACGTAAATCGGATAAGTGGTTCTCGAGTGATAAGCGCACTAACGGACAGACAGACAGAGAGACGTTGCATTTTATATATATTGTATTCTTTGCTACATGATATTGTTCCATATTTAATACTTTAGGAAGTGTATTGCAAAAGAACGCGCTAGCGGCAAACTTGTCTCCGACTTGATTCACTATTATCGTCACTGCTTATTCCTTATGTCACCTAATAAAATATATCCTATAACCTGGCCAGAGAACATACGTATGTTTAAAAAAAAAGCACGTAAATCGGATAAGTGGTTCTCCAGTGATAAGTACACTAACGGGCGGACAGACAGACAGACGGACAGAGAGACATTGCATTTTATATATATTATAGATATTCTCTGCTACATAATATTGTTCCATATTTAATGGTTTGGACTGTGTATTGCAAGAGAACGCGCTAGCGGTAAACTTTGTCCGACTTCATTTACTATTATTGTCACTGCTCATTCCTTATGCTACCAATCGTAATAAAATATAGCCTATAACCTGGCCGGAGAACATATGTATGTTTTAAAAAAAAGTACGAAAATCGGATAAGTGGTTCTCCAGTGATAAGCGCACTAACGGACAGACGGACAGACAGAGATACGTTGCATTTTATATATATTATAGATGTAATAAAATATATACCTATAACCTGGTCAGAGAACATATGTATGAATTTAAAAAATCACGTAAATCGGATAAGTGCTTCTCGAGGGATAAGCGCGTTAACGGACAGACAGGCAGACAGACAAACATTGCATTTTATATATATTATAGATATAGATTATTATTATTATTATTATATAACCTGGCCAAAGAATATATGTATGAATTTAAAAAAGACAGATAATTCGGATAAGTGGTTCCCGTGTGATAAACGCACTAATGGACAGACAGACAGATAGAGAGACATTGCATTTTATATATATTATAGATTATAGATTATAGATATTCTTTGCTACATAATATTGTTCCATATTTAATGGTTTAGGCTGTGTATTGCAAAGGCACGCGCTAGCGGCAAACTTATTTCCGACATCATTTACTATTTTACGTCACTGCTCATTCCTTATGCTACCTATCGTAATAAAATATATCCTATAACCTGGCCAGAGAACATATGTATGTTTTAAAAAAGAAAGTACGTAAATCGGATAAGTGGTTCTTCAGTGACAGACAGACAGAGAGACGTTGCATTTTATATATATTATAGATGTTTTTAATGAATGTTTTTAATAATAATTTCTTTTCGATACGTTCACGCCCCCCCAATAGTGTAATCATGCCCTCCTAGTGGGGTGCTCCCCACAAGCTGAGAAACGCTGGTTTAAAGCCGCATTTTGTAGTGCCTGAAAATAGTTTATTTCTATCCACTGGCAGATATTGCCTTGCCATGACGGTCTTTTTCGACCTATTCCCCTCTTGCCTCAAACTTCGCTCTGTAGAAACAATCATTGAAAGTTCATTCACCACGAACAATGTGACCCGAGTAGGAAATCTTTCACCTTGTTATATTTTCAAATAATTCACGTTCTTCTAGATTGGCTCTTTCGATTACCTCTTCATTCCTTACTCGATCAATCCAAGATATTCTCAATATTCTCGTTAGCACTTATTTTTCAAATGCCTGTAGTTTGTTAGCAGACAATACGTCAACGTCCATGTTACAACATCATACAAGAGAATGGACCAAATATAGCACTCAGCCATCCGGTACTTGAGTTGTAGGCTAAGGTTTGTGTTACAAAGAAATTTCTGCAACTTGATGAAAGTTGATCTTGCCTGCTCAACACGGGCTCTAATTTGAATGGATACACCCAAATCACTCTCCGACACTGCCTCGACGAAGGCTCTTTCAGCATATACAGTGACTCACAGCTTAAATGATGCAGTCGCTATAAGAAAAGACTAACTGGTCTCACTGCCTCTTTATTTATTTGGAAAAAACAACTTATTGAAATAAAATTAGTAAAGAGTCTTCTAAAAAAGTATGAATTACTTTTTGTCTTAAATATGCCTTACTTAATTAACAATTAATAATGACGCATATCATATGCATTTTTAACGTCACAGCTTAAATGATGCAAAATAACAACAGGGGTCAAAACTTATCGCGTTTTGAAATTTACGAAGGCGGCGTTGCTTTGATTTCTTAGTGCAATTGTTTTTTGTTTAGTTTGACATTTTCTCATTCAATAAAACGAAATTGTTTAAGAATGGGTCGTCGAACTACAATTTCTGAGAGAAATTTAATTATTACTCATTACAGGAATGGATACAGCCACAGAGATATAGCCAAAATGCTAAATAAATGTCCGTCAACTGTTCAGCATATCATTGAACGTTACCGGAATGAAAATAGAGTCGAGAATAAGTCAAGGTTGGCTCCAAATAAGATCTTCAATGAACTTGAAGAAAGATGGATTTTAAGAGAGGTATCAAATAATCCAAAAAAAAGTGCGCCAAAGTTGTGCGCCGAGGTGGAAAGACAGTTTGGAAAAAGGTGTAACCCCGAAACAGTTCGACGGATCTTGCGAAATAATAATTTACATGGTCGAACTGCTAGAAATAAGCCTTTCATTAGCCAAAGAAAGAGACGCGTGAAATTGGAATTTGCCAGAGAGCATATCAATAAAGACTTGAACTTGAAAAATATCAGTGTGGAGAAGGCCTAACGAAGAATTAAAATTGAAAAATATAAAAGCTACGGTAAAGCACGGTGGAGGTGGAGTGATGTTATGGGGCTGTATGTCATCTACAGGAGTAGGTAACATGCATTTCGTCGAAGGGAATATGAACCAATATGTGTACTTGGATATACTAAGGCAGCATCTCGTCGCTAGTGCCCAAAAATTAGATATTGAACACAATTATCGATTCTATCACGACAATGATCCAAAGCACACGTCATTTCGAGTCCGCAGTTGGTTGCTTTAAAACTGTCCAAATGTTATTAAAACACCAGCCCAGTCACCAGACTTAAATGTAATTGAAAATTTGTGGCTGACATTAAAAAATAAAGTAAATAGTGCCCCAATATCAAATAAAACTGAATTAAAAGTAAAAATTATTGAAGCATGGAACACTATTTCCCCGGATTATACTAGAAAGTTGGTTGAATCAATGTCCAGAAGATTACAAGCCGTTATTGACAATGAGGGAGGCCCGACCAAATATTAGCAGGCTTATTTCAAATTCTACAGTTTGTTTTCTCTAATAATTTTGGTATATTGAATTTTGCATCATTTAAGCTTTGACGTTAAAATCGCATAAAATTTAATTAATTATTTAATGTTAATTAAGCAAGGCATATTTAAGACAAAAAGTAATTCATACTTTTTTAGAAGACTCTTTACTAATTTAATTTCAATAAGTTGCTTTTTCCAAATAAATAAAAAGGCACTGAGACCAGTTAGTCTTTTCTTATAGCGACTGCATCATTTAAGCTGTGAGTCACTGTAAGTTAAACACCATTGGCGACAAAACACAACCCTGCCTAACTCCCTTCTTTATTCAATATATATCAATCAGATGAGCTTAAAGGCAGGCTAGTGCGAGCACAGAAAGTTTTTGAAAAGACAAGTCAAGTTGATAACTGCAAGATAAATATTTAGAGTGTCTCTGGAAGCACACATGTACACATTTATCTCAGTAGGGTGTGAAACTTGAACATAACAAAAACTTTTACTTACTAAAAAAATATTGGTGCTAGTTTGTCATCATCGCATTTTCCTTAAAAACTCTATTAAAAATAAAAAAACGAGATAGAAAATAGATATCGTCAAAAATTACATCTTTTATCTCCTTTTCCTTTATTGGGAATATGTAAGATTTTAAAAATTTCCAAAATACGAAAAAAAAAGTTGTGAATATAATGAACTATTTTCATAACACTCCGTATATAATTCGAAATAAGAGTTCGACATCATGACTGTGCCAATTATTGTTTTTTATATTTTGATAATCAGAAACACCACTTTATTATTATTATTAATATAACCATAATACAATAAAAAGTGATTCATCAGCTATATATTATTCCGTCAATTTTTTAATTTCATTTTTATCTTAAGCAGTGAGTAAATAAACTCAGTTTATGCTCAATAACATATCGAAACATCTCAAAAATTCTGTAGAATCATTCTAACATAGTCACGTAGCAAATGAACTTTAAAAATTGATTGATATATATTTTTCGATACGTCCTAATCTCAATTCAATGTACTTTTCAATGATTTAATAGTGATTTAAGTTGATACTCTAATTAATTATGTGGGATTGCCTGCAAAGCATGAGTAGAAGCTTACTAAATGGATTTTATGTCCTCGAAAGAAAATCCTTTTTGAGAATAGCAAATATCTCAAGGTGCTAAATCAGATAAATACGATGAATGGTTGAACACACAGACTTCATCTTCAGCCAAAAATTAACGAACAATAAGCGAAGTGTGACTTTGTGCATTAAGGTGTAACACGCACCAGCTGTGTGCACCACAATATTCATTTTTTTCATAGAAATCAATCAATATTACAGTAAAATCCCGATTATCCGAATCGCGATTATCTGAAATCCGGCTTATCCGAAACAAATTGTTAAAAAGCAAATTGTATTCCCATTAAACGAAAAAATCCCCATTATTCGAAACAGACGATGAATGGTTTCCTTAACGCGTCGGGGACTCCCCGACGTCTAGAATTTCACCGCTGTCTATGTTTTGGTTAGTTGACGAGTGTTATAAGTTACTCATTACGTCTATTATTATCGCAGAGGTAATAGTTTCGTTTTTATAGATATTTTACAAAATGGAGCGTCATAATAATAAGCGTAAACGTGTTGTTATTACCTTAAAAGAGAAACTTGAAGCAATTCAACGTTTAGATAATGGTGAACTTCTTAAAAATATAGCGAAGGATTTAGGTGTAGCCGTGAGTACTGTTTCAGAGTGGAGAAAAAATCGCGAAAAACTTGAAAAATGGTGTAGTGTTTTGTCATCGCCCACACAGGCAAGTATGAAAAGCGGGGAATACCAAAATGTGGACGAATCTTTATTTTTATGGTTTACACAGAATCGAGAATGTGGAATACCAATTTCAGGAACAATTTTAAAACATAAGGCAGTGAGTTTAAGCGAAGAGTTGCCGGTATTGAAGCGCCTGTAAATTTTTCTGTAAGTGATGGATGGCTAGACAGATGGAAAAAAAGACATGGTGTACGTCAACTGAAAGTTTATGGAGAAAGATTGTCGGCTGATGTATCTGCTGCAAAAAAATTTGTAGAGAATTTTGAACAGCTTATGAAAGAACATGGTTTAAAACCAGACCAAATCTATAATTGTGATGAAACAGGCTTAAACTACCAAATGTTGCCGTCAAATACCTTAGCTTCAAAAACGGAAGCTAGAGCACCTGGTTACAAACGTAGCAAAAAACGTATTACTGTTTTTGCATGCAGTAATGCTTCTGGAAGACACAAATTCCCATTATTATGTATTGGTAAGTCAGCAAATCTACGAACCTTTAAGAATATTCGTTGCAATGCTTTTCCTGTTTTGTATAAAAATCAAAACAGTGCCTGGATAAACGCGACTCTATTTTTGGAGATTTTGTTCCCAAAGTGGAAATTTTTTTTAAAAGAACATGGATATCCTAGAAAATGTATTCTGTTACTAGATAACGCCCCCACTCACCCAAGTGCGGAGTAACTTGAAAGTGGGGAAATAAGAGCAATGTTTTTGCCTCCTGCTGTAACTTTTCTCATTCAGCCTATGGATCAGGGTGTACTGGAAAATTTAAAACGCAATTAGAGGCGTTTGTTATTGGAGCATATTTTAGAAGTAGATGAAGGTAGCAATCTTACTGATTGTCTAAAAAAGATAAATTTGAAAAATGTTATATATTGGATAGCTTCAGCCTGGAATCAAGTAAAGAGTAGTACTTTGGAAAAATCTTGGTCAAAATTGATTCCAAAGAGGAGAGACATTACTCAGAGGCAGTAACAGAAAATAATGAAAGTTTACATCAAATTATTACAAGAATATCAGGATGTGAAAGTGTTACGGAAACCGATGTTTGTGAATGGTTAAACAATGATAGTATGGAAGATGAAATGACTGACCAAGAATTAATTAAAAGTGTATGCAAAAATGCTAATAAAATAGACAGTGATGACGATGATAACGAAGTAGAAGACCACAGTAAAAATGTCACATTCGGAAGTACTAGAGGCCCTAGAAAAAGCGTTAACTTATGTAGAACAACAAGAAAATGCAACTGCCGCGGACGTTTTGCTTATCAAACGTTGGAGAGACATTGCAGCTAAAAACAGAACTAACGCAAAACGAGTGCAGTTAAAAATTGCCTCATTTTTTAAGACATTAAAGTTAAGAATGAAAATACATAAAATAAGTAAACTAATTGTTCTATTCTTTGTTTTAATAAAAACCTATGTACGTAATAACATAGCGTATAAATGCTTTTAAGTCAATCTGCAATGTTGTATTCATTCTAAACTTCTATTTTATAAAAAAATTCGGATTAACCGAAATTTCGATTATCTGAAATCACTTTGGTCCATATTATTTCGGATAATCGAAATTCTACTGTATTTTCATTTTTGATACAATCTTTCATATTGGTTTGACTTGTTGCGTGTTGTGATGATTTTCATTCCCATCAGCACGCTTTATCTCGCCCTCGGTAATAGTTGATTTGAGGAAGTTTGGTCCGTCTTTAGAGACTCGTATGATTTCTATAGAATGTTGCCCTCTCCATAATTCTTAATTTTCATTTAAAATGTTTAGAAGAAATTTTGTGCAAACCTTTGTCTCGCTTGGATCATTCTTCAAAGCCGTAAGAATTATTTTCAGTTGACGTTTAAGACGTCTTTATCAGTTTTAACGATATATTGCGATGATCTACCATGAATCCATGATTCAAAAATTTGAATTTGTGATATTTGAATTGATACCGACAACCCTCTTTAATCGTGGTGATAGAGAATTTATAACTGGATAAGACTTCGAAAACCTCTACCATTATAGTTATTACAAAATTGCCATTAACCTAAAGTATCTAAACTATATTATTCATTTTAGTGAACTCCTGAATGATAAATCACAAATATAAAAAGGAATATTTACGTTACGAGCCTCTTGTCGCTGGGTCGAGGTTGCGAACACCACAACTTGATTGCCCTGACTTCGATCAAAGTCACAACCTACACCGTTCAGGAGTCAGCGAATTTTTAGAATACTTACGAAAAATTTGAGTTTAGACTTTTCGAAACCGTACTCACTCATCAACCCTCTGAGGTTTCTTCCTTAATCGAAATAATAAATTACACTGGTCAACCAAAAAAAGAAAATTGCTTGTTTCCTGTGATTTTTTTTTGTGTTTCTATCTCAAATTGACGCGTATTTTTTAAATATGGCATCAATTTTTCTCTAACAGCTTTTGTTTTTGAGTTATAGCTAACTACCCTCATTTACTATTTTTTCTTAGATTTTCGTTTTTTATTGGACACTTCGTCAAGAAGATGTTGTGTGCTTAATCCCGATTGTTTTTGCTATATTTGTGGTGAATATATATTTGCAAAATATCGAAAACCTATATCGGACTTTGTGAAAACTGCGTATCATCAATACTTTAAAATAAAATTGTGTAATCAGGACAAGCCATGGGTTCCTCATATTGTATGCCAGAAATGTGTGGTATATCTACGGTTATGGTCCAGTGGAAAAAGCGATGCAATAATGTTCGTAACACCCTTGATTTGGCGAGAATCTCGAAACCCTCATGACGATTGCTACTTCTGCGTTGTGAAAATAAACGGAATTAACCCTGGAAATCGAAGTAAGTGGTCATATCCTAACTTATCTTCTGCTCAACGACCTCAATTAAAATCACAAGAGGTACAACCCAGCACATCTAAATCTTCTGATGATCCAAATCTCTGTGAACCCGAACGAAATACATCAAGTGAAGACTCTGATTCAGACTACAAATGTAGCCTTTCAAAACCTCAACCATTTAATCAGAAAGAACTAAATGACTTAGTAAGAAATCTGAACTTACCAAAAGAAGCTTCTGAAATTTTAGCATCTCGTTTAAAAGAAAAAAATTTGCTTACTCCGGAAACCAACATTACATTTTATCGTACCCGAGAAAAAAATCTGTTACCGTATTTTTCTCAAGAGAAGGATTTAGTTTTTTGTAACGAGATGTTGGTGGTATTTTGCAGCAGATGGGATTAAAACAGTACCAACCTAGTGATTGGCGTCTTTTCATAGACAGCAGCAAAAGAAGTTTAAAGTGTGTTTTGCTTCATAACGGTAACAAGAATACGTAAATGTTTCTAAGGTTATGGAAAAAATTAAGTATCAAGACCACAAATGGGTCATTTGTGTTGATCTGAAAATGGTTAACTTTCTTTTAGGTCAACAAGGAGTGTACACAAAGTTCCCTTGTTTCATGTGTCTCTGGGATAGTCGTGACAAACAACACCATTGGTCACAAAAAGTTTGGCCAGTGCGGGAAGAGTTAATAGTTGGTACAAAAAATGTTATAAACGTGCCTTTAGTTAGCCGAAACCGCATCATACTTCCACCACTACCTATTAAACTCGGCATAATGAAACAGTTTGTGAAGGCGCTTGACAAAAGTGGCGAATGTTTTAATTTTCTTTCACGCAAGTTTCCAGGATTAAGTTCAGAAAAATTGAAAGCTAGTATTTTTGATGGGCCACAGATTAGGCAACTCGTGAAAGATCCTAATTTTGTCAAATCAATGACTGAAGTCGAATCCAAAGCTTGGAATTCATTTGTTTTGGTTATGAGTAGCTTCCTAGGCAAAAAGAAATCTGACGATCATGTTGAGCTTGTTGAGTGCATGCTATCGAACTTGCAAGAGCTAGAGTGCAACATGAGCATAAAAATCCACTTCCTGCACTCGCATTTAGACCGATTTCCACAAAATCTGGGTGATTTTAGTGAGGAGCAGGGTGAAAGATTTCATCAGGATCTTCGGACAATGGAAGAGCGTTATCAGGGGCGGTGGGACTCACATATGATGTCAGACTACTGCTGGAGTTTGCAACGAGATCTACCTAAAGTCGTTCATTCAAGGAAATCTTATAAAAGATCATTTGGTAGTGTTCAATAGAAATTTTGTTAACATAATGTATTATTTTTTTGTATTTTTTTGGCAAAATAATAAAACTGTATATTTCAAAAGGTAAAGCTGTTAGCAATCTCCCAGTATTTTTTTCATAGTCAAGGCCATAGAAATACCCAATAACAGAAAAAAAATAAAGGAAACAAGACTTGTGTTGACCAGTGTTATTGATGTTTAAATGCTATCAACTTGGAGGAAGTACTATTCTGCTTCGTATGAATTTTCTAATTTTTGATAATATGGGTTTTCTCGTGTGTTGTCCTTTTGAAGCTGTGATTTCTTAATAAATAATAATTTCCATACACTTTTTCATAATTTTAAATGTTTTATAACATTTAAACAAAATCTTGAAGAAAATTGAATCATAGTTTTTTATTCCAAGTTGAAATTTTTCCAAAATAATTTTTTTGACTTTTAAATAAACCTTATAGACGACCCCACTGGTTTATGATATACAGTAGCAGTTTTGAGAACTAATTGTAGCTTTGTGTATAAAGTGGATGACGACAAACTAATATATTAACCGTTTTAAATAAAATAATCTGAAGTATGAGCAAAGCTCGATGGATTACATCCTTTAAAAAAACAAAAAATAAATAGGGTGTTCCGTTGGAAAGTAGCCAAGTAGAATTTAACGCGTTTGTTTCTTTATAAACATAGCTGAATCCAACACAGGTAGTTTGAAGCAATCTACGTGACAATATGTCTTGACATGATCATGTTTCATATAGCAATTCTGACCAGAAAGCTTTATACTCAACAACAGCTTTAAATACTGCAATTCGCACATCTTAAAAAGACAAAATTTTGAAGAAAGATTTTACGTCGTAGCTTGCTTAACTAAAATTGCTTTCGCCAATTTATCAAGATATTGCTCGTAAAACTATTGGCAACGTGTGGGCTATTGCCAATACCATTTATGATTATATTTCTGCATTTATTCTTGACACAAAAATTAACAGGTTTTAAAATACTACCTGTATATATAAACTCAACATCGATCTGTAACTTGAAAATGAATAATCCAATTTTAATAGAGTTAGTGTAGATATGTGCGAGAAAAGCGATTCGTGTTGATCCTGAATTGCTGAAAATTGTACTTGGTGGAAAACAGTCCTGAGCAAATCAATCCGAAGGGTTGAAGTTCTCCACAGATCTAACAGACTACTTGAAAAAGGTTGTACGAGAGGCGATAGGTTGAACCTCATACAGATGCGATGTATCAGCGCGACGTACATTCCCAGCATGCACCGTTTTGGAAGAAATTAAGCGAGCTACATCCATCGAATACTTCTCATGAAAGCACTTCTAGAGAGTTTTATACAGAATTAAAAGTTGTTGTGGACTGTAAAACTTAGTTCGAATTAATACTCCCAGTTTATGAGAATCTCTCTTTGCTATGCCTGCAACATGTTCTTGTCAAGACATATTTGCTCCGCTTTTATTTCATCTTTTGTTTTCTTTTTCAAACACAAATATTTTATCGAGTTGATTGATTGGTCCGTTACTTTGTGACAGTACATTTTAACAATAACACTACTTAATTACTTTGTTAACTGTCACTAAATATATTTGTAAAGATTTTACAATTGCGTTACCGCGATTTCGTAGTAGATTTTTGGTATTTTATGTTTATATAATGAACAGATGTGGGTCTATTATGTGTTAAAACAGTTGGAACAGAACAGAATTTACTACGTTTAACTGACTATTCAGTAAATTTATATTATGGTCCTTACATTTCTAAGAAATTGAGTTTTGACCCTTTAGGTGCCGTATGGAGTATTTGTAAACAATTGATATTAGGAAAAGTATGGCCTGTTTCTAAGAAATGTTTAGCAAAGTGTCATTTTTCATTTTTTAGCCAATAAGAGGCATTGTGTTCTGCGAATCTTGTTTTGAAATTCCGTCCCGTTTGGCCTACGTAACAGCTATTGCACTCTTGACAATTAAGTTTATAAACTCCTGATTTATTGTGTTTATTAGTTTTATTTTTGGCATCCTTTACTAGCAGAAATTTTTATATCGGAATTCGAAAACAGTTTTCTAAAAACTCAACACGAAAAGAATATTCTCTTTTGGTTTAGATATGTGGACGACATCTTAGTATGTTTTCATGGAAATGAAATTGAACTAATTTCCACTTTAAATCATCTACATAATTTACACCCCAACATAAAATTCACACTGGAAAAGGAAACAGATAATAACATAAATTTCTTAGATGTTACAATTTTAAAGAAGGGAAATAGACTAGAATCTGATATCTTCCTCAAACCAACCTTTTCAGATGTCACCATCCCAGCTGACTCAATACACCCTAACTCCCATAAACTGGCAGCCTATAGATCTATGATCCATAGAGCCTTCAATATCCCTCTTAGTAAAAATAATTTAAAAAAAGAACTGGACACAATCAAAAATATAGCACTCAATAACGGCTTCCAACCTAAAATAATTCATACCTTAATAAGCCGTAAACGAAAACAAATCACTTTCAGCTTAATCTACCCCGTAAAAGAATACCGAGAAAAGAAAACATTCATACCTCTGACATATTTTGGTCCCATCTCGGATAAAATATCCCAAGTTCTCACAGCCAAAAAAACAAGAATAGCTTTAAAACCCGCTCAAAAATTATCCAATATATTTTTCAATGCCAAAGATAAAACTAATAAACACAATAAATCAGGAGTTTATAAACTTAATTGACAAGAGTGCAATAGCTGTTACGTAGGCCAAACGGGACGGAATGCCTCTTATAGGCTAAAAATTGAAAAATTACACTTTGCAAAACATTTCTTAGAAACAGGCCATACTTTTCCCAATATCAATTGTTTCCAAATACTCCATACGACACCTAAAGGGTCAAAACTCAATTTCTTAGAAGCCATAGAAATTTACAGACATTCAAAGGACCATAATATAAATTTACTGAATAGTCAATTAAATGTAGCAAATTCTGTTCTGTTCCAACTGTTTTAACACATAATAGACCCACATCTGTTCATCACATAAACATAAAATACCAAAAATGTGTTTTAGTCTTAGTTAAGCGTTTGACAATGTAGTTGTACTACCAAATCGCATTAACGCAATTGTAAAATCTTTACAAATATATTTAGTGACAGTTAACAAAGTAATTAAGTAGTTTTATTGTTAAAATATTTTATCATTGCCCGATATTCAATTTTTTCCATTATTGTGAAATCACCAAAGTTGTTCTATTTAAATGGCTGCCACTCACAAACTAAATCATGCAGCAGCTTGAAAATTTAATAGGATTCGTATGAAGGGTTATGTTTACGAAAAATATAATTTTTTAAATAGTAGTAGCGTCATCTCTGACCGAGGCCAGGTACTTATCATAAAACCCTCGTATATCAGACTTAAAATATTTCTCTTATGATATGGAACTTAAGATATTTCATGAGGTATTACTAACCTAAAACTAGAACTAGTCTAGCCCCGTTGTTAGGAGTTTTGAGGAAGGAATCTGAAGCTTTTAGGTAGCAAATTAATAAAATATTTTAAAATAAATCTTCTAATCTGTGAGTCATGTATTTTGGATAGAACGCGTAGTTAAAAAAATTAATAAAAATAATCCTACTATTACATCAATAAAACAATCAATATCTTATACAAACAAAGATGTATTAGATATCGCATGACTAATATTTTTTTTGCAGGTTAATAATGGACGGATCAAGAGGTGGCCCTTATCTACAAATCAACTCAGAAAGAAACCGAGAGGCAAATAAATTGCAAAATTACAATAACATGCAGTTCTTAACGACGGACCAAAAAGATTCTCAATTCAAAGTAAGCATAGTACAATAATGCCAATAAACTAATCTTGCTGTTCCTAATCTACAGAGTCTAGCTATAAATTATGTCAGTACTTCGAATGCAGTAATCGAAATAATCATTTAAAAACTGTATTAAAAGAGCTTTAAAATCATTTGCGGTTATTCTAGATATCCGCCATCATTCTTATAGCAATGTTTTAAGAATTGATTGATGATGGAATGTACATTTTAAATATGAATTTTAGCAATTGGGGGGGGGGGCAATACTTTTTTGGGACAGCAATTTTAGGTTTCTGGCGTAACAAGCGTTTTCTTTTCACATTTTACATTTCATTTATTGGCAACTTTATAGTATCTTTAACTATAACTATTATTACAATAATATAACAGAACATGATTAACAATTTAGATCTTAAAATATGTACAGCCTTGGCCAAAAGTATTAAGCACCCCTAATAAACACGTGAAACTCATAAAATATTAAAAAAAAAACTAATTGTTTTAACAATACTATACGACACGCTGTCAAAAGCTAACTTAAACAATAGACAATCTCTTTTACAAGTCCATAACACACCTGGCCCACAAAATTGCGATAATGAGGTTTTTTGAAAAATATTTTTAATGTTTTATCAGTCTCTTTTTACTACTTGTAGTGTCAAGAAGCTTCCGTGAGTGTTTTATTTGTGAACTGGACATTCTTATATTTGAAAAATGTCTAAGAAAAGTGAGCTTGGTATCGAAAAACAAAAATTAAAATTCAAACCCTACATGAACAAGACAAGTCCCAAGTAGAAATAGCGAAGTTAGTGAAATGATTAAATTTCTTTATGGTCTGAGATAAATTTAACAACTTTCTATCGTCTACGGATACCAGGTGTACAAGTATGAAATACGGATTTTTTTTCTAAAAAAACATGTTAAATTCGGAAGAATGATAAAAAGTACTTTATTCAAAGTATGCTCCATTGCTTGTTATACATTTTCCCATCTTTCGGGCAATTTGTGAATACCATGCCAGTAAAAATCTTCCCCTTTTACTGCGAACCATTCATCGACCCATTTTTTTACATCTTCGTACGAACCAAATCGCTGCTCAGCAAGTGCGTGACCCATCGATGCAAACAAGTGGTAATCGGAAGGAGCCAAGTCTGGTGAGTAAGCCGCATGGGGTAGAACTGCCCAGCTAAGTACAGTAAAATAAACACATTCACACTAAATAACCTTCCTATTCCCCCAGTGAACTCAGTCAAACTTCTTGGACTTATATTTGATAGCAAGCTCAATTGGGCTCCACACATTAAGAATCTAAAAATCCGAACCACTCAGGACCTAAACCTTTTGAAAACATTGTGTAGTACCAAATGGGGCTCGGATCTTCCCACACTTATTGAATTATATAAATCATTAATATTACCCAAACTAAGATATGGAGATTTTCTATATGATTCGGCACCTCAAGGAATAAAAAGATCTCTAAACCCTATTCAAAATCAGGCCCTGAGACTGGCTACAGGAGCATTCCGAACATCACCCATAGCAAGTTTACAATGTATAACATCAACTCCTCCGCTCTACCTAGACAGGCAATTCTCCCTGATGAAATTTTACGCATCCTCACTCCAGAAATCCAATACAAAAAAATACAATTAACTTCTCAAATTCGCATCGCCCAACATGATAGCACCCAAAGATTCAATCCACAACAGAATAAACAAATTCATGCTACTGCATAACCTCTCACCACCAAAATTTGATTACCCTCTCTGGAATAACTTCCCTCCTTGGATCTCCCCAACCCAAAAGGTAGACTTTCATCTCCATTCCACAATATAAAAGATAATAACCCAACAGAAACTAAGTCAGCATTTCTTGAAAGAATCTATTCTAAATACTCGGATCACTCTATAATATTCACGATGGCTCTAAATCAGATCAGGGAGTGGGTGCAGCTTACGTCCATGACATAATCATTAAACGCCTTAAACTACACCCATACAATTCCATCTTCACAGCAGAATTACTTGCAATCAAGGAAGCTCTCAAGTCTTCAATTATCTCAACCCAAGGGACAAAAAAACTTCTCATAGCTTCTGATTCCTTGAGTTTGCTGAAATACATTGTCTCCAACAAAGACAACAGTATTTACTTAAGTCACATCAGCGATCTCCTATATATAGCAAAATTGAGAGGAATTGAAATTTCATTCATGTGGATCCCTGGTCACATGAACATTAAAGGTAATGACAAAGTTGACAAAGAGGCTAAACGAGCGGTAACAAACGGAACACTCTTCACGGGAGAAAACAACAGTCATGATTATATTAAAATGCTAAGCTCAATAAAAAGAGACTTATTCCAGCTGGAGTGGGACCTGGAGCATAACAAAAATAAACTATGGTCAATAAAACCTCAAGTATTCCCGCCTCTTTATAACTCAAATGATAAAAGATCAGAAAATGTTTTGCTGAGAAGATTGGCCATAGGCTATACATACCACACTCACTCACATCTCCTAAAAAAAGAAACAGCACCGAAGTGTGTAGTATGCAATTCCTCCTTGACGGTAAAACACATTTTTGAGGCAAATCATTCCTCTCGCCTGAGAAATAAACACAACATCCCTCACTCTCTCAAACAGAATATTGATCAATTCTCATCAATCAAGGAAAAAATCCACAAATACTTAAAAGACCAAAAAATATCTATATAACAGTTAAACACATTCAATAAGGGGCGCTAAATGACCACAGAAGTCGATGCGCTCTGACCAACAAAAACAAACAAACAAACAAACAAAACCAACGTGTCGTGAACTGGTTTTGCCGTATGTGATGGCGCATTGTCATGAAGAAAAATGACTATGTTGCCTCTTTCGGTATTTCTGGCCTTTTTTCAAGCAGCGAACAGTTCAAATCGGTCAATTGTTGTTGGTAACGTTTAGTATTAACCGTTTCCCCAGGTTTTAACAGCTCATAATAGACCACGCCCCTCTGGTCCCACCAAACACAGAGCATCGTCTTTCTGCTAAAGCGATTCAGTCTTGCGGTCGATGTGGATGGTGCGCCTGAATCTACCCATGATTTTTTGCGCTTGGGATTCTCAAAATAAATCCACTTTTCATCCCCTGTAACTATACGATGCAAAAACGACTTCCTTTTGTACCGAGCGAGCAAAATGTCACACGTGGTTTTGCGCTTTTCCATTTGCCTGTCGTTCAACTCATGTGGTACCCATTTACCGGCTTCTGAATCTTTCCCATCTCTCGTAGCAGATTGGAAACAGCTTGTTGACTAACGCCCAATTGCTCGGCAAGTTGTTTTTGTGTTTGCGAATCATCTTCGTCCAACAATGCTTGTAATTCCACATCTTCGTATTTTTTTTTTTGGCGGTTTTCCACGTTCCTTGTCTGCAACATCGAAGTCACCACTTTTGAAACGCCGAAACCATCGTTCACACTTATCTTGCGATGGAGCATGTTCACCATAAGCTTCTCGAAGTAATCGATATGATTCAAAAGCAGTTTTCTTCAAATGAAAAGAAAAAATTAATGCTGTCCGCGAATGCTCTTTGTTTGGTTTAAATTTCGACATATTGAACACAACAACACAACACTATGCACACACTTTTCCAATTTATCACTCGTGTGCGTCTGACACTTGTTGATGACACAACAAAATGGCGCAGTGTCAAATTTTTATAGCACAAACTCCATTGGTGCACCAACTGTTGTCTGAAATCCGCATTTCATACTTGTACACTTGGTATTTGCTTGAGTAGCTGATATTCCTGCGTTGAAAGTAAATGAAGAAATAAGAGCACTGTCATCGGCAAAGCTGTAGATTAGAATCATGGTAATTTCCAACCGATAGTTAATTTAAAGGCCGGTAAAAGTTAGTATAGAGACTTGAGACGCCCTCTGAGGAAAACACGAGAATCACAAAAAAAAACCTTCATACCATAAGAGCTTTGCCAGTAATCCGTCAAGCCCAACACGGTCCAATGCTTTAGATATATTAAATGCAACAACTCGAGATTTTTCAAAGTGTTCGATTGCGTTATTCCAAACATGTGTGTTAGTTAGATGATCTTCTGTTTATTTTTGTTTACGAAAGCCATCTTGATGCTCGCAAATAATATTGTATCCTTCCACATATTTAAAAAAATTGATAGCCTTTTGCATAACTTTCGATATTATTAGAAACAGTGAGACTGAATTTTAACCAGAACAAAAATTATTCGCCACCAAATGGACATAGCTTATATAAATCAATTAAGGAAAAATAAAATCGTCATTAAATTATTGAAAAGTGATTCATATTTCGCCCTCTTGAGCAAATAAGAACAATATGAATATATTCTATCAATAACAAATAGTTAGATAACATTATCGGCAATTACAAAAAACCAATTTAAAAAATGATTTAATATACCTAATATATGACTTTACAACAGCAATAATGAATCTTAGATTTAATCCTATTTACATGCAGATTCCTTTCAATAATATACTAATCACTTAAAAAGATTAGTTTTTAAAAATCACTTTTGCTATAAAAACAAATTTGTAAGTGGATTGACGTAACACGTAGTCGGGGACGTTTTTGGTCTAGCTACTTCGGGAGAATATAAAGAGGAAGTCATAAAAGTCACAAACAAAAAGAGAAGGGCGTATAATGTGAGGAATCTTCAAGATCAAAAAAAAAGGAAATGTACAAGGAAGAAATAAGTAAAGTTTTACATCAGCAGGAAACAAGCACGCAAGTAGAGCGAATACGGGATCAAGCAAAAACAGCAATGAAACTAGCGGGTGATACAGCGTTAAAAAGGATGGAGAGACAAGTAAAAACCAAAGACTGGTTCGACGGCGAGTGCAGCGCGCTAGCAGAGGCCAAGAAAAAAGCACGGCAGAAGATGATAATGAACCCAAATGAAGATGATATTCAAGAATATAGAGAATTTCGAGGAATGTTCAAACAAACATGCAGAAGGCCGAAGAGACAATACAATGAAGAAAAATTGAAAAACATAGAGGAAAGATTTGTTAATAAGGAATTAAGAAGCTTCTATCAGGAGGTAAAACGAATGAACAAAGGATACTATAGCCGAACCAGCTACCTTAGAACTAATACAGGATTACTAATAAGTGAGCCAGATAAAATAATGGATAAGTGGAAGGGGTATTTCGAGGTATTGTTGAATGGGGGAGAAACAGAAAATGAGGTAGAAGACCTAACAATGGACGATGATGGGAATATGGTGAGTAAGCCAACAAGAGGAGAAATCAAAGCTATAATTAATGAAATGAAAAACAACAAAAAGTCAGGTGAAAGCGAAATAAGTGCTGAAATGTTAAAGACAGGAGACGAACAACTGCATGAGAAACTATTTCTACTAATAGAGCAAGTGTGGAACAGGAGGTAATGCCAAAAGAATGGTCCAAAGCCCTTACAAGTCCACTGCACAAAAAAGGTGATAAAATGCTATGCAAAAATTATAGAGGAATAGCTCTGCTAGATACATGCTATAAGATTCTGGCAAAGGTATTGCGGAAGAGATTGAACGGGTTTGCAGAAGAAAGAATGGGGGAATACCAAGCGGGATTCCGAAGTAACAGATCCACAACAGATCAGATATTCACTGTTAAACAAATTTAAACTACGTGTTACGAGCATAAAATAGCGTTACATATCCTGTTTATAGACTTCCGGTAGGCTTATGATAGAATTATAAGAGGCAGAATGTATGAAGCTTTGTTCCATTTAGAAATACCAACAAAACTAATCAGATTAGTTAAAATGACTCTACAAAAAACGACCAATAAAATAGTGTGGAACGGCCTGGAATCAAAGGATTTTATAGTGGAAAGGGGACTACGACAGGGTGACCCACTGTCTGCGACGTTATTTAACTTAGTTTTAGAGAGGATAATAAGAAAGAGCAGCCTAGAGGCTAACGGTACAATTTTTAATAAGGAGCACCAGTGTATAGCATATGCGGATGACTTGACGTTGATAGCAAAGTCTAGCAGAGAACTGGTAAAGAGAACGAAAAGACTAATAAGAGAGGCAAGTAAGTATGGTTTAGAAATCAACTCTGAGAAAACGAAGTATATGATAACAGGAAGCACAGAAACTAAAAAAGAAAAAGAACTTAATGTAGTGACCTATGATGGAAGGGAATATAAATTTGAGAGAGTGGATAGATTTATATATTTGGGGGTACTGCTAGAAGAAAACGGGCATGAGGGGAGCGAATTGAAGGCGCGAATAGCAAAGGGCAACCAAAAATGTGGGAGCCTGAACACTCTAATGAAATCAAAGTACGTCTCTAGAAAGACAAAACTAAGGATTTACACATCGGTCATAAGACCTACTGTCACCTATGGATGTGAAACTTGGGTGATGAACAAATTGGAGGAAGAGACGCTAGAGAGGTGGGAAAGAAGGATGTTGAGAGTGATCTGTGGAGGAAGAAATACAGCGGAAGGGTGGACTAGGCGGAGAAATCAGGAACTGGAAGACTTATATGACGGACCTAGAATCACATCTTTTATAAGAGCGCAAAGAATGAGATGGTTAGGACACGTACAACGTATGAGAAGAGAGAGACTGCTGAAAAGGGTGCTGGCGATGAAGCCTGTGGGTGCGAGAAGGAGGGGAAGGCCGAGGAGGAGATGGTTGCAACATGTTGAGGAGGATTTAAGAGCCATAGGGGTCTGAGACTGGAGGACGAGGGCGCAGAACAGGACAGAATGGAGACATACGATCCAACAATACTTGGACGCCGGATGATGGAAGAGGGAAGGAGGGAAAAGGACACAAGTTTTACTAAGCCCTAGGCCTTCATGGCCTGGGGCTGGGCTGGGCCAATTTTATATTATTATTATTACTTAAAACACATTTTTTTTTGCAAAATTCGACTTTATTCATCAACATAGTCTCCTTCAAGAGCGATACAATCAGCCCAATGCTTTTCTAACATTTCTATAGCTTTCTTGTAGAAGAATTTCTCTTTGCCTTCACAATAGGCGTCAGTTTCGAAAATAACTTCTTCACTGGTGCCAAATCTCTTTCTTGCGAGCATTTTTTTGAGGTCTACGAATAGATAATCGTGGCTGAAAGCCAAATCTGGAGAATACGGTGGATGAGGAGCAATTCGAACTTCAATTCATGCAACTTTACTATGGTAATCATCGACTTGTGACATGGTGTATTGTCTTGATGAAAGAGTACTTTTTTCTTGTTCATTTTTTTGATAGTTTTTCCCTTTTCAGGACAATGGATGAAAATTATTCCATGCGGATTCCAAAATACAGAGGCCAAAAGCTTCCCAGCCGATTGTTGTGTCTTTGGTTACTTCTGGTGGCTTTCACCTTCTGTTGCCCACTCAGCTGACCGCCGATTTGATTGCGGTGTACAGTGGTGGATCCATGTTTCATCCATTGTCACATATCGCGTGGAAAAAATCAGTTTTATTACGCTTAAACAGGTCCAAACAGCGCTCGGAATCATCAACACGTTATTTTTGGTCCGCTGTGAGCAAACTTGGTACCCATTTTGAACAGAGCTTTCTCATGCCTAAGTATTCATGCAAAATATAATGTTCTTTCGATATCTTTAGGGTGTCAGGTCTCTTACGCAATTTCACTTTACGGTCATCCAAAACAACTTTGTGGATTTTTTTGGTGTTGTCCGGTATAACCACCTCATTTGGGTGTCCAGAACGTTCAGTATCATTTGTATCTCTACGACCGCGTTTAAATTCATATATATATATATATATATATATATATATATATATATATATATATATATATATATATATATATATATATATATCAAGGATTTTCTACAGCTGACGCTATCTTCCTTCTCTCAGCCTTTGATTCCATCCGTTTTTATCTTCCCAGTCTCCATCTGTTAGACCCCTGTCCTCCAACATCTTCTCCAATACTCCATCTCTACTGCGTTAATTTTAGATTTATTTCTTTTCTTGATCGTCCATGTTTCTGACCCGTATGTCATTATGCTTTGTATTATTGATTTGTATATGCGTGTTTTGTTTCTCTTTGTAATGTGTTTGTCCGACAGGATCGAATTTAATTGTCTTATGCATGTCCGCGTTTGTCCTAATCTAGCTTTAATCTCTTCTTCTGATGTTGCGTTTTTTGAAATGATGGTTCCTAAATATTTAAATTTATCGGTTCCTTTGATTATTGTTTCGTTATCGACTTCTAGATTCTCCATGTTTCCCTCCTTTGTTCTTAGATATTCCGTTTTATCAAAGTTTATTGCTAATCCTGCTTTAGTGTATTCTTCTTTCAGTTTTCTTACCATATAACTGAGGTCTTCCTCATCTTGCGCTATGATTACTTGGTCGTCGTCTGCGAATCTTAGAGTATATAAGTAATCTGCTCGTATTGGGACTCCCATTCCACTACATGTTTGCTTCCATTTTTTTAATGTTTGTTCAAGGTATATTTTGAATAGTGTGGGGGATGTAGAGCATCCTTGTAATAGGCCTTTTGATGTTTGGAGTCTCTTCCCTATTTTATGTCCTATTTTTTATGTTCACTGTGTTGTTTTCGTAGAGAGCTTTTAGTGCGTATATTAGTTCTTTGTCAATGCCTATTTCTTTTATTGCGTTCCATAATCTTTGTCTTGGTACTGAGTCATAGGCCTTTCTTATGTCTATGAAGGCTAAATGAACTTCTCTATTCCTTGCCAGTTTTTTTTTCCATTGTTTGTTTTATAGTGTATATGTGGTCTATACATGATTTTCCAGCCGTAAAGCCTGCTTGGTCTTCTCCAATTTTTCCTTTTATATTTTCCTCTATGATATTTTTAATAATTTTTCCATACAAACGTCTCATACTCGATATTATGTTTAGGCCTCTATAGTTTGTGCATTTTCTGCGGTCTCCCTTTTTAAATATAGATACTATATAGGCTTTTGACCATTCCTCTGGTATTTTTTCTCCATTTATCGCTCTGTGGAACATATTTCTCAGCATTCGGTGTAATTTATTAGACCCATACTTAATTATTTCGTTTACCACACCCCCAAGCCCTGCAGATTTATTATTTTTGAGTGTTTTTATTGTCTTCTTTACTTCTTCATAGCTTAATTCTATCTCTTTTTTTTCCTTATTCTGTTCTTCTTCAGGGTTTTCTTCCTGGAATTCTTGTCTGTCTTCTGTTAGCAGCTTCTTATAATATTCTTCAGCATACCAGTAAATGATGAGTGATTTGGCAGGTTCAGAGTCTCCGTAACACTTATCAAGCCATTGCTTTGCTTGAACGGTATTTTTTCCCATCAAAAAACAGTGTTTAATCGACACATTCCATTTTTTCCATTGTTTTGAAAATATCATATAACTTGGGTACTTCCTAAAAATCATATGAATTTTTTGAAAAGGGCGACATCTATGTGTCAGACCAAAAACTTTTCAGCCTACGTGTTATGTTTTATCCCTGACTTTCTTCAAAACAAAAATTTGCTGATTTATTGACAATTTCGTACACATACAGGACAAATACATTTCGCTAACTATTTCCACTAAGATTCAAACGCAAATATCTCATTATTGGCTACTGTCAAAATCACTAGAGAGTTTTGTTAGAAATATAGTACATTTTTAAACCCAACATTGGTTTGTAGATTGACCACGGAAATCAAGAGACATAATTTTGTAATGCAGTAAAGAAACTAGCTCTTTAAGTAAATGAAATTGGAAATCTTCAACTTGCAAAATGATTTTTCTCCGTGCGGAAAAAAGTAAAAGAAAGTTTTTCCCAACTATTTCCACCAAGCTCCAAACGCAAATATCTTATTATTGGCTATTGTCGACATTATTAGAAACATAGTGGACTTTCAAACCCCAAAGGTCCAACATTGGCTTGTAGATTGACTATGGAAATCAAAGAACACAATTTTGTAGCTCTTTACGTAAATAAAATTCGAAATTTTCAACTTGTAGAATAGACTCAAGTCAAAATATTTTTCTCCGTACACAAACAAGAAAAGAAAGTTTTTTCAAACTACATATTTCCACTAAGTTTCAAACGCAAATATCTCATTACTGGCTATTGTCGACATAATTAGAGACTTTTGTTAGAAATATAGTAGACTTTCAAATCTCAAAGATTCAACATTGGCTTGTAGATTGACTATGGAAATCAAGAGAAAACAATTTTGTAATGTAGTAAACAAACTTGCTCTTTAAGTAAAAAAAATCGAAATTTTTAACTTGTAGGATAGACTTAAGTTAAAATATTTTTCTCCGTACGAAAAACAAGAAAAGAAAGTTTTTTCAAACTATTTCCACTAAGTTCCAAACGTAAATATCTCATTATTGTCGACATCAGTAGAGAGTTTTATTAGAAATATAGCAGATTTTCAAACACACAAGTTCCAACATTGGTTTGTAGATTGTCCATGGAAATCAAGGGAACACAATTTTGAAATGCAGTAAAGAAACTAGCTCTTTAAAAAAATAAAAATCGAAATTTTTAACTTGTAGAATAGGCTCAAATCAATACATGTTTTTCTGTACAAAAAAAAACTAGAGAAGAATGTTTTTCCAAACTATTTCCACTAAGTTTCAAACGCAAACATGTAATTATTGACTACTGTCGACATCATTAAATAGTTTTGTTGCACATAAAGTACATTTTCAAACACAAAAGTTCCAAAATAGGTTTGTAGATTGGCAATGAAAATTTAGAAAACACAATTTTGCAATCCAGTAAGCAAGTTAGCCCTTTAGGTAAACAAAATTAGAAATTTTGAACTTGATTGGTTAATATTGTTAGGCATAGGGTTCAGTTAAAAGAAATGACTATGAACAGATCTACAAAATAGTTTTAGAATTGCTGTAAAAATTATTTTCATAATATGGTGTATTACTCGTAGTACTATTGAAATTATTATCTATTTGACCAAGTTTATAATTTTTATATTTGTTATACTTGTAGAAAATTGATGGCTGAATAATGACGATAGTTTTGTTAAAAATATATTTAAAAGTGTTAATTTTTAATAATATGTAAGGTACGTCGAGCCGAGCTAAAACTACTTCTTGACAACATGGTGGATGCAAGAGATTATAATATTGTTATTGAAAAATTGTGTCTATTTTGGGTTAATAGTGTTTTAAAAGTGCCTTTAGCAATATACTGTCTTTTATATAGTCCTACAAAATAATATCATAACTTATAAAATTTGTAATTTGTTTTTAAAGTATATACCATAATTAAACAGGTAAAAGCTATTAAAAAACCCTACTGTTGTGCATCATATTAGATCTATATTGCTGATATATTCCCGAGCTAATGAAACTAATTAAATAAAACACAAATATTCATCTCTTTTAGACCTACTTTAAAGTAATCTCCTTCTAGCGCAACACAATCATGCCAGCGTGTTATCTAATCTTCAAGACTCGATTTCTAGTATTGCTTTCAAAAAGAGACTATTTCAGTTTGTGCTATAGAACAGAACAAAGTCACATAAAGCTATCAATGGTGAATACGATGCTTGATAATACTCCTTATTAATTCTTTCAACATTTGGAGGAAATTTGATACTTGTGCACAAGGCCACGGTAATTGAAGAAAACGGTCTACAGGACATTGATTTTTAACTGACTAAAGTATGCATTATATTTACTTTATTGTAGTATTATTTCCGGATCGTATGAATGGAGCCACATCTCATCAACAAAATTTATGCATGCACGTAGACTGGAAAGTTTTTAATCTGACATATAGATGTCGCCCTTTTCAAAAATCCATATAATTTTTAGGAAGTACCAATCTTCAAACGATACGTGTCAAAATTTCAACACATTTCGACGATTAGTTTACAAGTTACAGTGGTTTTAGTGAAGCTACTTTTGATATGTTCAAAACAATGGAAAAAAAATCGAATTTTGTTTTTTGTTTTTTGATGGGAAAAAAAAATACCGTCCAAGCAAAACAATGGCTTGATAAGTGTTACGGGGACTCTGCCCCTGGAAAATCATTCATCATTTACTGGTATGCTGATTTTAAATGGTCGTACAGATACAAATGATGTTGAACGCACTGGAGGCTCAAATGATGTGGTTACACTGAAAAACATGAAAAAAATCCACAAAATTGTTTTGGATGACCGTAAAGTGAAATTGCGTAAAATAACTGACAGCCTAAAGGTATCAAGAGAACGTGTTGCTTATATTTTTCATGAACATTTGGGCATGAGAAAGCTCTATGCGAAATGGGTACCGCGTTTGCTCACAGTGGACCAAAAACAACAACGTGTTGATTATTCTGAGCGCTGTTTGGACCTGTTTAAGAGCAATAAAAAGGATTTTTCATGGATATGTGACAATAGATGAAACATAGATCCATCACTACACCCCGGAATCAAATCGGTAGTCAGCTGAGTGTACAGCAGCCGGTGAAAGCCTTCCGAAGCGACCAAAGACACAACAGTCGGCTGGGAAGGTTTTGCCCTCTGTATTTTGGGATGCGCATGGAATAATTTTCATCGACTATGCTGAGAAGGGAAAACCATCAACAGCAAATATTATATAGAGTTATTGGTGTGTTTGAAGGTAGAAATTGCAAAAAAAAACGGCCCCAAATGTACAAGAAAAACGTGCTCTTTCATCAAGACAATGCACCGAGTCACAAGTCAATGGTTACGATGATAAAATTGCATAAACTGAAGTTCGAATTGCTTTCTCATGCATCGTATTCTCCAAAGTTGCCCCCCAGCGACTATTATCTATTCACAAACCTCAAAAAAATGTACGCGGGAAAGAGATTTGGCTCCAGTAAAGAAGTTATCGCCAAAACTGAGGCCTCTTTTGAAGGCAAAGACAAATCCTTCTACAAAAAAGGTTCAGAAATTTTAGAAAAGCGTTCGACTAATTGTATCGCTCTTGAAGGAGACTATATTGATGAATAAAGTCGAATTTTGCAAAAAAAAAATGTGTTTTAATTAGCTAGACCAAAAACCGTGTTTACGTGTTACAATGCTGTAAAATATTTTAATTCACTACCCGATTACGTTAAATTTCGCAATTGGGTCATTAATTCGCAAAAAAAAAACGATTACAAAATAGAAGGGAGTATCTATTGGGTATAAAATTAAATATTTTGATTCCTCATAAATTCTTATACTCTATTATATTTTTTTCTTATATTATTTCTTTTGATTATTATGATTTATTGCATTTCTCCTGGTGCTTTGTTAGTGTTCCGGTCGGTGTCTGTCCGTCGGTCCATCCGTTTGTTACACCCGATTTTCTCCAAGACTATTTAACAGTTAAGTTTAAGTTAATAGCCCAATCAAGGTCACGTAGCTTTAAAAGCTAAATTTTGTCTTAAGGGGTTAATTTTGGGGGATGAAATCGGAAGTGAAAAAAAATCATTGAATGGAGTGTCAAATAAAAGCTTCTGAAAACACGAGTTCAAAAATATATTTAATATTTAAAACAATTGATAGCTTCTTCCATAACTTTCGATATTATTAGAAGCAATGACATTGAATTTTAACCAGAAGAAAGTTAGTGGCCACCCAATGGACAGATCTTATAGTAATAAATGAATAAATCAAAAATAAAATTTGGCATTAAATCCTATTGAAAAGTGATTCATATTTCGCCCTCTTGAACAAATAAGAACAATATGAATATATTCTATTAATAACAAAGAATTAGATAACATTATCGGCAAAATCCACTTAAAAGTGATTTTATTATATTACAAATGCAATAATGAATCTTAAATTTAATCCTATATACATGCAGATTCATTTCAATAATATACCAATCACTTAAAAAGATTAGTTTTTAAAAATCACTTTTGCTATAAAAACAAATTTCTAAGTGGATTGACGTAACCCGTAGTCAGGAAAGTTTTTGCTCTAGCTACTTAAAACACATTTTTTTCTGCAAAATTCGACTTTATTCATCAATATGGTCTCCTTCAAGAGCGATACAATCAGTCGAACGCTTTTTTAACATTTCTATATCTTTCTTGTAGAAGGATTTATCTTTGTCTTCAAAATAGACGTCAGTTTCGGCGACAACTTCTTTATTGGAGCCAAATCTCTTTCCCGCGAGCATTTTTTTGAGGGCTATGAATAGATAACACAGGTCAACGATGAAAAAACTTTATTAATAATTTTACTTGATACCTATATGTTTTGGTGTGCTTTTCTAGAGCTTATTTTAAAGTGATATTATCTATATAAATAACAATGGAACAGTTCTGATAAATAAACATTTTAATTGGTATGATTCATTGATATGTTGGAGTTAACATTTTAAAACGTATTGATTACACTGGTCAACACAAGTCTTGTTTCCCTTATTGGGTATTTCTATGGCCCTGACTATGAAAAAAATACTGGGAGATTGCTAACAGCTTTACCTTTTGAAATATACAGTTTTATTATTTTGCCAAAAAAATACAAAAAAATAATACATTATGTTAACAAAATTTCTATTGAACACTAGCAAATGATCTTTTATAAGATTTCCTTGAATGAACGACTTTAGGTAGATCTCGTTGCAAACTCCAGCAGTAGTCTGGCATCATATGTGAGTCCCACCGCCCCTGATAACGCTCTTCCATTGTCCGAAGATCCTGATGAAATCTTTCACCCTGCTCCTCACTAAAATCACCCAGATTTTGTGGAAATCGGTCTAAATGCGAGTGCAGGAAGTGGATTTTTATGCTCATGTTGCACCCTAGCTCTTGCAAGTTCGATAGCATGCATTCAACAAGCTCGACATGGTCGTCAGATTTCTTTTTACCTAGGAAGCTACTCATAACCAAAACAAATGAATTCCAAGCTTTGGATTCGACTTCAGTCATTGATTTACCAAAATTAGGATCTTTCACGAGTTGCCTAATTTGTGGCCCATCAAAAATACCAGCTTTCAATTTTTCTGAACTTAATCCTGGAAACTTGCGTGAAAGAAAATTAAAAAATTCGCCACTTTTGTCAAACGCCTTCACAAACTGTTTCATTATGCCGAGTTTAATATGAAGTGGTGGAAGTATGATGCGGTCTCGGCTAACTAAAGGCACGTTTATAACATTTTTTGTACCAACTTTTAGCTCTTCCCGCACTGGCCAAACTTTTTGTAACCTATGGTGTTGTTTGTCACGACTATCTCAGAGACACATGAAGCAAGGGAACTTTGTGTACCCCCCTTGTTGACCTAAAAGAAAGTTAACCATTTTCAGATCAACATAAATGATCCATTTGTGGTCTTGATACTTAATTTTTTCCATAACCTTAGAAACATTTACGTATTCTTCTTTTAAAGTCGTCGAATGTGCAATAGGTATAGATCCGTACTTGTTACCGTTATGAAGCAAAACACACTTTAAACTTCTTTTGCTGCTGTCTATGAAAAGACGCCAATCACTAGATTGGTACTGTTTTAATCTCATCTGCCGCAACCGGACCAACATCGTTACAAAAAACTAAATCCTTCTCTTGAGAAAAATACGGTAACAGATTTTTTTCTCGGGTACGATAAAATGTAATGTTGGTTTCCGGAATAAGCAAATTTTTTTCTTTTAAACGAGATGCTAAAATTTCAGAAGCTTCTTTTGGTAAGTTCAGATCTCTTACTAAGTCATTTAGTTCTTTCTGATTAAATGATTGAGGTTCTGAAAGGCTACATTTGTAGTCTAAATCAGAGTCTTCACTTGATGTACTTCGTTCGGGTTTACAGAGATTTGGATCATCAGAAGATTTAGATGTGCTGGGCTGTACGCCTTGTGATTTTAATTGAGGTCGTTGAGCAGAAGATAAGTTAGGATATGACCACTTACTTCGATTTCCAGGGTTAATTCCATTTATTTTCACAACGCAGAAATAGCAATCGTCACGATCGTTTCGAGGTTCTCGCCAAATCATGGGTGTTACGAACATTATACCGTAGACATACCACACATTTCTGGCATACAATATGAGGAACCCATGGCTTGTCCTAATTACACAATTTTATTTTAAAGTATTGATGATACGCAGTTTTCACAAAGTCCGATATAGGTTTTCGATATTTTGCAAATATATATTCACCACAAATATAGCAAAAACAATCGGGATTAAGCGCACAACATCTTCTTGACGAAGCCATATCTAAAACAACAACAAAATATATTTTAGTGTCCAATAAAAAAACGAAAATCTAAGTAAAAATAGTAAATGAGGGTAGTTAGCTATAACTCAAAAACAAAAGCTGTTAGAGAAAAATTGTTGCCATATTTAAAAAATACGCGTCAATTTGAGATAGAAACAAAAAAAAATCACAGGAAACAAGCAATTTTCTTTTTTTGTTGACCAGTGTTATTAATCACTTAAAACTATACTCGTCGGATCGCTGTGAAAGAAGCATGTTGGTAACAGAAAATGCAAAGAAATATGAGTTAATGCCACTAGCATTTGAACCTGAAATGCATACTAGCCCTTTCGGACGTCTGTAATTCAGGTAGCAACGGTGTTGCCAGTTGTTCTTTTTTAGTGTTTCGTTTGGAACACTTATGGGATTACTTCAGTGTCCGTTTGTCCTTGTGTCCGTCTATCAGTATGTGACACCCGATTTTCTACGAAACTATTTGACATACATATAGAAATTGATGGCCCAATCAGAGCCGTGTTTTAAAAGTTAAATTTTGACCCAATGGGTTAGTTTTGGGGGATGAAATCTGAAATAAAAAAAAATTGCAAAGTCATCTACAGGGCTATCAAATGAAAGCTTGTGAACACACGAGTTCAAAAATATATATGTATGATGTAATATTTGCCCGCTCGTTTCTTTGTATTATTTGAAAAGAAATGGGCAAAAACTCCTGTCCACCCGCCCTTTCTTGAAAAGTACTGACCAAAAAATTTTAAAAAAATTCTGAAGTAGTTTCCGTAAAGTGTAGGTTGAGCGAAAATTATCACGAGTGCATTACGTTTGGTAACACAGGCCAACGATGAAAAAACTTTAATAATTTCACCTGATTCCTATGTTTTTTGGTGTGCTGGGTCCGAAAATAATAATAAAAAAGTCGTATCGCTCACCAATTTTTCACATTTTAATATTCAAAATGTGAAAAGTTTATTTTTTTGTCATTCGAATGTTGTTAGATTGGCAATAAAATCAGAATTTTATAAGGTTGGCAGTAAAATCAACTGTTATTAGGTTGGCAGTTTCGATCAGTGTCACAGCTGTTTGTTTTCTTTCAGTTAATATAACCTCGCATTGCAGTGTTTAACCCATGTGCTTTAATTCACACTCAAAATATGGCTAATCTTGTGGTGAGTTTGTAGTCAAAAAACATCAAAGAAACATTACTGACTTTGTAAAAAAGTATACTTTGCATTTTGGTGTAAAAATCGATAACCAAGAAAAATGTTGGGCTCCTCACAAAGTATGTTATGTTTGTGTCGAGGATCTTAGGAAATGGTATAAGAAAGAAAAGAAAGCTTCTATATTTGCAGTACCCATGGTATGGGGAGAGCAAGAAAATCATTCAAATGATTGTTATTTTTGCAGTGTTGATGTTTCTGGATATAACTCCAGAAATAAGAAAGTAATTGTCTATCCTAACTTTAGTTCCCTGAACCACCTCAATCTATTGATGACGTTTTACATTCCAGTCCCGAATTTAATGAAAGTCGACCGGATGATGATGAGTTTCAATGTTCTCTAGAAAATTTAAAACCACAGTTGTTTACACAAGGTGAGTTAAATGATTTAGTTGAGAGATTTGGGTTTGACTAAGGAAAAAGCAGAATTGCTTGGTTCTAGGCTGAAAGAAAAACATTTATTGGAATCTGGAACATCTATTTACCATTATAGAACAAGAGATCAATAGTTTGCTCAGTTTTTCAAGCAGGAAGAGGATTTGGTTTACTGCCATGATATTGGTAGTCTAATGAACGAATTTGTCATTGAGTACAAGAAGGAAGATTGGAGGATTTTTTATAGACCCATCAAAAACTAGTTTAAAAGGTGTTCTGTTACACAACGGAAATACTTTACTGCCTGTTGCTCATTCAGTCCATATGAAGGAATAACAAGGAAACTTACGAAAATCTTAACATGATTTTACAAAAAATTAACTATCCAGCTCACGACTGGATGCTATGTGTAGATTTAAAAGTTGTCTCCATGATCCTTGATAAACAAAAGGGATTTACAAAAATTCATACTTTCGTCCTATATTCTGAGCATTTTCTAGGCAGATGCATATTCAATATGTCTGATTATTTTGATATCCTTGAACTGGTCTTATCTGAAATAATAGTTCAACTGACGTCCAAACAGCCGTTAAAATGGGAAGCCAACATCCAGCGAAAATATCTAAACATAACCAGCGAATATTTTTTCGTCTATGAACATTGAGATCCATAATGGATCTTAAATTAACGTCCATTATTTAGTGACTGTGATTCGAATTTTTTTATTACTTTTAAAACCTTTTTTACTACTATTTTCTAGGTTCAAATTGTTGTAACTCCCGTTGAAGGATGCGATGGCAGTGCGGAAATTAGAATTATGGGCGGCACAGCAGACAGAAAATGGAATCCTCGAAGAGGTGAGTGTACGTCAAAATATGTTCTTACATAAATATAAATGAAAAGTAAAATTTATCAATTGTGAAATTCTAGTTAATTTAAAGCATCCATAACAGAATAACAGTCAACCAAAAAACGGAAAATCAATAGCGGATTGTGTTTTATTAGTTGCCTAACATTAGTTATTCGTATTAATATTTTTAATTTCGGACCGTTGTCAAATATAAGTTTATGTTTAAAGGCTTAGATGCACCTGGGCGCTGAAAAAGCTATGTATGTATATATAAAAAAAGTATTTTAAAGATTACACTGGTCAACACAAGTCTTGTTTCCTTTATTTTTTTTCTGTTATTGGGTATTTCTATGGCCCTGACTATGAAAAAAATACTGGGAGATTGCTAACAGCTTTACCTTTTGAAATATACAGTTTTATCATTTTGCCAAAAAAATAAAATACATTATGTTAACAAAATTTCTATTGAACACTAGCAAATGATATTTTATATGATTTCCTTGATCGAATGACTTTAGGTAGATCTCGTTGTAAACTCCAGCAGTAGTCTGCCATCATATGTGAGTCCCACCGCCCCTGATAACGCACTTCCATTGTCCGAAGATCCTGATGAAATCTTTCACCCTGCTCCTCACTAAAATCACCCAGATTTTGAGGAAATCGGTCTAAATGCGAGTGCAGGAAGTGGATTTTTATGCTCATGTTGCACCCTAGCTCTTGCAAGTTCGATAGCATGCACTCAACAAGCTCGACATGGTCGTCAGATTTATTTTTGCCTAGGAAGCTACTTATAACCAAAACAAATGAATTCCAAGCTTTGGATTCAGTCATTGATTTGACAAAATTGGGATCTTTCACGAGTTGCCTAATCTGTGGCCCATCAAAAATACCAGCTTTCAATTTTTCTGAACTTAATCCGTGAAAAAAAATTAAAACATTCGCCACTTTTGTCAAGCGCCTTCACAAACTGTTCCATTATGCCGAGTTTAATATGAAGTGGTGGAAGTATGATGCGGTCTCGGCTAACTAAAGGCACGTTTATAATATTTTTTGTACCAACTTTTAGCTCTTCCCGCACTGGCCAAACTTTTTGTGACCAATGGTGTTCTTTGTCACGACTATCCCAGAGACACATGAAATAAGCGAACTTTGTGTACCCCCCTTGTTGACCTAAAAGAAAGTTAACCATTTTCAGATCAACACAAATGACCCATTTGTGGTCTTGATACTTAATTTTTTCCATAACCATAGAAACATTTACATATTCTTCTTTTAAAGTCGTCGAATGTGCAATAGGTATAGATCCGTACTTGTTACGGTTATGAAGCAAAACACACTTTAAACTTCTTTTGCTGCTGTCTATGAAAAAACGCCAATCACTAGGTTGGTACTGTTTTAATCCCATCTGCTGCAAAATACCACCAACATCGTTACAAAAAACTAAATCCTTCTCTTGAGAAAAATACGGTTTTTTTTCTCGGGTACGATAAAATATAATGTTGGTTTCCGGAGTAAGCAATTTTTTTTCTTTTAAACGAGATGCTAAAATTTCAGAAGCTTCTTTTGGTAAGTTCAGATCTCTTACTAAGTCATTTAGTTCTTTCTGATTAAATGGTTGAGGTTCTGAAAGGGTACATTTGTAGTCTGAATCAGAGTCTTCACTTGATGTATTTCGTTCGGGTTCACAGAGACTTGGATCATCAGAAGATTTAGATGTGCTGGGTTGTACCTCTTGTGATTTTAATTGAGGTCGCTGAGCAGAAGATAAGTTAGGATATGACCACTTACTTTGATTTCCAGGGTTAATTCCGTTTATTTTCACAACGCAGAAGTAGCAATCGTCCTGATGGTTTCGAGGTTCTCGCCAAATCATGGGTGTTACGAACATTATTGCATCTTTTTTTCCACTGGACCATAACCGTAGACATATCACACATTTCTGGCATACAATATGAGGAACCCATGGCTTGTCCTGATTACACAATTTTATTTTAAAGTATTGATGATACGCAGTTTTCACAAAGTCCGATATAGGTTTTCGATATTTTGTAAATATATAATCACCACAAATATAGCAAAAACAATCGGGATTAAGCCCACAACATCTTCTTGATGAAGTCATATCTAAAACAACAACAAAATATATTTTAGTGTCCAATAAAAAACGAAAATCTAAGTAAAAATAGTAAATGAGGGTAGTTAGCTATAACTCAAAAACAAAAACTGTTAGAGAAAAAATTGTTGCGATATTTAAAAAATACGCGTCAATTTGAGATAGAAACAAAAAAAAATCACAGGAAACAAGCAATTTTCTTTTTTTTGTTGACCAGTGTTATTATGTGAATAATACAAAAGAATGACGATTATATATTTTTATTGTACTTTAAATTAGAAGAATTTTTGTTTTAAAATATGTTTTAAATTTTAACATTATTTTTTATCGGGTTAAATATCCAAAGGAGTTAGTTTTTCACTATTCTTTATTTCTATTATGCAATATATTAAATAAAGATTACTTTTTATATTAAACTTGTTTGCTAGAGTTAAGTTATAATAATATTATTCGAAAAAAATTTGGTAACCAAACTTTTAAAACTCAATTTGGGCATGCAAAAGTAATAATTCTCTAGCACAAATTGTTTGAATAAATCATGAATGAAAACTATGGTGCGTCCTTGTCTGCAGGATAACTTCACAAAAAATAATCCAAGCTGCAAAAATAAAAATTAATCGTGTAAAGTATTGTAGTATTTAAAAAATTGTCGAAGGGTTTTTTTTTATCAAAAAAAAAAAGTTTACTGTGTTTCAATTTATGTAATTTTTCGACCAAAAAATTTATGCTTCATTATTTATAAAAAAATTGTCTACCAGGTGTACAAGTATGAAATGCGGATTTTCCGACAACAGATGGTGCACCAATGCAGTTTGTGCTATAAAGATTTGACACTGCGCCATTTTGTTGTGTCATCAACAAGTGTCAGACGCGCACGAGTGATAAATTGGAAAAATGTGTGCATAGTGTTGTGTTGTTGTGTTCAATATGTCGAAATTTATACCGAACAAAGAGCATTCGCGGACAGCATTAATTTTTTGTTTTCATTTGAAGAAAACTGCTGTTGAATCATACCGATTACTTCGAGAAGCTTATAGTGAGGTTCATACGAAGATGTGGAATTGCAAGCATTGTTGGACGAAGATGATTCGCAAACACAAAAACAACTCGCCGAGTAATTGGGCGTTAGTCAACATGCTGTTTCCAATCGGCTACGAGAGATGGGAAAGATTCAGAAGACCAGTAGATGGGTTCCACATGAATTGAACGACAGGCAAATGGAAAAGCGCAAAAACACTTGTGACATTTTGCTCGCTCGGTACAAAAGGAAGTCGTTTTTGCATCGTATAGTTACAGGGGATGAAAAGTGGATTTATTTTGAGAATCTCAAAAGCAAAAAAATCATGGGTAGACCCAGGCGCACCATCCACATCGACCGCAAGACCGAATCGCTTTGGCAGAAAAACGATACTCTGTGTTTGGTGGGACCAGAGGGGCCTGGTCTATTATGAGCTGTTAAAACCTGGGAAACGGTTAATACTAAACGTTACCAACAACAATTGACCGATTTGAACCGTTCGCTGCTTGAAAAAAGGCCAGACTACCGAAAGAGGCAACACAAAGTCATTTTTCTTCATGACAATTCTCCATCACATACGGCAAAACCAGTTCGCGGCACGTTGGAAGCACTCAGCTGGGAAGTTCTACCCCATGCGGTTTACTCACCAGACTTGGCTCCTTCCGATTACCACTTGTTTGCATCGATTGGTCACGCACTTGCTGAGCAGCGCTTTGGTTCGTACGAAGATGTGAAAAAATGGCTCGATAAATGGTTCGTAGCAAGAGGGGAAGATTTTTACTGGCGTAGTATTCACAAATTGTCCGAAAGATGGGAAAAATGTATAACAAGCGATGGAGCATACTTTGAATAAAGCACTTTTTATCATTCTTCGGAATTTAACATTTTTTTTAGAACAAAAATCGCATTTCATACTTGTACACCTGGTATTAGGAAAAATAAAAAAACCTCTCGATATTTTGTAGAAAAAGTAATTATTAAAATTTAAAAAATAGTTAAAAAATATTAAAAATTGACAGTAATATTGCAGATAGTGTCTGAAAACAGGTAGCGGTCCCAATCCGACACCAGGTCACACTTAATGCTATAACTTTGTACTGGAATGGAATTTTCTTCATTTTTTTTTTTAAATAATCTCAGAATTAAAAATTCGAGGTGTATGTAACCCCTTAAATAGCGGATCTCAATAATAAAGTAAAAAATCAACCCTAAAGAAACGATAAAATGAATAAAGATGTTGTTTTCTCGCCGCCACTGGTCAATAAGACAAATAAAACAATATGGCAGATTTTTAACAAGAACGTCACATTTACAGTGTTGCTGAGATTTAACTATGCACACAATAAAATGAAAGTAGTCACAAGATTTAATAAATTTATACTTTTTATGAAATTATATTACGAGTCAATATGGCATCTCTTATCTACAACTATTTTAATGATTAGGGTGAGAATCAGACTTTTTTCTTTCCGAGGATAGCTCCAAAGAGCTTGAAACGTAGATCCTTAAAAATGTGATGTTTGACTTAAAATCCAAACAGATAACAACCATCTGGTATATGTTTTCGTAGTTACAGCGTAAGTGCCTTTACAGTAGGCACAATTGTAAATAAGAGTAATGAAAAATTTCACTCTAAACCTTAAGTCAACAAAGAAGACAAACAATATCACTAGTGGTATAGTTGTTCAGGACCGACTTTAAATACATGCAATAGATAAATCACGAAGTTATACGCATATATATCTATAATATATATAAAATGCAACGTCTCTCTGTCTGTCTGTCTGTCTGTCTGTCCGTTAGTGCGCCTATCACTGAAAAACCACTTATCCGATTTAAGTACTTTTTTTAAAACATACGTATGTTCTCTGGCCAGGTTATAGGCTATATTTTATTATGATAGGTAGCATAAGGAATGAGCAGTGACGTAAAATAGTGAATGATGTCGGAAATAAGTTTGCCGCTAGCGCGTGCCTTTGCAATACACAGCCTAAACCATAAAATATGGAACAATATTATGTAGCAAAGAATATCTGTAATGTATAATCTATAATATATATAAAATGCAATGTCTCTCTGTCTGGCTGTCTGTCCATTAGTGCGTTTATCACGCGGGAACCACTTATCCGATTTACCTGTCTTTTTTAAATTCAGGCATATATTCTTTGACCAGGTTATATAATAATAATAATAATCTATATCTATAATATATATAAAATGCAATGTTTGTCTGTCTGTCTGTCCGTCCGTTATCCCTCGAGAACCACTTATCCGATTTACGTGAATTTTTAAATTCATACATATGTTCTCTGACCAGGTTATAGGTATATATTTTATTACATCTATAATATATATAAAATGCAACGTATTCTGTCTGTTTGTCTGTCCGTTAGTGCGCTTATCACTGGAGAATCACTTATTCGATTTTCGTACTTTTTTTTAAAACATACATATGTTCTCCGGCCAGGTTATAGGCTATATTTTATTACGATAGGTAGCATAAGGAATGAGCAGTCACAATAATAGTAAATGAAGTCGGACAAAGTTTGCCGCTAGCGCGTTCTCTTGCAATACACAGTCCAAACCATTAAATATGGAACAATATTATGTAGCAGAGAATATCTATAATATATATAAAATGCAATGTCTCTCTGTCTGTCTGTCTGTCCGTCCGTTAGTGTGCTTATCACTGGAGAACTACTTATCCGATTTACATGCTTTTTTTAACCATACGTAAGTTCTCTGGCCAGGTTATAGGATATATTTTATTAGGTGACGTAAGGAATAAGCAGTGACGATAATAGTGAAGTAAGTCGGAGAAAAGTTTGCCGCTAGCGCGTTCTCTTGCAATACACTCCCTAAATCATTAAATATGGAACAATATCATGTAGCAAAGAATACAATATATATAAAATGCAACGTCTCTCTGTCTGTCTGTCTGTCCGTTAGTGCGCTTATCACTCGAGAACCACTTATCCGATTTACGCGTTTTTATAAATTTATACATATGTTCTATATAATTCGATATAAGCCTAGATAATGGGAGATAAGGTGAAATAATAGGAGATAAGGAGAAATAATGGGAGATAAGTCGAGATAAACCTCGATAATGGGAGATAAGGTGAGATAATGGGAGATAAGTATAAATAATGGGAGATAAGGAGAGATAATGGGAGATAAGCAGAGATAAGTCTAGATAATGGGAGTTATGGTGAGATAATGGGAGATAAGGGAAAAATAATGGGAGATAAGGAGAAATAATGGGAGATAAGTCGAGATAAGCCTAGATAATGGGAAATAAGGTGAGATAATGGGAGATAAGGAGAAATAATGGGAGATAAGGAGAAATAATGGTAGATGAGCAGAGATAAGCCTAGATAATGGTACAGAAACGACACGTGTGCGGAAAAAAAAAGCGATTCACGTTGTTCTTGAATCGCGGTAAATTGTACTCGGTGGGAAACACAGTCCTGGGCAAATTATTCCAAAGGGATGATGTTCTCCATATAAACGACTGCTTAAAAAGCATTGTACGAGGAGTAACAAACTGAACCTCATAGGGATGTGAAGTATTAGCGTGACGTGTACTTCTAACATGCACTGCTCTGGGAGGAATTAAGCGGGCCACATCCTTCGAAAACCTTCCATGAAAATACTTGTAGAATAGGCTCAAGTCGCCAACCGTTCTTCGATGTTCCAGCGAATCAAGGCCGCCGGTCAGTTCCGGGTCTCCAGTCAGACTAACAGCTCTTCTCTGAATAGAATCCAACAAATGCAGTGTATGTTTGGGAGCGGAGCCCCAAACATGGGAGCATTATTCCATAGTTGGTCGAATTTGAGCTTTGTAAAGAATTAACAGTTGTTGTGGAGTGGAAAGCTTTCTGGTTCGAAATAATATTCCCAACTGTTCAGAAGCTCTCCATGCTATGTCTGCAACATGTTCATGCCAGGACATATTTGCTCCCAAATTAACGACCAACAAATTGAGTGACGATGTTAGAGGAATGCAGTGCCCCCACATAACTATGTCGGGTTCAGCAACGTTAACTTTTTTAGAAAAAACTGCCGCCTGGGTTTTTGTAGCGTTAAATTCCACTTGGTTACTGTTACCCCAAGATAGAATTTCTTCCAGGTCTTTGTTAAGTTAAATGACTTCCTGCTGTCTGCGGATATTCGTCTGATTAGCCGATGTCCGAGCGTTCAAAGTGAATGAAGAGATAAATGTACTATCATCTGCAAAGCTGTAGATTGGAATCTCGGTCTTTTCCAGCAGATCGTTAATGTAAATGAGAAAAAGAATAGAAGACAGTATGGAGCCTTGAGGTGCAACGGCGTTGATAGTGAAGGTGTTAGAAAGAAATCCGTCGACTGCCACTCGTAAAGAACGCTCTCTGAGGAAACATGAGAGCCACAAACAGAACTTTTCAGACATACCATAAGAGCGTAGCTTAGCCAACAGCCATGGTGCCAAACACGGTCGAATGCCTTGGATATGTCAAGAACAACCGCTCGAGATTCTCTAAAGTGTTCAATTGCGTTGTTCCAAACGTGTGTTACATAAGTCAGAAGATCTCCTGTTGAACTATTTTTACGAAAGCCATATTGATGACCGCTAATAATGTTGAATCCTTCAAGATATTTTAGAAGATGCTGTTTGATAGCCTTTTCCATGACTTTCGATATTATTGAAAGCAGTGCGATTGGTCGATAGTTATTTGGCAAGGTTTTCTTGCCTTTTTTTTCGGTATCGGCTGAACTGTGTCACATTTCCAGCAGGAAGGAAATATTCCCTTTCTGTAGGATAGGTTGAAAAGTCTACAGAAAACTGGTGTTAGTTCCCTCGCACAGTTCTTGAGAACTATGGCAGGTATTCCGTTAGCGCCAGAAGCTTTTTTGGTGTCTACCTTCATTAAAATATGTTTTACGATACGCTGTCTGAAGACAATATCGGGCATCCTTGACTGCACTATGGGAATAGTAGGTGGTGTTTTTCCCTTGAAAATCGACAGTAGAATGTGAAGCAAGGACTTCAGCCAACAAGTTCGCTTTCTCAACAGGTGTCGTTGCAATAGAATTATCTGGCCGTGTGAGTGGTGGTATGGTGGATTTGGTGAAATTTTGATTGACTGCCTTAGTAACTGACCAAAAGGACCTGGAATTGTCGGGACAAGCGAGAAGTTTGTTTCTAATTCATTGATTGTGTCCCTCCTTGATTTCGTCGATAATTTCTTTGCATCTGTTCCTGGCACGAACCTTATTAAATAAAAGCCGTTATTTGCCCCTTATGTATATCTTTATTTTTGAAAATGGATTGAGTGGATATTAATACTGATAGAGCAAAAAAAGCAAAAATTTAGATATAAGCTAGCTCGTTTTTTTTTCTGGTAGAGTATATAGAGATCGAGGTAATTTTTGTACGCCCTTTGAAAATAGTCTCTATAGTTGTTTAAAGCTTGGCTGTAATGTTTATTTTTTTTGGACACCATTCATTTTAGAATAAAAAGAATCTATGTTCAGCTCAAAAAATGAAAATTGAATTGGGTACAATCGTTGCGTCCTGAAAGAAAGAGCAGGTAGTTCAGTAAAAGGCTGCATTAACACAGGGAAAAGTATATTGACAAAATAAAAATCCTTGCAAATATTACACTCTTAAAATTACATTAACTAAATAAAAACCCCTTAGGCTATGAGAGTGTACACATTTAAACTAGAGTTCTATGAATTACTGATCCTAAGAGTGAAAAAAAAAAAAGACATAAAAAAAAGATCTAAAAGTTTGTAAAATTAACTTCGCGGATTTCCATGTTATGTAGTTGCTGAAAACACATGTTGTAGACAGGAAGTGAGATATTTAAACTGGTGTTCTTATGACTTGCTGACTGGCTTCCCCTCTTGGGTTTTCCATAAGCTGCTTGGCCTGTTCTACTAAGATTCTCATCAAAATATTGTCTCAGCCATTACTGTCCTATTTTCATTTGGGTAGCTAATCACTTCTTGACCCGAAATTTCTTAGGATGAGCAGAATATTTTAAAACTGGCAAAAGGCATCAAACTTGAAATCTATAAACAACACCCACTGGGTGATAAAAAAAGGCCGTTACTGCACTACGGCATGACGGAAGAAAAAAAGCCTACTATGGCTTGACGAAGGACTAAGCCACTACGACATGCAGGAGGAAAAAGCCCTTAAAAATTCCATATGGCCGTTTATATATCTTTTGCCTCTTCTTCAAAGTGAAGTCTTTAAAATGGCCCACTTCCGGGATGCAAAATCAATGCAAACTAAATAAGCTTCTTCTTCAAAGTGATGTCTTTAAAAGGGCTCACTTCCGGGACGCAAAATCAATGCAAACTAAATAAGTGAAGTCAGGAACACGTTATAAACGGTTGAGTTACACTCTTCGAAAATTTAAATCACTATTTTAAGTTACACTGCTCAAAAGTTGAAATCACTGCCTAATCAAATATAAAAATGTAATAAAAAATAAATTATAGAAAGAAAAACAGTGTCGTAACATGATTTGAAAATCTAAGAAAAAATGAATGATATATATATATATATATATATATATATATATATATATATATATATATACGTGTATATACAGGGTGTTATAAAAATAGTTTAATAAATTAAAATGTGTGACTCCTCGAGTCTAATATTTATTTTTATTAAATTTGAACATAGTTAAAAATAGTATAAACCGCTGGATTACGTAATTTTAAGAAGTAAAGCACCGCCATTGGCACAGCTGAGATGAATGTCTGAATGGGAAAGGGAGGGAGTTTTGAAAGTGAGTTGCAGACAGGTGGTACAACCAACAATGAAACATCAAAGACGATACATCTGGTTTACGTCTTGCTTAAATAAATATTTTTCTGGTGAAATAATTGGAAATTAGTAATACAAAAAGTGCCCCAAATGTAGTAGTTAAAAATTGTCGAAGTGTTTTTTTTTTTTTAATAAAAAATTTACGGTGTTTCAAACTACACATTTTTCGACCAAAAAATTTATGTCTCATTATTTATAATAAATTGTCTATTAGAAAAATTCAAAAAACCTCTCAACATTTTGTAGAAAAAGTAATATTTATATTTGACAGTAATATTGCAGACAGTGTCTGAAAACAGGTAGCGGTCACCATCCGACGCCAGGTCACATTTAGTGCTATAACTTTGTAATGGAATGGAATTTTCTTTTTTTTTTTGAATAATTCTTAGAAGTACAGAGAATAAAAATCCGAAAAAAAAAATCGAATTTTTGAAAATTCGAGGTGTATGTTACCCCTTAAGCCAGTCCTGGGGAATCCCAGACCTGTTGATATATTGGTATCATTTGCGTGGCCAAGTGCGTATTTTTAGTTATTACTTCTATTTAAATAGATTTATTTATTTGTTTAGTTCGATCAGATAGCAGATAATCTCTAACCAAATGTTAATTATTTAATATTTCATGGCTATAATAAAAAATCAATAAAAAGCAAAAGCTGGCAGCACGAATATACGCAACATAGATTTTTATATAAAACAGAATGCAAAATATGTATTTACAAAAAATATGTATTTGTGAATAAAAATGAAAAAATAGAAATTTAATACGCAATCACTGAATCAATAAGAATATGATTATTATTAAAGATATGTAAATATTTACCTTGTTGCCTTAAAAACAGGAATATATGAATGATTTTTAAATCGATTCGAAATTAAAAATTCATTACTCAGTAGATATCGCCACTACACCAAACAATATATTTTTGCACTGAACACGCGAGTGGCTAACCATGTTAGCTTCATCAGGAGCGATAATTAACTAAACCTAAACTTCGAATCTACCCTATTTATATTTAGCCTAATCCTTGAATTACTCAGGCTGGAACTAATTTATTCATGAGTAAGTTTGAAACCGAATCAAGTCAAGAACTTGAATATTTCCCAAGGGTATGGTATAGGTATGTGGAGGATGTTTTCGTGATTTTTGATACAAATAAAGCAAACAGATGATTTTGTTTCCAAATTAAATAGCCGGTATGATTCCATTAAAATTACTTACGAAATTGAGAATAAAGGACAACTGCCTTTTCTAGATATTTTATTTATTAAAAATAATAATAGATTAGAATTTGATATCTATAGGAAAGACAGTAACAGATAGATATATTCCTAATGATTCACTTCATTGCAAACAATACAAATTAGCCGCTTTACATTTTTTAGTTCATCGTTTGGTCACTTTCCCTCTGAATAGAGTAAACTTTAATAAAGAAAGCAATCGTATTAAAAATATAACTAGAGTTAATGGTTATGACGACGACTTAGTAAACAAGCTAATAAATAGACATAAGTTCCTTTTTTACACGCAAAGAAAATAACACCAAGTATGTCTCCATACCATATAATCCGAAATATAGCACGGGACTCAATAAGGTTTTTAATAAGATAGGCCTCTCTAGTCTACAAGTCATCAGACAATCTGAGGAATATCTAAAGAAATCCCAAAGATAAGATTCCTAATTGAGAGAAAAGTGGAATTTATAAGATTAGTTGTAATGATTGCTACAAAAAGTATGTTGGGCAAACTAAATGTCAATTAAAACAACATTTAAGAACATTTAGCACACTTAAAATACAGTAGAACAGAAAAGTCTAGCATTGCAGAATATGCTAATCATACTGTAACATTAGATAATCTTAGATAATTAAAAATGTATCTGATAGGAGATTGTTGAACGCATACGAAAGTATGGAAATTATAAAATATAAAAGTAGTTTAAATAAAGACAGAGGGCCTATTCCTTATAGTCCCCTCTACTGGTTACTTGACCGAAACTGATAGCCTCGCCTAGGCCATTAGTTCCGCCTGAGTAAGTCAAGGGTTAGGCTAAGTATAAATAGGGTAGATTTGTAATTTAGCTTTAGTCAATCATCGCTCCTGATGAAGGTAACATGTCGAGTGCAAAAATAAAGTGTTTGGTGTAGTGGTGATACATATTGAGTAGCGTCATTGTGACAAAGATCCCACATTCCCAACTTAGTAAGATTTATTAAAAAAACAGTTCATATAATAAATCCAATTTTACTTAAAAAAAAAGACTTATCGAAAAGGAAACTTTGACCAGGAAGGGGAGGAGAGGATGCCCCTTTCGTCACTCTTAAATCCTTCAAGAAGTTATTTGACTAACTGATGTACAAAGAAGGAAGAAGAAGGAAAAAAACAATTTTTTGAGGTCACTAAGAAGCTTTGTGGTTATTAGCAGCTGAATTTTTTTTTATCAAATCTCTTTTAAACACATTCCACACTTCTACTACAAACCTTTAAGTAAGAACTTGGCACGTATTGTTCATTAAAATATGTATTCATTTAAAAGTTTTTCACATCATTGCCCGAATTTCCCGTGACAGCTGCTTCAGTGTAGGCACCTTTTTACTACGAAGCTTCTACTTGATGTATGACCACACGTTCTCGTTTGAGTTTGCATCGGGCGACTGAAGAAAATCCTAAAGCTAAACTACAAATCTACCCTATTTATACTTAGCCTAACCCTTGAATTACTCAGGCGGAACTAATGGCATAGGCAAGGCCATCAGTTCCGGTCAAGTAACCAGCAGAGGGGATTATAAAGAATAGGCCCTCTGTCTTTATTTAAACTACTTTTACATTTTATAATTTCCATACTTTTGTATGCGTTCAACAATCTCCTATCAGATACATTTTTAATTAATCTTAGATTATCTAATATTACAATATGATCAACTTCAAGGGCATGTTCAGTAATGCTAGACTTTTCTGTTCCACTTTATTTTAAGTGTGCTAAATGTTCTTTAAATCGTGTTTTAATTGACCTTTTAGTTTGCCCAACATACTTTTTGTCACAATCATTACAACTAATTTCATAAATTCCACTTTTTTCACAATTAGGAACCTTATCTTTAGGATTTCCTAAGATATTCCTCAGATTGTCTGGTGACTTATAGACTAAGGTGTGGCCTACCATATTGAGTCCCCTGCTATATTTCGGATTATATGGTATGGAAACATACTTGGAGTTATTTCCTTCGCGTGTAAAAAAGGTATAATTCTGAATATTTAACCTTAAACCTTGCAAACAACACAAAATTAACCGTATTACATTTTTTTAGTCCATCGTTTGGTCACTTTTCTTCTGAATAGAGTAAAACATCAATAATGAAAGGAATCGTATTAGGAATATAACTAGAGTTAATGGTTATGACGATGACTTAGTAAAAAAGTTAATATATAGACATAAGTTCAGCTTAAATATTCAGAATTCCACCTTTTTTACAGGCAAAGAAAATGAGACCAAGTATGTTTCCATACCATATAATCCGAAATATAGCAGGGGACTCAATAAGGTATTTAATAAGGTATGCCTCACCTTAGTCTACAAGTCATCAGATAATCTGAGGAGTATCTTAGGAAATCCCAGGGATAAGATAAGATTTCTAATTGTGAGAAAAGTGAAATTTATGAAATTCGTTGTAATAATTACGACAAAAAGTATGTTGGGCAAACTAAAAGGTTAATTAAAACACGATTTAAAGAACATTTAGCACACTTAAAATACAGTAGAACAGAAAAGTCTAGCATTGCCGAACATGCCCTTGAAGCTGACCATACTGTAACATTAGATAAACTAAGATTAATTAAAAAATGTATCTGAGATTGTTGAACGCATACGAAAGTATGGAAATTATAAAATATAAAAGTAGTTTAAATAAAGACCTATTCCTTATAGTCTCCTCTATTGGTTACTTGACCGCAACTGATGGCCCAGCCTATGCCATTAGTTCCGCCTCAGTAATTCAAGGGTTAGACTAAGTATAGGGTAGATTTGTAGTTAAGCTTTAGTTAATTATCGCTCCTGATGAAGCTAACATGGTTAGCGAAACGCGCGTCGAGTGTAAAAATAAAGTGTTTGGTGTAGTGGTGATATATACTGAGTAGTGTCATTGTGCCAAAGATTCCACATTCCCAACTTAGTAAAAATTTTATGTTATTTAACTATTTTTTAAAAAACAATTCATATAATAAATCCAATTTTACTTAAAAAAAAAAGACTTATCGAAAAGAAAACTTTGACCAGGAAGGAAAGGAGAGGATGCCCCTTTCGTCACTCTTAAATCCTTCAGTCAGTTATTCGACTAACTGATGTACAAAGAAGGAAGAAGAAGGAAAAAAAAAACACTTTTTTGAGGTCACTAAGAACCTTTGCGGTTATTGGTACAGCTGAAATTTTTTTTATCAAATCTCTTTTAATCACATTCCACACCTCTACTACAGACGGTCAAGTAAGAACTTGGCACGCATTGTTCATTAAAAAATGTATTCATTTAAAAGTTTTTCACATCATTTGACAGTAAAGGATTGCCATTAAAATGCGAATGATTCAGTAGTTCGGCCAATCACCATCAGCATAGATGATCGCCTGGCATACTTTAGACGAGATTTTCCGTGTATTCTTAGAGCAAAGATATACAAATTACCCGAATTTCCAGTGACAACTGCTTCAGTGTAGACAACTTTTTACTGCGAAGCCTCTACTTGATGTATGACTACACGTTTTCGACTGAGTTTGCATCGAGCGACTAAAGAAAATCCTTTTTTTGAGCTTGTTGTTGACACAACTGCAAACAATCCTTTGTGGAAAGAGATTCATTTCTAACTTTATTTATGGTTAAATAGTACATTATCGAACATGAGTACTTCCTACTTTTGGCGTGTTCCTATGTAATCATCCCAAAAGGTCCGAACATGACGCCTACAGCGGCTGCTAAGTATTTGGGCAAGTCAAGAGCATTGTTATGACCTACCAGAACGTGGTTCGAGAGGATAATGACGAAAAATGATTATTAACATAACATTCCCAAAATCTTCAATTAACTAAAGCAAAAAGGTTTGGATATATCATATGAAACGACTCGCTCTGATGTCCTAGCTAACGATTTGAAATGGCGAAGTACCATCAAGAAAACATTCATCATCATCAGCGCATACTGTCCACTGGCTGCTGGATGTAAGCCTCCCTCATGTCTTGCTACCTTTTTCTGTTCTGGGCCACTTGTACCCAATTTCCAGTAACTCTCTTGAAATCATCAGTCCATCGACTTGGTGGTCTGCCCCTACTTCGATAGGCTTCGGATTCTATAATTTTTTTTGCCCGTCGTCGATCCATAAACCTAGCAACATGTCCAGCCCAGTTTCATTTAAGATGTAGAATGAATTTGACTGCGTCTTGTACTCCAGTTCTTTTCCTGATAATTTGATTTGGGATGTGATTTCTGAGAGTAACGCCTAACATTTCCTCCATTTTTCTTTGCATCTCTCATATTTTATTGATATTTTTCTTCATCGATGTGAGAATATCGGCTCCGTACGTACGAACGAATGGTATGCATTTGTCAAAACCTCTTCTTTTTAAACACATCGGAAGATTAGACTTATTCTCCGCTGAACTTCATGTGTTTGATTGTCTCGCCCTATGCTGACTTCATTTTCTAGCTGTTTATATCGGTGCACTTACTCAATCTCCACGTTATTTAGTTTTATAGTGTCCTTTAATACAAAATTTGTCATAAACTGGCTCTTGAATAGATTGATTTTTAAACCAACCCTTCCTGAAACTTCTTGAAGCATATACAGCATAGTTTCTGCTTCTTATATATTGTCTGTTATTAAGACTATGTCGTCGGCAAAACAAAACTGATTTAACTTTTCACCGTCAATGTTAAGCCTAATTTTTTCCCAGTTTATTGAATGTAGCATACTTTCTAGAAGTGTTACGATAAGCTTGGGAGAAAGCGTATCACTCTGGCGTACTCCTCTTTCGATTTGAAATTGCTGGTGGATTCGTTAGTCTATATTTGGATATTAGCAGTAGCATTTTCATATATGTATTTAATTACACTGGAATATCGATGATCAATAGTTTCTTCTGGTTTACAGAATCAAAAGCCGTTTCAAAGTCCGCGAATATGAGCATCAGAGGCTTATTATATTCTATATATTTTTTGAGGAGGACTTTAACTGTAAACAGATGGTTGTTTGTTCCACACCTTGTGCGGAAACCTGGCTGCTCTTTTGAAAGAAAAAACTCAAATTTATTTGTTAGGCGTTTGGTAAATATCGGGTCTTCCATTAAGGACTTGAAACTTTTTTTTGAAATAAAACGCAACCCATTTGAGACATTTCGAAAATTTTACTATCGGCTTGAAGTACAATCAAAACATTTATGCATGGAATTCGACTTCATTCATATGTTCACCATGGGCACGTTTGCAGCGGTCGATTCGTTGAACCCAATTTTCGATGACTCGGGCACACATTTCGACGGAAAACGGCCGCTATCTCTCTTTCAATATTGGCTCTGAGCTCCTCTAACGACACAGGCTTGTTAGCATAGACCAATGATTTAACGTACCCCCATAAAAAGAAGTCTAGAGGTGTTAAATCACACGATCTAGGCGGCCATTCGATGGGACCATTTCTCGATATAACACGTTCACCGAATTTAGATTGCAGTAAGTCGATTGTTACACCCGCTATGTGGCTTGTGGCGCCGTCTTGTTGAAACCACATATCATTAATGTCTAGCCCATGCAATTGATCAAAGAAATAACGTTGCAACATGCCTCTGTAGCGATCTCCATTGACTGTAACGTGACGGTTATTTTCATCAACGAAAAAGAACGGCCCAATGACACCACCGGCATGAAAACCGCACCAAACAGTAATTTTTTGTTGATGAAGTGATGTTTCTTCAAGCACATGAGGGTTTTCACCTGACCAATAACGCATATTCTGTTTGTTGACGAAGCCGTTTATCCAAAAATGCGCTTCATCACTAAAGATGATTTTGCGATGAAATTGGTCATCTTCTTCCAACATTTCTAGAGCCCAATTCGAGAACGTACGTCGCTTCATATGATCGAGAGGCTTTAGTTCTTGAGTTAACTTTAACTTATAAGGGTGCAGGCCAAGATCCTTTCGCAAAATTCGCCATAGTCTGGTCTGAGCGATGCCCAATTCTTGAGAATGCCGTAAAATCGACTGTTTTGGTTCGTTTGAGATGGACGCTTGAATGGCAGCAATATTCTGGCCACTTCGACCAACCCGTTGTCTCACTGGCACGGGAACATCCAGCAGCGAATATCTTAACTCAAATTTTTTCACTAGACTATGAATTGCTTGTCTACTGGGACGAGAATTACGACCAAAAATTGGCGTTAACGCTCTTAAAGTTGCAATCACCGACTCCAAATTTTGGTAGTAAATTTTAATTATTTGTAAACGTTGTTCGTTCGTGTACTTCACCATGATGAAAATGTTGACTTTACTGAATGTTTTGACGTTGACAGTTCGGTGATTGGCTTAAGGGTGCGTTCACAGTGAAATTTCAAAGTTGTCAAGTCCAAATGGAAGACCCTTTATTTGAGTGAGTAATTTCTATGTATGACTCAGGAGGCTAATGGTCTGAAGTATATCTTTTTTATGCATGATGGCAACAGTTGCATTATTCCATTACCATGGAGTTATTCCTTTCAGGAGGTAGTTATTAAATAATATTTTCAGAGTTCTGTTAATTTGTTGTCCTTGTTTAATTGCCTCTATTACAATATTGTCTTCACAGAAAGAAACAACTCGCGTGGGCAGAGGAAAACATAGATCGAGCAATGTAATTCTTTCCGATGAAGCTTCATTTTGGGATTATGTTATTACCCCACGAGCCTGGCAAATTTCGGGAGAATCCGGTACTGTCACACTAGATTGGCCATCGCAGTCACCCGATACAAATCCAATCGGGAACATGTGGTAACATATCAAGCAGAAGCCTCGTAGTAAAAAGGTGTACACGGTGAAGCAGCTCACAGCAAATTCGGCCAATTTGGAAATCTTTCTCTCAGGAATACGCTGAAAATCTCATCGAAAATATGCTCCGAAGATGCCAGGATATCAGTGACGCTAATGGGGACCTGAACGAACTGCTGAATGATTAGCATTTTAATGGCGATCCTTTACTGTCGAATGATGTAAAAAAACTTTTAAATAAATACATTTTGTTATCAACAATGGTTCTTACTTGACCGACTGTACTTCCCATAACAAGTAGGTAAACATATAATAGACTTCCAATTCAAAAAAGGAAGTAATAGAGGACTTAGAAAAAACCAACAATGATAAATTGTGCCTTCACATGATAATTTTTGAATTTTTGCGCTTTATATTAGGGCAATCCATTTGAGAAAGCTATTTTAGTGGGAAAGCTCTGTACACTATACATAATCCAATATAACCATTATTTTTTCATCCATCTCTATTATTTCAATTATCACCATCCGTACATTACGCACAAATAAAGTAAACTTAGGTATTACGCAACGCGCGCGAATTCATCTCCCCGTAATCAACCTGTAGCGTATCCGGCAACGACGTCGCGTCAGTCTCCGTCGCGACATGGAGCGTCCGCGTCAGGACGCCACAGACGCCCGGTGACATGTGGAGCTTCTTGTCGCGCGCCGTACACGTGCTTTGTCGACGCAAAGATAACAGAAGACGAAAAAGTAAGCAATTTTTTTCTATGTACTCATCTTCATATTTTAACGAAACAATAACAAATTTTCCATTGAAAAAATGTGAACAGGGAAGGAAATTTGACAACTGACTTTATAAAGAAGTTGTAAATTAAGTGTTTTCTATTATAAATACGACAAAAAAAAAATTCTACAGATTTGCCAAAAACTGTCATGACGAATTGTTATAGTAACACTAACACGATAAACATATAGTAACCAACAGATTAAATACCTTACAAACACAACTTGAAATGTACTTTCAACCCAAAATAACAAGAAATTGGATATAATTATTATTTTAATATTTACAGAACGTTTTAAAATTGGCTATAATATCAGTATTACAAAAACTTTAAAATTCCTTAATAGTCTAAAAGTTTTAGCATTTTTAAAATGTTTATAAGTCTATAGTCAAATTTAAAACGCGTAACTTAGAAATTGACAATTTCTTAAAAAAAACAGATGTGGTCAATTTTTTGTTTTCAGTTTCTTTTAAAAAAATACGGACATTAATTAAATTATACTAATTTATAAAATTAAATTGTTTACCGTGTTTATTTTGAAACATCTATACTCAATACTGCTTATTTATGCTAAATTATACAAAAAAACACGTCAATAAATAATGATATAATAAAAAAAAGGTAGCTACTAGACTGATGAATGTATAAGATAACTACACAGATGTTAATACATATAATTTCAATTACTATGATATTTGCAATTAAGAAAGAATCATTAAGACAGCATGGAAACAAACTCCTCGAAAATATAACTCAAAACCAAGCTTAAAACCTAAAACGTATAACAGAGGTACTCGTTAATGGAGTAAAAATCATTTTCTACCAAAATTGTTTTTTTAACGTTTATTTCAAATTCTTTGCCTGGTAGATCTCTAATATTTTGCGTAAATACGAGGATGCATTGAAAGGTTCGCGGCCTAGTCAAGAAAACAAAATAAAATACGTACAAAAATATTTTTATTTTACCCCATGTAGTATATCTAAGGGGAAAGGAAAGAAATTTTTAAATCATTAAAGTTGACATGTTTCTCTAAAAAGTGCTCCGTAGAAACATGCTAGGCCACTGCGTTTTAAAGGGTGCGCCATCTAATGGTTTTTTCTTAAAATTGCTATAACAAAAAAAAATATTTAATATTTTTCATAGTTTTTTTTCTTTATTGAACTGAGTAAACTTTCCGATTAATTACGAAATATAAGTTTATACCAATGGCTGCCACGCCTGGCTTGGCAGTTGCCCATCCTGTGAATCCAATTTTTTCAGCACATTTTCGATGGTTTGTGATTCTATTTAGTGAATAGCTATATCGATATTTTCCTTAAATGCGTGGATTGTTTGTAGATTATTAGAGTAACAGCGGTCCTTAATAGTTCCCTCTAAAAAAAGTCTGAGGGCATCAAATCGCAGCTGGGCGGTGGCTATAGCACAACTCTAAAACAGCTGACCACACGATACCAAACTTAATGTCCGCACACGGCGGACGTGGTATGTTGCACCATCCTGCTGGAAAGAAAGCTCCTCTAATTCGAAATCGTCCAAGTGTGACCACAAAAAAGTCAGTTGTCATGTTTCTGTAACGGACTCCATTCACGGAAACGTTGTTGCCAGCTTCATCTTCAAAGGAGAAAAGGTCAATAACGTCACCACTCCAAAAACCACACCAAACAGTCTTTGCGGATATATTAGCTTTTTTATGATTACATTACGAAATTTTTCGAACCCCCAAATTCTACAGTTTTGTTTGTTTACATATCCTCCAAGAAAAAATTGAACTTCGTCCAAAAAGATCATTTAGTGAGCAAAATCGACATTATTTTTCTACATTTGAAACCCATACAAAGAAGCAATAACAAAGCGGATGGTCATTTTGATTCAATTCTTGAGTGAGTTGGACCTTGTAAGCAAATAAGCCGAGATTGTATGTAAAATTATTGTTAGAGAAGTGCGGTTGATGTTCAGTTGTTGAGATCTGCGACTAATTGAGATTCTTGGGTTTTCACGCACACTTTGGACAAGAGCAGCAATTTTTTTGTCTGTGCGCATTGCACGAATACGAGGATAGGTTAGGTTATCAACAAGCATGCCATATTCACGGATTTTCTTTACGAATTTTCTTACACCAGCCGCTAAAGGAACTTAATTTCGACCAAAATTTCCGCACAGTTTCCGCAACACATCACTCACTTTGGAAATCGTTTTTTAATATTTTCCAGCATTGTACAAGCGTAAGTCGATCGCGTCGAGGTTTAGCATTAAATGTATGTCAATATTATGGGCGCGTTAGTGTTGATAGTGTAGACATAACACTCACAAGCCCAAAAAGAAACCAACCGATATACCACCCTTTATAATTTCCATATGAGGCAAACTTTTTGGCGAACTTTATCATCTTTACTCCATAAGAAGTAAACTTAATCATTTCGTATATTTTATTGCATGCAATCTTAATAAGAATTAATAATTATACAGGCCATTGCAATCTCAATATAAATTGGAACTAATATGTTTAATATGCACACAAAACTGACGTGACCCTTATCTTATCTTACCAACTTGGTTTAGGTTAATTATTAACAAATGTTAATAATGTTAATTTTTTTTAATTTAAATTACAATATCATGCAACATTGCATGCCCTCGTATTATAAAGAAAAAATAGAAAAAATAATTCCTCTAAAAACAATTAAGGGGTAAGACCACTTCAGGTCCCAGGAAAAAAAGCTAATCTCGGGAATTTTTTTCAAGAATATAATAAAAGCACCCAAAAATTTATATATGTATGAATATATATATATATATATATATATATATATATATATATATATATATATATATACATATATATACATATATATACATATATATACATATATATATATATATATATATATATATATATATATATATATATATATATACATATATATATATATATATATATATATATATATATATATATATATATATATATATATATATATATATGCATATATATATATATATATATATATATATATATATATATATATATATATATATATATATATATATACATACATACATATATATATATATATATATATATATATATATATATATATATATATATATATATATATATATATATATATATACATATATATATATATATATATATATATATATATATATATATATATATATATACGTGTATATATCTATAATATATATAAAATGCAACGTCTCTCTGTCTGTCTGTCTGTCCGTTAGTGCGCATATCACTGAAAAACCACTGATCCGATTTACATACTATTTTTTTTAAAACATACATATGTTCTCTGGCCAGGTTATAGGCTATATTTTATGACGATAGGTAGCATAAGGAATGAGTAGTGACGTAAAATAGTGAATGATGTCGGAAATAAGTTTGCCGCTAGCGCGTGCCTTTGCAATACACAGCCTAAACCATTAAATATGGAACAATATTATGTAGCAAAGAATATCTGTAATGTATAATCTATAATATATATAAAATGCAATGTCTCTCTGTCTGTCTGTCCATTAGTGCGTTTATCACGCGGGAACCACTTATCCGATTTACCTGTCTTTTTTTAAATTCATGCATATATTCCAGGTTATATAATAATAATAATCTATATCTATAATATATATAATTCAATGTTTTGTCTGTCTGTCCGTTAATGCGCTTATCCCTCGAGAACCACTTATCCGATTTACGTGATTTTTTAAATTCATACATATGTTCTCTGACCAGGTTATAGGTATATATATTTTATTACATCTATAATATATATAAAATGCAACGTATTCTGTCTGTCTGTCTGTCCGTTAGTGCGCTTATCACTGGAGAACCACTTATCCGATTTTCGTACTTTTTTTTTTTTTTACATACATATGTTCTCCGGCCGGGTTATAGGCTATATTTTATTACGATAGGTAGAATAAGGAATGAGCAGTGACAATAATAGTAAATGAAGTCGGACAAAGTTTGCCGCTAGCGCGTTCTCTTGCAATACACAGTCCAAACCATTAAATATGGAACAATATTATGTAGCAGAGAATATCTATAATATATACAAAATGCAATGTCGCTCTGTCCGTCTGTCTGTCTGTCTGTCTGTCTGTCCGTCCGTTAGTGTGCTTATCACTGGAGAACTATTTATCCGATTTACGTGCTTTTTTTTAACCATACGTATGTTCTCTGGCCAGGTTATAGGATATATTTTATTAGGTGACATAAGGAATAAGCAGTGACGATAATAGTGAATTAAGTCGGAGAAAAGTTTGCCGCTAGCGCGTTCTCTTGCAATACACTCCCTAAAGCATTAAATATGGAACAGTGTCATGTAACAAAGAATACAATATATATAAAATGCAACGTCTCTCTGTCTGTCTGTCTGTCCGTTAGTGCGCTTATCACTCGAGAACCACTTATCCGATTTACGTGTTTTTAGCCTAGATAATGGAAATTATGTAGAGATAATGGGAAATAAGGAGAAATAATGGGAGATATTTTATTACGTTGGGTAACATAAGGAATAAGCAGTGACGATAGTAGTGAATCAAGTCCACGCGAGCGAAGCCGCGGGCCCAGCTAGCAGTATATAAAATACAGCGTCTCTCTGTCTGTCTGTCCGTTAGTGTTTCTTATCACTCGAGAACTACTTATCCGATTTGTGTTTTTTTTAGATTTATACATATGTTCTCTGACAAGGTTATAGGATATACTTTATTACGTTAGGTGATATAAGAAATAAGCAGTGACGATAATAGTGAATCAAGTCTGAAAAAAGTTTGCCGCTAGCACACTCTCTTGCAATACGCTGCCTAAACCGTTAAATATGGAACAATATCATGTGACAAATAATACAGTATATATAAAATGCAACACCTCTCTGTCTGTCCGTTAGTGCGCTTATCATTCGAGAACCACGTATCCGATTTACGAGTTTTTATTTTTAATTCATACATGTTCTCTGGCTAGGTTATATAATAAAAATAATAATCTGGTTAATATATATAAAACGCAACATTTCTCTGTCTGTCTGTCCGTTAGTGTACTTATCATTCGAGATTTACGTGTGTTTGTTTTAATTCTTAACTTAATGTTCAGGTTATAGGATATATTTTAATACGTTAGGTAATATAAGGAATAAACAGTGACGATAATAGTAAATCAAGTCCATGCGAGCGAAGCCGCGGGCACGGCTAATATATATATATATATATATATATATATATATATATATATATATATATATATATATATATATATATATATAATATATATACATATCGGGTGTTATGGAACTCACTTCATATATTGGAACTGGTGGATCCTTCTAGCAAGATCTTAATAATAAAGGCAAAAATCGATCTTGAAGAAATAATGTCATGCATATTTTTTTCGGACCCCACTGAACGGTGAATTCGACAATGTGGAAATACGTAAATCAGACATATGGTCGTCAGACAGCTTTCCTCAAATAACTTTAGAATATAAAAATATTAAAATATTTTTATATTCTAAAACCCAAAGATTTGTGACTTCTTGGGTATTCGCATTCCAAAATTAAAGCATTTATGCGGCGACTACCCTGTTTTCTTTTCAGTGAATGTTTACCAATTACGGGAGTAAGGTGCAGGTCAATATTTTTTTAAAGAGAGATGGACTGACATAGTGATTAGGAAATTTGCAGAAATTGTAGAATATAGCAACAAGTGAGAGAGACAAGATTGTGTCATTGGTACAGTTAGTTAAGTCTAAATTTGTCACGGACAACTTAGGATATTTTTATAAGGAGATCGATTGCACATTTAATGTACATTTTATGTATTTATTTCGTGTGGATGCACATTACACACAACACAATTGAAGTTAAATAAAATTACCCAAATGAATTATACAAAAATATAACCAACCAACCAATAAGGTATATAAAGAAATCGTTTACTTATTTATCTTGAAAAAGTTCAGAGAAAAATCTATTTGAAATTATGTTTTTATTTTGCCCTCAAACAGCTGTTAAATAAAAAAAATAGCGGATCTGAACAATAAAATTTAAATATTTCAATATTCTAAGAAGTAAAAATTTTAGCAGGTAATTCACTAAAATTTTATTTGCTTTCTGGTAAGAAAGATAATAAAATAAATGTTGGGATGGTTTGTTCACCTTTATTTATTCTAGACTAGAAATAATTTTTTTGTCAGACGTCGACAAAAAATTGTTTATCCCTGACAACTTCTGCTGTAGGGGAGGCTCGTATATTTACGTATTTTGTTGATTGATATTCCAACATATTTTGGTAAGGACTTAATGTAATTTCCATAGTTTTTGAACGGTATTTTTCTGTAGTATTGGACATACTACATACAAGAATTTGCAATTTTTTTTAAGGCTTTAGTGTTAAATCCCGAAATAGACGGTTCACTATTTAAATGTGGTTTTATTGATAATAAAAAAACGTCTTATAAGGTCGATGTGCTTTCATTACTTAAGTTTGTTTGAGAGAGAGAGAGTATTTATATTTTTCAGCTGCTTTAAACAAATGTTCGAGAAAGATGTTTTTGTCCATGGGCCAAACTCCAGCCGTTTGAAATCCGTTAACAATGGTGCCAATGATACCAGCTCTTTTGTGAGCTGCAAATAAACTCCGCACACATGCAGCACGTGTGCTAGACCCATAAAAAAAAAACTTGATATTGCGTTACTTGACGACCTGGATTTGTCCTCAGTCATTTTTGTGTTGCTTGAATATAATAAGAGCTCATAATTTTAAACATGAACCTTTGCTATGTTGAACATTTTCAGGTTCTTCGAATGTGTTGTGTTTCCATCAAGCAGAAGTAACACCATATTTCCAGAGGCTGGCTTTATGTCGCTTATAAAATATTTCATCCATTTTACATATAAGTTTGAGTTAATATAGCCAGTGCCTGGAATGGTGACAACACTCTCAGAAGGTCTGCCATTCCCAATTAAGGATTTTGTCTCATTCTTTTAAATATTTAGTGCTAATACTTTTTGCGTTTTTTTCTGAACAGTGGAAAATCCACTTTCATCAAAGTTAAATATTTTTGTAAACGAAAATTTGTGAATTTCAAAACACCCTATATATAGACATATATCTATATATATATATATATATATATATATATATATATATATATATATATATATATATATATATATATATATATATATATACGAGGCTGGTATGAAAAGTCCGTGCAAAGTCCGAGAGATGGCACTACCGGCGCGTATCGAGGTCATGTTTAGTTAGTAGCATCTCTTGAATGAACGCACACCAAATTTCAGCCATATTGGTCTATTTCTTTGTGTTTGGCATTCGTGTGAATCAAGGAAGTCGACTGATTTTCAAGAAATGGACGAAAAAGAATTTCGTGTGGTGATTAAACATTACTTTATGAAAGGCAAAACGCCTCAGGAGACTAAAGAGAAGCTTGATAAACATTATGGTGACTCTGCACCTTCGATTAGAACAGTTTATAAGTGGTTTCAAAATTTTCGGACTGGCCATATGGGCACAAGTGACGCTGAACGTTCTGGACGGCCTGTGGAGGTTACGACTCTAGAAATCATTGATTAAATCCATGATATGGTGATGAATGACAGAAGAGTTAAGGTGCGTGAGATTGCTAGTGCTGTGGGCATCTCGACTGAACGGGTACATAATATTTTGCATAAACATTTGGACATGAGAAAGCTATCCGCAAGATGGGTGCCGCGATTGCTCACGCTTGACCAAAAACGGAATCGTGTGAAGTGTTGCAAGGATGGTTTGCAGCTGTTCCAGAAGAATCCGGAGGACTTTAAGCGTCGTTTCGTCACTGTGGATGAAACATGGATACATTACTATACTCCTGAGACCAAACAACAATCTAAACAATGGGTTACCAAGGGGGAATCTGCACCAAAAAAGGCGAAGACCGTTCCTTCGGCCGGAAAGGTTATGGCGACTGTCTTTTGGGATTCGCAAGGGATAATCCTCATCGACTATCTGGAAAAGGGTAAAACTATTACAAGTGAATATTATTCATCGTTATTGGACCGTTTGAAAACCGAGCTGCAAGAAAAACGCCCGCGATTGGCCCACAAGAAAGTCCTTTTCCATCACGACAATGCACCAGCATACACCTCAGCAGTTGTGGTCGCAAAATTAATGGAAATAGGATTCCAACTCGTTTCACATCCCCCGTATTCTCCAGACTTGGCTCCCTCGGACTACTATTTGTTCCCCAATTTGAAGAAATGGCTGGCGGGACAAAGATTTTATTCAAACGAGGAAGTGATTGCAGACACTAATGGATATTTTGCAGACTTGGACCAATCCTATTATTCGGAAGGGATCAACAAACTAGAACATCGTTGGACGAAGTGTATAAGCCTAAAAGGAGACTATGTCGAAAAATAAAAAAGGTTTACCCCAAACACATAAGTAGTTTTTATTTTTGCACGGACTTTTCAAACCAGCCTCGTATATATATATATATATATATATATATATATATATATATATATATATGTATGTATGTATGTATGTATGTATGTATGTATGTATGTATGTATGTATGTATGTATGTATATATATATATATATATATATATATATATATATATATATATGTATATATATGTATATATATATATATATATACATATATATATATATATATATATATATATATATATATATATATATATATATATATATATATATTGTAACCTGTATAAACTGTCCTCAGTTTGAGGCATCTTTTTTTGTACCCTGTGAGAAGTTGTTTGTCCCACGCTTGAGCGCAATTTTGTAACTTTGGAACTTGCCCGCACGTTGTGGTGTCATTTTGTAGCCTATGAAAAAGTGTTTAATTGCGCCCCACGTACACTGCGTCATTTTGTACCTTTTGAATATTGGACGCCCCAAGCTTAAGCACAATTTTCTTGCAGCCCCGCTTTAATTTCTGATAATGAATTGAGTGAAACCTGATTTTAAAGGAACTAAAGAAATTAAAGAAACACTAGCTCAGTTTTCTTTGGTAGAGAGATATGGGTAAGAGATATTTGTCTTACGTCTTTTTGGAATTATTTTCTATTTTTTTAAAAAGCCTCAGTTGTACAAGTTTTTTGGGCACCACTCATTTTAAAATAGAAAGGATTTAACTTCAGCTAAAAAAATGAGAAAAAACTGAAGTGTTTTATGGATATTACTAAAAAGAATTAGTCTAGTACAACTTATCCTGAAAAGAAAAATAAGTATTCAGTGAGACACTAGCTTTAATCAACAAAAAGAAAATTTATTCATGTTTTAAAATGAAAAGTTCTAACCTTTACAGTTTTACCTAACAAATTCTAGCCTAACTAGTAGTTGTTACATTAAAGTTTTAGACTATTATAACCCCCGAAGACGAAAAGTCGTGCTTTACACTTCACTTTTTAGTCTGTTTTAAATTGTAGTTAGGGCACTACTCCGGGATAAGTCTATTGAAGGAAGTTTTGTTGACTTACTGTTCTTATTCCTGTTTTGATGGACTACGCCCGATTTCACACTTTTTCTTAGCAAACACTTAGAAAGCCCACTACGGCTTTTAGTTAAGACACTGGTGCTTTTTTACTTAGCGGCTCTGATGAAAATTAGCCTACTTCGGCTAGATGGAAAATAGCCTCTCGGCTAGACGGTACTGCCTGGCTGCGGCTAGATGGAAAACAGCCCGGCAGCGGCTTGATGGTACTGCCTGGTTGCGGCTAGATGGAAAACAACCAACGGCTAGATGGAAACAGCCTTGGTCGGCGGCTAGATGGAAACGACCCGATTCAAGCTCTGAGGAGCCTTAAATAATCGTGCGACTTTTGCCGGTAATATCACGACGCTCCAATCAAAACTGCGGATCAAACATTTCACCAATCGCGGCCTGGCGGTAGGTTCGGTCCGGAACCCGCATAACACAGTATATACCGAACGTCCTGGAACTTCTGTTTAATATACCGTTCGATACAAAAATGAAAATAAGTACAATTTGAAATGGAAAAATCAGTAACATTACATGGTCTTAAAATCTAGGAAAAAATGAATGTTACATTTACCCCCTTCCAAAAAGAAATAGACTACACTAGTCTATTAAACTTAGGCTACTTATGAAAAGGTACAAAGTGGTACACTATCACTTAATACTAAGGTCAGAACTTAAAACAAAATTACAAACTTCGGACCTTACTACTAGACTTAATTCAATTAAGCACTAATACTAAGTACAATGAAAACCAAATGAAAATCTTTGCATGTACACAAGAATCTTATAACTAGACTTAACTTAATTAAGCACTAAGGTTGAGTACATCAAAAGCAAATAAAAATCCTTGCATGAACATAAGAAATACCTGTTCAAAAATAACAATCGCGGTCTTCTTATATAAAAGAATCAGCTCTGTTATTGTTACCAAAACAAAAAATATAACTTTGTCTAGACTCTTGTCTAAATCAAAAAAAAATGAACTGAAATAAAATATGAACACCCCCCTTAAAATATTTTAAGGATTGTCTGAAAATCTTCTATTTCAGCAAAAGAAATTTATAAAAATTCTTAAATAAAGAAAAAAAAAAAAAATGATTCTAGTGCAAACACTTACACTAAAAAGAAAAAGTCTTGTCAGACCATTTAGCACTAGGCCAAAAAAAAAATATCTGGATAAATATCCAGGCAAACGCTCGGGAAAAATCGCTATCAATGCTCTAGCTCATCGCTAAGAGAACATTCTAAATCTAGTATCACTACTAGTCGCACTCAGAAAATAATCGCACTCTATATCGCGCAATGTCGACGTCCTAAGACATCTAGACATGCTAAAATCGCCAGGGAAAACGCTCTGGTTAATCGCCAGATAATCGCACTCTATAACGCAATGTCGACGTCCTAAGACATCTAGACATGCTAAAATCGCCAGGGAAAACGCTCTGGTTGATCGCCAGATAATCGCACTCTATAACGCAATGTCGACGTCCTAAGACATCCAGACATGCTAAAATCGCCAGGGAAAACGCTCTGGTTGATCGCCAGAAAACACGTCGGCTTATCGCCAACCAAACACTCTGGTATATCGCCAGAAAAAAGCCTCGGCTCCTCGCCAAGAAACATTCTGGTACATCGCCAGAAAAAAAACCTCGGCTCCTCGCCAAGAAAACACTCTGTAAATAGTCCTCGACTACACAAAGTCCGCGTTCTCAAAGAACAATCTCGCCATTAACATAGTGAGCAGCTATAAAAGCTAACAATACCACTATAGGCACAGTGAATAGCTATAAAAGCTAAAATTCACTCTAAACACAGTGAATAGCTATAAAAGCTAAAATTCACCAAACTGAATGATCCTGCTTCAAAAAGCAACGTTAACTAAGAACGGAATGATTAGTCTGCGCACAACTAACATTCAAGGAAACATTCCCAACATAACTATATGAGACAGCAAGTCTCGAAATAGGACCTCCCTAAAGTCATAATCCTATATATGGGAGTCCATAAGCAAAACGACTCAAAATCTCGCATTTTGAGCACATGCCCTCAGGCAACCAACATACACCGAAATATATACAGAAATATATACAGAAATATATACAGACATATATACAGGAGTTCAAATCCCAAACCTTTGGTTATGACAACTCCATACTGAGCTTGGTGAAAGCTCTTAGCAAAAGCTAATCAAATCTTCGGCACATCGCACCAAAGTGACAAATCTGCCTAGAAACATGAGCCTGAAAAAACGCCCTCCGTCATTCTTCAGGGTGGCTACACAGAGATATAAAACTTAACCAGCATTGCGCTTCCTCAAGTTGCATGAAGAACCCTCGTGTACTGGTCTCGCCCTAGAACAACAACGAAAAACATTCAATCCATCCCACATAACAGGAGACAAACACCTCACCACGATATACTGAATGGTGGAGACAATAAAATACAGAATTGGTGACCCTGGTGTCCACCAACAAAAGGGAGTAGATTATAGCATCCACTAAACTGAAACGGTGTCTACCACACCACCATAAGTCAAAAAAAAAAAAATTTAATCAATAGGGTGTTCCGAAACACACTACTGCCAACAGCCTGTCACCACTAATAGGCTAATTGGAGCTGAGGTCGACTACAGTAGCTAGGCTCTCCTTTGGTTCAAATAGAAATAACCATTGGGTAACAAAACCCCTAAAGGTCCCAAAGGTCAAACGTTCACCCCCCATAGACTACCCTTCCAATCAGTCTGTTCCTCAGGAAGACTAACTCCCTGCCAAACGTCGTAACGGCATCTGTTAGCACCCGGTGCATCACAGCCTGTAAAAACAGATAACTCATGGGATACAACCAAAAAGGTTTATAAGGTTAGCTTAACCAAGCTTCTAACGAAATTTTTTAAAAAACGAAAATGAGCTTAAAAAGCTACATGAAGCAAAAATTTCTCAAATTTTTGGTGGCAACGCAACAAAACTTTTGAAGACGACAAGAGCTTTTCCAGCTTAATCAGAAACAAGAAGAAAACATCGTTGACAGCTAAAATATTCGATCATGGTGTTAATCGTCTCCCTAAACAATAGCCTCTAGAAGAGACTGCTACAGGTATCAGGCATAACCGTTTTCTGTCAGCCCAAACTTCTAGATTACCTTTTGGAAATCTAAAAATTCGGTTAGGAATCTTCCTTCACTGCGCTTAGCCTCTCTTGACAAGGTTCTCATCTCGGTATCAGATTTTGATCATTTCTTTGTGAAACGACTGTCTTACTCTGCTCTCATCTCCTGTAAATGATCAGCCTTTAGTTCTCCTGCAGAACTTCAATTTTCTATCAATCTGATAGTAAACCGAAAAAACTCATCAGACGCCTATGAGTCTATGCAAAAAATTTTTAAAAAAATTAGTGACTCAAAGGTAACGTTTAAACGGCTCTGAAAAAAATAGAAAATACCCTCAGTTTGTCAATTCAGAAGAAGATCTAAACCAAAATAATCCAAGTCTTAGACTTACTGGATAAACCAAAATCAATTTACTCTTAATTGCACCCAAAATATACCATTAAGGTAATAAAAATACACCCACTCGGGTAACAAACTTTGAAATTGCCCATTAAATTTTTTGACTCAACATCATACCACACGAGCTACATCTTGCGCTTGTCCTAACTCAAGATCACCTTGGATTGCCTCTAATCAAAATTTCGCTTCCAAGTGTCAAGAACTGGATATTATTTGGGGTCATAAGCAAATCAAATCCCGCGACCACCGACATACCAGTCTTATGATATATCCTGAGTGTGACTCCTTCGCAAGCTCGCAAAAACTGAGTCGATGCTAAACATCAACCACAATCAACCTAAGTTTGGATATGATCAGTACCCAAAACCTTAGCAAAAACTATAAAAGTAAGCTATCCTCAGCTCAACTTTTATAACAGTCAAAAAAAACGAGGTCGTCACCTCTACAGAGCAACATCAAAAAAATAAATTAAAGCAATTAAGATAATGTAAATATAAATTATTCTTCTTCTGACAAACTTTCACTAGGGCTAGGTCCGTTGAATGGCTTTAAGTCTTTAATATGCCATCGTCCTATTTTAGTCCCATCTAAATTAACTAAACCATAAACTAGATCTGAAATCTTTTCTCTAATCACGCAATGCACATACTTAGGTACCAACTTAGATGTGAATTTATCTGCTGCACTGGAAAGAATTTTATTTTTTCGCCAAACGTGATCACCTATATTAAAGGCAAAATGCCTTTTTCTAAGATTGTAAGACTTACTGTTCCGTTCATAAGCCTTATGTATCCTACTACGCACGTCGGTGAAAAATATCTTTTAAACCCTTCAAATTTTCGGCGTACGCACCCCTGTTACCCGGAATTATTTCGCTGTCAACATTGACATCCAAATCTAAGTTTTTATAATATGATCCAGATAGAGGTATATGTCTGCCGTAAACTAAGAAAGACGGTGTAAACCCGGTTACTTCGTGTCTTGCGGTGTACACGGGATTAAAACGGATGTTAAAACTATATGTCTCACTTAAGCTCTTAAGACACTCAGAAGTAAACTGAGTACCGTTATCGCATATCGAAAGCGATGAAACTCCGTGGATTAGAAAAATATCGTTTTCTAAAATTTTCAAAAAGCATTCGGCTTTAGAGCTTTTCAAAGGAAATAACACGGTATACTTTGTTAACCAGCAAGAAATTACGAAAAGTCATTTATTTCCTTGTTTTGAACGTGGAAATCGACCTACTAGATCAGCTGCTATGACTTGAAAAGGGTAATTGACCGTTTTCTCTTTTCCCCATCAGTCCCATAGGTAGTGTATTTGGAGATTTCTGCGCTCCACATATTTCACAAGTCCTCACAAACTTTAAGATATCAAAACGCATTTTAAACGCATGTTGTCTCAGCCTAATCGCCCAACGTGCTAGTTTGCCACTAGGGTTTTTAATAGAATTAAGCCACAATAAACTATAATGATCTGTTATGACCGTGAAAGGAACACCTTTTATGTAAGGTCGAAACTTTTCGATGTTAAAGAGTACTGCTAAACATTCTTTTTCAACAACCGAATAGTTACGTTCAGCCTTTGATAAAGTTCTACTGGCATACGCTATCACTCTTTCCTCACCATTGATTTTCTGTGTTAGGACGCCCCCTAAACCGGTATTAGAAGCATCACTAGAAATATAAAACTGTTGGAAAAAGTCTGGTTGGGATAAAATGGGAGCTGAAACCAATAGCTCTTTAATCTTTATAAAAGATTCTTCGGCTGCCTTTGTCCAATCTATCGATTGTCCTTTCTTTCGTCCTTTCAAAAGATCATTAATAGGCGACAACAGGGTAGAAAAATTCTCGATAAAACGCCTATACCATGAACACATTCCTACGAAGCGCTTAACTTCCGTAGTATTAGTAGGTCTCGCATAATTAACCATGCTTGCTACTTTATCCGGATCGGTACGCAAGGAATTTGAGCCTACAATATAGCCTAAAAACTTTAGAGAAGTTTTGAAAAAATCACATTTGCTCAAATTTATCGTCATTCCGGCCTCTTTCAATTTATCTTTTACTTCCTTAAGTAAGCGAATATGCGATTCGAAGTCTTCCGATGTTACTAAAATATCATCGAGATAGGTAAAAATATGTGGCTCATATTTCGGACCAAATATAGCGTCCACTAAACGTTGCTGAGTTTGAGCAGCGTTCTTTAGACCAAACGGCATAGTGACGAACTGAAATAGACCTCGGCCTACTACTGCGAAAGCGGTCTTTTCCTTAGAGGATTTGTCCAAAGGAATTTGCCAGAAAGCCTTTCTAAGGTCTATCGAGGATACATACTTAGCATTCCTGAGTGATGTCAAAATTCTATCGATGTTCGGTAAGGGATAGTTATCAAATTTGCTGACCTCGTTGAGCTTTCTTCCGTCAAAGCATAGACGATACTGTCCATCGGCCTTTTTCACCAATAAGATTGGAGAACACCAAGGACTGTTTGATTCTTCAATCACTCCGAGTTTCAACATTTCGTCTAACTCTTTATTTAATACTTTTGACATATACGGAGACATGGCGAAGGGCCTTGTCTTTACAGGACTGGCATCAGCCGTATCTATAGACATGGTGATCTTATTCGTTCGGCCTAACCTATCTTTACTACTTATTTCTTTGAAAGAGCTTATTACGTTTTCTGCGTTTAAGCGTTCCGTCCGCGAGAGATCATCTAGGGTACATAGACGCGAGAAAAGGCTTTCTAAAGAACTTTCTGAATAACAATCTTTAAAACTTGTATGAGAATTGACTTCTAGGGACTGTGGATACCACGAATTTTCTTTAAAATTTACTAAAATTCCGAATTTTTGTGCGAAATCACATCCTAAAACCAAAATATGTGATAGAGAAGGTACTACTAGAGCAGAGATTACTAAACAATGACCATTGCAGACTAGCGGCAACTCAACCGTACCTAAAACTTTTAGACGGCTGCCATCTGCAGTGGTAACACTTCTATTTTTGACATGGCATATTTTTATACTTAAACGACTTAAAATTTTAATACCATTCTGACCTATAACGGAGGCATTTGCACCAGAGTCAAATAAAGCCGAGAAATGGGCACCTAATAGATTTATCTTGATATGCGGTCTGTTATCTAAATATTTATGCACGAATAGAGGAGACATGTGACCATTTGGAGAAGCAGGAGTTTTAATTTGAGAAGGAGAATTTTTATTAGACTTAAAAAAAAAAAATCTGAAACTTTTTGTAACTATTTAGTCCAATCTGATCTATTGGAATATTTCTTTACTTAAGATCCTCGTTAGAATCTTTCTTTTATCCGCGACCGGACGTTCTGAGAAAGTACGACGGATTTTCAGTTCATAGTCTAATTCATATTCCAGTAGGTGATTGACTTTAAAATTGAAGGCTTCCATGATAAATGAATAAAATTTAAAAGAATTGTTTAAAAAGTCGTTAAAAATATTTCTCCTGTGTTCCCAATAGTCAAAATAAAAAATACGTAAAGGCACTTAAAATATGTAAACTTCTTTATCAAACATTTAAAAAATCTTCGACAATTTCAAAAAAAAATTCTAAATATCGCCTTGTATTAAAATTCCTTTACTAAGATATCTTAAGAATTTTCAACAAAAAAATCTCCAAATACCGTTTCGTCTATCAGCAAAGTATTTTTAATATTCATGCAAAACATCGGTGAAAAAAAACGTACTGTTTTTTTGTTCTCGGTTCACCGCAAAATAAATTTAACACTGTAAAAATTAAAGTAAACCAGCACATCTGCTAATCTGAACTATAAAGGTAGCTTTTAAGAAAAAAGTAGGAATCTCTTATCTTAGAGTCAAACAACAAAATTCAATATCTAAACCACCATCGGATAAATTGAAATAAAAAAATTCTACAAATTTCCTGCTTTTGTCTTACTGCTATTGTGTAGTTTCGTTTAATAAATGTTATGAAATAAAAATATCTGCAAAGTTAGAGCTTTTACTTTGTTCGAAAGCTAGTACACTGAACCCTTTTTTAAAAAATAAAATTCCAAAAGCCCCGCGTTGACAGCGCTATTTTGTAAGCTGTGAAAAAGTGTTCTCTGTTTGAGGCATCTTTTTTTGTACCCTGTGAGAAGTTGTTTGTCCCACGCTTGAGCGCAATTTTGTAACTTTGGAACTTGCCCGCACGTTGTGGTGTCATTTTGTAGCCTATGAAAAAGTGTTTAATTGCGCCCCACGTACACTGCGTCATTTTGTACCTTTTGAAATATTGGACGCCCCAAGCTTAAGCACAATTTTCTTGCAGCCCCGCTTTAATTTCTGATAATGAATTGAGTGAAACCTGATTTTAAAGGAACTAAAGAAATTAAAGAAACACTAGCTCAGTTTTCTTTGGTAGAGAGATATGGGTAAGAGATATTTGTCTTACGTCTTTTTGGAATTATTTTCTATTTTTTTTTTAAAAAGCCTCAGTTGTACAAGTTTTTTGGGCACCACTCATTTTAAAATAGAAAGGATTTAACTTCAGCTAAAAAAATGAGAAAAAACTGAAGTGTTTTATGGATATTACTAAAAAGAATTAGTCTAGTACAACTTATCCTGAAAAGAAAAATAAGTATTCAGTGAGACACTAGCTTTAATCAACAAAAAGAAAATTTATTCATGTTTTAAAATGAAAAGTTCTAACCTTTACAGTTTTACCTAACAAATTCTAGCCTAACTAGTAGTTGTTACATTAAAGTTTTAGACTATTATAACCCCCGAAGACGAAAAGTCGTGCTTTACACTTCACTTTTTAGTCTGTTTTAAATTGTAGTTAGGGCACTACTCCGGGATAAGTCTATTGAAGGAAGTTTTGTTGACTTACTGTTCTTATTCCTGTTTTGATGGACTACGCCCGATTTCACACTTTTTCTTAGCAAACACTTAGAAAGCCCACTACGGCTTTTAGTTAAGACACTGGTGCTTTTTTACTTAGCGGCTCTGATGAAAATTAGCCTACTTCGGCTAGATGGAAAATAGCCTCTCGGCTAGACGGTACTGCCTGGCTGCGGCTAGATGGAAAACAGCCCGGCAGCGGCTTGATGGTACTGCCTGGTTGCGGCTAGATGGAAAACAACCAACGGCTAGATGGAAACAGCCTTGGTCGGCGGCTAGATGGAAACGACCCGATTCAAGCTCTGAGGAGCCTTAAATAATCGTGCGACTTTTGCCGGTAATATCACGACGCTCCAATCAAAACTGCGGATCAAACATTTCACCAATCGCGGCCTGGCGGTAGGTTCGGTCCGGAACCCGCATAACACAGTATATACCGAACGTCCTGGAACTTCTGTTTAATATACCGTTCGATACAAAAATGAAAATAAGTACAATTTGAAATGGAAAAATCAGTAACATTACATGGTCTTAAAATCTAGGAAAAAATGAATGTTACAATATATATATATATATATATATATATATATATATATATATATATATATATATATATATATATATATTTTTAATTCAAAATGGCCGCTTCAGAATCCAGAACGACAAGGCACCTTTTAAACGGGCGAAAAGATTGCCCCGTAGATTTCAATCTAGAACAAAAACCTAAAAATGTTTGTTAATATACGTCAAAGACTAGTGGAAAGCGTACGAATTTTGTGATAAGTTATAAACTTTCATTTTTATAAACAATTTTTCGTGAAATTTTTAGGTGAAAAGTGAACATTTTTTTTAAATGTGCATCATTTTTCAAAAAAAAACATATTTTTAAATTTCCGTAAGTTATCCAGCAGTTTTTGACATATGGTAATGAAAATTCTAAGTTGAAATCTACGGCCTTCAAGCCTCGCATAAAAAATGCGTTATCGTCTAGAATTCTGAAGCGGCTATTTTGAATTAAAAAGATAAAAAAATATATTTTGGTATGCTTAAAAAGTTGTCTAATAAAATACTTCAAATAAATTTTCGACGGCTTTTATCATACTCTTGAAAACATTTCCAAAATTAGCCTTTTTTCTAGAACCTGGAGTGGCCTTAACCCTTAATATTGCATGCCCTCGTATTATAAAGAAAAAATAAATTCCCTGACAACAATTAACCTACTTTTATTCCTTATCCAGCGTATAGAGTTATAAAGGAGTTTCTTGCTAGTAAAAGCATTAGATAGCCAGGAAATTGCGGTCATTCCGAACGGTTACTTTAACAGAAATTACAAAAAAATGAAACATAAAGTGATTTTTTTTAACATCATACAAAAGACGGCCTTCGCGTGAATGTGCGAACATTATTTTCATGGAGATGAAAGATTCCGTAAAAAAGACGAAAGATAATGAAAAATCACTAACTTAATTAGTTTAACAGTTTTCTAAATTGAATCAAATAGAGCTCTAGGTTACTGAACAACCTATTTTTTTACGAGGGCTACCTTTGTTTTTACAAAAAGAATGAATTTTTTTGGTACACATTGTTTTAGTGTTTCTCAAAGTATTATTTTTATTATAAAATTATTGAAGCCTACAGACATCGCAATCTAACGGAATATGAATTATTTTATTTAATGTCCAAACTAATGGATTTAACGTGACGTAAAATTAAGTATTTTCAAACTAACTGCTGCTTTAAAATTAGGTTGCTAAAAAGCGTGTCCAAAATTTTATTGTTATTTCAGAGTTTTACGAGGTACTACTCGATCATTTACATGCAGCACAGAGCTTCGTCTGCAAATGCTCTTCGAATTATTTCATACGTTGTATTAGCACTATTCTCGACTATAAAAAACACACACACTCACACACGCTGAATTAGACCTTCACACAAATGTGCACACAGAACAAATTGAATGAGATAGTAAGTTGAAGCTTATTACACAGTATTGTTAGCGATGTACCTGCCGCCACCTACTGGCGCGACTTTATACTAGTTCACGTTGTTGCTAAATAGTTTTAGTTATGGAACTTTTGGATCGCACCACATATATAAAATACTAAACGGACCTCAGTCAATTATTTTTAATAAATTACATTTCATTGCTCTTCAAAGACGTTAGAACTCCTAGTTAAAGTTATAAGATTTTATTCACACAAAACTTCTTTTATTTTTATATATATATATATATATATATATATATATATATATATATATATATATATATATATCATATATATATATATATATATATATATATATATATATATATATATATATATATCAATCGGTTTTATAACGTCTTCCGTCTTCCGATGCCTGATTTCCACTCCGCCCGGTTTCTCCATCCCTCCTCCTCCAGATCTCTCTCTAGTACTTCCTTGTTGATTCCTGCTCTCCAGCTTTGGCGTGATCTTCCTCGCTTTCTTCTTCCATGAGGGTTCCAATTTAAGATCTTTTTAGGTAGTCGGTCTTGTGACATTCTCTGTACATGTCCGTACTATACCAACTGTTGGGTTCTGATTTCGTCCACTATATCGTGCTTTATTTCTAAAGCTCATCTTATCGTGTCATTTGGTATGCGGTCTTTTCTGGATTTTCTGGCTGCTCGTCTCCAGAAATCCATTTCTGTAGCCTTTAGTATTTTTTATGTTATTTCCTTCAATGGCCACACCTGGGAGCTGTAAGTTATTATACTTTTCACTATTGAGTTGTAAATTCTCTTCTTATTTTCAATGGTTATGTTTTTGTCCCATAGTATACTATTAAGCATTGCAATCGCTTTTCTTCCTTGGATATTCCTGTCGAATATTGCTTCTTCCAGTGTTCCGTCCCTAGATATTCTCGTTCCCAAATACTTATAACTGGCACAGTGTTTGACGATGTGTCCTGTGGCCAGTTTTAAGTCCTGCTGTTGTCCTCCGACGCACATGTACTCGGTCTTTTTAATATTGACTTCTAGGCCCCATTTTTCATATTCTTCCATAAGTTTTCGTGTCATGTATTCCATATCATTGATGTCTTGAGCGACTACTACCTGGTCGTCTGCGAATGATAGCGTGTACAATGTAGTATCGTCATCCAGTGGTAATCCCATACTGCTGCATTTCCTTTTCCAGTTCTTCAGCGCACTCTCCAAATAGATTTTAAATAGCGTTGGGGATATACAGCAGCCCTGTTTGAAACCCTTTGTGACCTGGAACCCTGTTGTTACACCATATTTGGTTTTCACTCTACTTCTTGCGTCTTGGTATAAGGATTTTACGGCTTTAATTATTTCGGTGCTTACATTACTCTGTTGTAGTGTTTCTCACAATCTCATTAGAGGCACGCTGTCGTAGGCCTTTTTTAAATCAACAAACAAGACATGGACTTCCTGATCAAATGCGGTTTTCTTTTCTAGGATTTGTGTCAGTGAGAAGAGATGGTCAATTGTGGATCTTCCTGCTCTAAAGCCTGCCTGTTCTTCAGCTTCTACGTCCGCGTATTCCGTTTCTATTCTATTTTTAAGTATTTTTCCGTATATTCTACTAATAGGTCCTGTAACCGTTATTCCCCGATAGTTATCGCAATTTTATTTTTGTCTCCTTTCTTATGAATTGTTGATATGTATGATATTTTCCATTCCTCAGGTACTTCTGATGTGGTAATGCATCTTTGGAATAGGTTCCTCAAAGCGTTGAATAGCTTTTCAGTTCCGTATTTTACTATCTCTCCTGGGATGTTTCCTGGTCCTGGAACTCTACCATTTTTTAGCGTTTTACATACTTCTTTAACTTCTGATGTTGTTATCCTTATTGGGATCCTCGTATAACTATATTTTGGGTTTCCATGTTGGGTACTTTTAAACTCTGGTCTATCTTCTGTTAGCATATTTGTAAAGTATTGGTTCCATTTTTCTGGTGTTATTGGTGAGAAGATTTCTCTTTTCCGTTCTGTTCTCATATTTTAAAGTCTCCAGCTTTCTGTACTTTTCCTTCCTCCTATGTAAGTGTTGAGTCTTGACCATGTCTTTTCCCAACTTCTTTTATATTGTATTAATAATGCAACTAACTAAGATTACAGAAAGAGTAAATAAGAAGAAAGGTAGTTAAAAATTTATTTATTTTTATCAATTTCCGACTGCACACATGTTTTATTTACTTCATATTATCTGATCCAAAAAGGGTTGTTTACTTATAATGGATTAGTTTATTAAATAACTTTAGCAAGAGAGTTGCGATTTCTGAACTTACTGTACTTCAAGTATTCGTGCGGTTGTTTAGTCCAAAATTTCGTTTTTAATGTCGCCAAGAAAGCAACTGAGCGTCAAACAGCATAGTATCATCTGTACTTAACATGAGGAAGGCTATAGTAAATGACAAAACGCCAAAAACCCCGTATTTCAAATAAAGTTGTACACATGGAGAACGTCATCCCTTTGGAATGGTTTGCCCAGCGCTGTGTTTCCCACCGAGTACAATTTACAGCGATTCAAGAACAACGTGAATCGCTTTTTCCGCACTCGTGCCGCTCCTGGAGCGCTTTAGGGACTTCCCTGCAGCACGTGTGCTAGACCAATAAAAAAAAAAAAAAAAAAAAAAAAAAAAACTTTCCTTCGCATAAAACAAGGAACTAAGCCCTGAAGCAATTGCAGAATATAAAGATCAGTTCATTGTTGTGATGTTTGAACGGAAACACTGCTTAACTGCTTCTCAAATTGCTATTAATTTAAATGAAGTTCATGTTAAATTAGTTTTAACAACCGTTGTTAAGAGGCGACTGTCTGCAAGCCTAAGAGGAAGTGTAGGTGCTAAAAATATAAGAAAAATAAATTGCAATGCGCTAAAGACAAAAAAAATCTAAAGACAAACTAATGAAATACGCTCTTTTTGACCGATAAATCGCAATTCCAAATTTTTGGCTCTAATAAAGGAATATTTGTGCGCCGCTCAATTAACGAAACGGATTCAGCAGTTTACGCTGTACCAACGATTAGGTACTGAGATTCCAAGTTGTATTTTGACGAAATTAAGATTTGATTTAAATACCGTCTAGTATGTTGTATTTATTGTGTCGCATTATGAGTCCTAGCCCTATATTGTATCTTTCTTATTTTCAGTGTTAGTACGATTTCTCTATCGTTGCCCATTCAGTTTAGGACCTCTTCATTTGTCATATGCTGCATCCCTAAGATTTTAAGGATTCTCCTGTATAACCACATTTCGAAAGAATTCAGTTTATTTATAATTCACTATCTATGCTTCCGCTCCATACATTAAAACAGAGAAAACGTAGCAACGGACCCTTCTGATTTTAAGTTTTAGGCTTAGATCACTGGCAAGGAAAGGTTTTTTTTCATCCGCAAAGATACTGATCTAGCTTTCTCAATTCTATACAACATCGCCCCTTTGTAATTCCAAGTGTCATATACAGTAGTACTCAAATAACTAAATTTCTGAACTTGTCGTACTATTTTATTTATAATAAGTGATCCCTGTAAATTTCTTTGCTTCGCGCACCACCATGTACTTTGTTAATGTTCCGTACGGAACACTTATAAGATTACTTCGGTGTTTGCCTGTCTGTCCGTCTATCACACCCGTTTTTCTCCGAAACAGTTTGACATAGAAAGTTAAAATTTGGCATAAATGTAGGAATTGATGGTCCCATCAGACCCGTGTTGTAGCTTAACTTAGCTTATTGTCCAGTCAACACGGTTCCCTGATCGAGACGGAGAGTTCGCCAGTCTTCTTGATCTGTTTTTAACCACCAATCCAGAGATTTACACTGTCACCGTAAATCCTCCGTTAGGTGGCTGGACGAAAATTTACTTCGAATGATGAAGTAATAGCTGAGATGAACGCTTATTTTACAACGTTCTATAAATCTTATTATAATAATGCCATTAAGAAGTTGGAAAATTGTTGAACTAAATGCAAGGTAACTATGTAGAAAAATAAAAAAAATCTTTTTAATCTTGCGTTTTCTTTGTTAGGCCAAGAACTTCTGAAACGACCCTCACATAGGGCATAAATTTGATTAACAGTTAGGTACTAACTTTCGTGGAAAATACTGGGACTCGTAATTTTTTGATTTTATCCTGCTATTTTGGCTAAAATATGTATATAGCGTGAAGATATGACAGGATGGATTATTGTTATAAATACAAATTTACATATTTCATTGCAGGTTTTTATTTTACAAGTAGCTCAAAGGCTATTCAAACCTTTGGGAAAAGTTTCTTCCTCTGATCAACGATTTTTATTATGTACTAGCCGTGCCCGCGGCTCCGCTCGCGTGGACTTGATTCACTACTATCGTCACTGCTTATTCCTTATGTTACCTAACGTAATAAAGTATCTGCCATTATTTCCCCTTATCTCCCATTATTTTTCCTTATCTCTCATTATCTGTACATAATTTCCATTATCTAGGCTTATCTCTGCTCATCTTCAATTATTTCTCCTTATCTCCCATTATTTCTCCTTATCTTCCATTATCTCACCTTATCTTCCATTATCTAGGCTTATCTCGACTTATCACGGAATATTTCTCCTTATCTCCTATTATTTCTCCTTATCTCCTATTATCTCAGCATAACTCCCATTATCTAGATTTATCTCTGCTTATCTCCCATTATTTCTCCCTTATCTCTCATTATTTATACTTATCTCCCATTATCTCACCTTATCTCCCGTTATCTAGGCTCATATCGAATTATATAGAACATATGTATAAATTTATAAAAAACACGTAAATCGGATAAGTGGTTCTCAAGTGATAAGCGCACTAACGGACAGACAGAGAGACGTTGCATTTTATATATATTATATTCTTTTCAATATGATATTGTTCCATATTTAATGGTTTAGGCAGTGTTTTATAAGAGAACGCGCTAACGGTAACCTTTTTTTCCGACTTGATTTACAATTATCGTCACTACTTATTCTTTATGTTACCAAACGCAATAAAATATATCCTATAACTTGGCCAGAGAACATATGTATGTTTAAAAAAAAAGCACGTAACGCACTAACGGACAGACAGACAGACAGAGAGGCGTGCATTTTATATATATTATAGATAGATAACCTGGCCAGAGAACATATGTATGTTTTAAAAAAAGCACGTAAATCGGATAAGTGGTTCTCCAGTGATAAGCGCACTAAAGGACAGACAGGCAGACAGACAGACAGTTGCATTTTATACATATTATATATATATAAGATTATAGAAAACCTGGCCAGAGAACATATGTATGTTTTAAAAAAAAAAGTACCTAAATCGGATAAATGGTTTTCCAGTGATAAGCCCACTAACGGACAGACAGACAGACAGACAGACAGAGATACGTTGCATTTTATATATATTATAGATGTAATAAAAATATAACCTGGTCAGAGAACATATGTATGAATTTAAAAAATCACGTAAATCGGATAAGTGGTTCTCGAGGGATAACTGCACTAACGGACAGACAGCCAGACAGAGAGACGTTGCATTTTATATATATTATAGATATAGATTATTAATATTTTTATATAACCTGGCCGAAGAATATATGTATGAATTTAAAAAAAGACACGTAAATCGGATAAGTGGTTCTCGTGTGATAAACGCACTAATGGACAGACAGACAGAAGAGAGACATTGCATTTTATATATATTATAGATTATAGATACTCTCTGCTACATAATATTGTTCCACATTTAATGGTTTAGGCTGTGTATTGCAAGGGAACGCGCTAGCGGCAAACTTTTTTTCCGACTTCATTCACTATTATCGTCACTGCTCATTCCTTATGCTACCTATCGTAATAAAATATAGCCTATAACCTCGCCAGAGAACATATGTATGTTTTAAAAAAAAAGTACGTAAATCGGATAAGTGGTTCTCCAGTGATAAGCGCACTAACGGACAGACAGACAGAGAGACGTTGCATTTTATATATATTATAGATTAGTAAGTTTTTAAAGTCCCATTATACGTAAAGATTCTCTTTTGTAAAAAATCCTCCTTGGAGTGTTCCAGTACAAGGTTTTTCTTCTTCAAGAAGCCTTATAGGATAAATAGGTTTGTCTATATGTCTTTTTAGAGTTCCTTACGGAACACTTACGATATCACTTTGGTGTCTGTCCGTCTGTTTGTCTGCCCGTCTATCACACCCGATTTTTTCCGAAGCTATTTGACATAGAAACTCGAAATTGGGCACTAATATAGAAATTGATGGCCCTATCAGAGCCGTGTACTTTTGAAAGTTAAATTGTGACTTTTAGGGAGTCAAATCGGAAGTGAAAAAAAAATATAGATTAAATAATGTGGGAGAGAGAACACAGCCCAGGTGTATTCCGCGGTATATCTCCATTTCCTCTAAAGATTGTCCCCTATTTTTATTGTCGCCCTTTGCCCCCAATATAAGTTTGCAATGATTCTTATGTCTTTTTCATCTATGTTTGCCGCTTTTAGTGTCTGTATTAGTTTTCCATGTTTGACATAGTCGAGCGCTTTGGAGAAGTCAATAAAACAGATATGTGTCTTTTGGCCACAGACACATATCTCTGCATCTTTGAACAAGAATGTGCAGGGAAAATATAGCCCCTCTTATTTTAAGTCCCCCTCAAAAGCTAAACTCAGACATTTTCTTCACATTAACTGTAAATTCACCGCTGAATGATCTTCAGAATCATCTTTGTTATGTGATTCATGAAGCCGATTAACCGATCGCATCATTTTTTAGTCTTTTTTAGAATGACCAGAAAGATAGATACCAGCCAGTTATTTGACCCTACTCATAAATGTGATTAAGTAATTTTTGCAGAAAATCTAGTATATAAAAATATACAGGGTGTTATGAAAATCACTGCATATATTGGAACCGGCACCGCCTTATGGCAAGACCGATTGCAGAAGAGTCACCTTCAATAGCGCATCTCAGTAATAAAGCACAAAATCGACCCTAAAGAAATGATAACATGAATGAAATAGAGATATTGTTTTCGCTCCGCCACCAATAAAGAAAACAACAAAATAATATGGCCGATTGCTAACAAGGAAATGGCATTTACAGTGTTGGTGAGATTTAACTCAGTGCAGACGTATTGGACGAACAATGGCAGCGTTTCAAGTGCGGGTTGGATTGGCCGTAATATCCAATATTCACCTTTTTTGATTTTTTCAAAAATGTTCGAATTTTGAAAAAAAAGGTATTGAATGTGCTTCTACAATTACTCACGAGCCACTCCTTCCAATATATGCAATATTTTTCATAACTCCCTTGTAGAAGCACATTCAATACCTTTCTTTTCAAATTCGAACATTTTTGAAAAAAATCAAAAAAAGGATATTACGGTCAATCCAACCCGCACTTGAAACGCTGCCATTGTTCGTCCAGTACGTCTGAGCTGATTTAAATCTCACCAACACTGTAAATGCCATTTCCTTGTTAGCAATCGGCCATATTATTTTGTTGTTTTCTTTATTGGTGGCGGAGCGAAAACAATATCTTTATTTCATTCATTTTATCATTTCTTTAGGGTCGATTTTGTGCTTTATTACTGAGATGCGCTATTGAAGGTGACTTTTCTGCAATCGGTCTTGCCATAAGGAGATGCCAGTTTCAATATATGCAGTGATTTTCATAACACTCTGTATATTTATATACTAGATTTTCTGCAAAAATTACTTAATCACATTTATGAGTAGGGTCCAATAACTGGCTGGTATCTACCTTTCTGATCATTCTAAAAAAGACTAAAAAATGATGCGATCGGTTAATGAGCCTCAAGAATCACCTAACAAAGATGATTCCGAAGATCATTCAGCGGTGAATTTACAGTGAATGTGAAGAAAATGTCTGAGTTTGGCTTTTGAGAGGGACTTGGAATAAGAGGGGCTATATTTCCCCTGCAGGTTCCCGTTTAAAGATGCAGACATATGTGTCTGTGGCCAAGAGACACATATCTGTTTTATATATTATAATATTTACTTGTAAAATTTTCTGTTCTACCGAAAACACTGGCCAGCTAAATACTTTGGTCCGTTAGGCCGACATTAAATCACTGCCCAACTCTTATATACACACATAACCTGAATCATATATAATTTTAACATTAAAACCTAAAAAACCCTTAAGCCCGGAGGTTACTTCATTTCCTGTTTGTTGAAACAGAGTTGAGAATAAATTTATTAAATATTTACGTGTGCTGCACAAAGGCTTATGAAAAACAAAGCAACCGAATAAATTATTTTACTGTTCTCAGTTTGATGTTGTTCTTTTGCTTCGATTTTAACTTTATTACATCCACATTGAAGTTTTAGTAAGGTTTCTTTTTCTTTTAAATTTCTTTGTGAATGTAGGATTTGGGCATATAACATTTTTTATTTCTCTCTCTTTTTATTACATAATTATGGATGTATGTGGCTTCCTATAGAAGAGAGATCACAAGCTCCTTGGAACACAATGAAGATACAGCAGTTGATGACATATTTGAATACATCGAAAATAGTATAAAGAAGGCCATTGACAAAACTTACCCAAGACAATAAAAAGAACAGAAATTAAACCAAAGAGTAAAACAGCTAATGAAGCAAAGGAGAGAAATGGTAGATAAGACTACAGATGAATACAGAACTATAAATAGAGAGATATCGAGGGAAATTAGAAAAGATAAAAGACAAAAAAATGCAGAGGAAATTAAAAACGTTGTAGAACAGAATAAAAGCTTACAAGTCTTGAGAAGGAAGAACACAATGGGAAGGAAAGACAAATGCAAGATTAAGGACATATATGGTTATGTAATAACAAACAAAAGAGATATTTTACAGATCATCGAATTATTTTATCAACAATTATATACCTTACAAGATAAAAGAGCGAAAATCAGCATACCAAAAGTCCTAAATCAGGGGTCGGAAGATAACCGTCGCTCAATTTGTTGGGCGTTAGTTTGGGAGCAAATATGAACATGTTGCAGGCATAGCAAGGAGAGCTTCTCAAAAGTTGGGAATATTATTTAGAACCAGAAAGCTTTACACCCCACAACAACTGTTAATTCTTTACCAAGCCCAAATTCGACCAACTATGGAATACTGCTCCCACGTTTGGGGCTCCACTCCCAAACATACACTGCATTTATTGGATTCTGTTCTGAGAAGAGCGGTCCGTCTGATTGGGGACCCGGAATTGACCGGTGGCCTTGATTCGCTGGAACATCGAAGAACGGTTGGCGACTTGAGTCTGTTCTACAAGTATTTTCATGGAAAGTGTTCGAAGGATGTAGCCCGCCTAATTCCTCCCAAAGCAATGCATGTTAGAAATACACGTCGCGCTGGTGCTTCACATCCGTATGAGGTTCAGCTTGTTACCCCGCGTACAACGCTTTTCAAGCAATCTTTTATATGGAGAACGTCATCCCTTTGAAATAATTTGCCCAGCGCTGTGTTTCCCACCGAGTATAATTTACAGCGATTCAAGAACAACGTGAATCGCTTTTTCCGCACTCGTGCCGCTCCTGGAGCGCTTTAGGGACTTCCCTGCAGCACGTGTGCTAGATCCATAAAAAAAAAAAAAAAAAAAAAAAAAAAAAAAAAAACCGAGACATCACAGAATAAGAAATCACATCAGCCTTGAAGGACATGAAAAATAACAAAGCTCCAGGCGAAGGCAATATTGTAGTAGAGGCAATTAAACAAGAAGGGCAACAAATTATTAAATCACTTAAAATGTTATCCAGTGAAAGCCCTCCTGGAAGGAATAACTCCATCGTAATGGAATAATGCAATTACATATTGTCATCATGTATAAAAAAAGGAGATATTTCAGACCTTACAAACTATCGACCCATAAACCTCCTGAGCCATGTATACAAGTTATTCACGAAAATACTTACCAAACGTCTAGCAAATAAATTCGAGTTTTTCCTTTCAAAAGAACAGGCAGCTTTCCGCTCGGGGTATGAAATAAACCACCATCTGCTTATATTTAAAAATCCTCATTGAAAAATGTATAAAATATAATAAGCCTCTTGTACTCATATTTGTTGAAGTATTATCTACTATCATCTAATTCATCGTTTTCCTCCTCGTCGTCATGAACACCAACAGTTTCTTCTACTCTTAGCAGCGCTGCCTCCAGACCATACCAAAATAGCTCCAATTATTTTAATTGCCACCAACACTGCATTGGATTTTACAAAATACATGTTTGTTCTGTTGCATTTTGCTAAATTGCATTAACAAATATGAAACGCAGCTCTCCAGCATGGAGGAATATTACTGGAATTAAAGTTTGTAAAATTCATTATTATCACTTGTGTAAATATGTCCTTAGTAAAAGTAACACTTCATTTTTGTAATTTTCATGGAAAAGGTTATCAATCAACATCTTCTAAAATATCTTGAACGATTCAATATTATTAGCGATCACCAATATGGCTTTCGTAAGCGTGTCATTCAATCAAAAAAAAGTTAGACACCATTCAGAATCAGGCTTTGCGGTTAGCCACGGGAGCTTTTAGAACTTCACCTATCTCCAGTTCACAGTGTGTTTCCTCCATTTCACCCCTCTATCTCAACAGATTATTATCTCTCTTTCAATGAACCGTCCTCACTTTAAATCCCCTTTAAATCTAACTTATCTTTCTCGTACTATATCGCTGTCATCCAACTCCATTCCTTCCAGGCTCAAACACCTTTATCGCTCAAAATATTCAGAAAATTCAAATTACCTCTTCACTCATCCATTCTCTCAGCTGAGCTTCTTGCCATCAGGGAAAGCATAAGATATGCGATCACTACTCTTCCTAATTTCAAATTCCTAATTGCTTCGGATTCTCAGAGCACTCTTAAATCCATTCAACATGCGAACCTTGATGACGCATATATCAGACAAATAAAGGATTTATTACATGTTGCTAGACTAAAAAACAAACCCTTTATACTCATTTGGATACCAGGATACTGTGACATTGCGGGAAATGACAAAGCTGATACTTTTGCAAAAAAGGCCTCTCTCTCTGGTGCTCCTGTTCTGGGCGAAAATCATCCCAGAGATTATATAAAACATCTAACTCAGGAATTTAAAAATTTATTCCAATTACAGTGGGATCTTGAGAACAACTGGGACCTCAAAACTGATGTCTATCCTCCTTTATATCATCAAACACTGAATAGAAAGGAAAACACCATTATCAGAAGATTGGCCATTGGCCATACATATCAGACCCACTCTTTCCTTTTAAACAAAGAGGATCCCCCAATTGTCCATCATGTCATCTACCACTTACTGGCAAATATAAATTTGAATCACAACATTTCTCTGATATCCGTGAAAAGTATCACATTCCTTCCAACCTAAAATCGATCATTCAATCCTACAACATTATTCACAGACAAATTGGTGAATACTTAAAGGAAATAAACTTTAAAGTATAAAATTTCAATACATTCGGGCGCTAAATGACCGTTGCAGTCGATGCGCCTTAAACCCCTTAAATTCTCTCTCTCTCTCTCATCTATATTTGTCGCTATTAGTGTCTCTTGGCCACAGAAACACATCTCTGCATCTTTGAACGAGAATCTGCAGGGAAAATATAGCCCCTCTTATTCCAAGTCTCCCTCAAAAGCCAAACTCAGACATTTTCTTCACATTTACTGTAAATTCACGGCTGAATGATCTTCGGAATCATCTTTGTTATGTGATTCATGAGGCCGATTAACCGATCGCATCATTTTTTAGTCTTTTTTAGAATGACCAGAAAGATAGATACCAGCCAGTTATTTGACCCTACTCATAAATGTGATTAAGTAATTTTTGCAGAAAATCTAGTATATAAAAAATATACAGAGTGTTATGAAAATCACTGCATATATTGGAACCGGCACCGCCTTATGGCAAGACCGATTGCAGAAGAGTCACCTTCAATAGCGCATCTCAGTAATAAAGCACAAAACCGACCCTAAAGAAATGATAAAATGAATGAAATAAAGATATTGTTTTCGCTCCGCCACCAATAAAGAAAACAACAAAATAATATGGCCGATTGCTAACAAGGAAAAGGCATTTACAGTGTTGGTGAGATTTAACTCAGCGCAGACGTATTGGACGAACAATGGCAGCGTTTCAAGTGCGGGTTGGATTGGACGTAATATCCAATATTCCCCTTTTTGATTTTTTCAAAAATGTTCAAATTTGAAAAAAAAAAGGTATTGAATGTGCTTCTACAAGTCCTCACGAGCCACCCCTTCCAATACATGCAATATTTTCCATAACTCCCTTGTAGAAGCACATTCAATACCTTTTTTTTTTCAAATTCGAACATTTTTGAAAAAAATCAAAAAAAGGGGAATATTGGATATTACGGCCAATCCAACCCGCACTTGAAACGCTGCCATTGTTCGTTCTATACGTCTGCGCTGAGTTAAATCTCACCAACACTGTAAATGCCATTGCCTTGTTAGCAATCGGCCATATTATTTTGTTGTTTTCTTTATTGGTGGCGGAGCGAAAACAATATCTTTATTTCGTTCATTTTATCATTTCTTTAGGGTCGATCTTGTGCTTTATTACTGAGATGCGCTATTGAAGGTGACTTTTCTGCAATCGGTCTTGCCATAAGGAGATGCCAGTTTCAATATATGCAGTGATTTTCATAACACTCTGTATATTTATATATACTAGATTTTCTGCAAAAATTACTTAATCACATTTATGAGTACGGTCCAATAACTACCTTTCTGATCATTCTAAAAAAGACTAAAAAATGATGCGATCGGTTAATGAGCCTCAAGAATCACCTAACAAAGATGATTCCGAAGATCATTCAGCGGTGAATTTACAGTGAATATGAAGAAAATGTCTGAGTTTGGCTTTTGAGAGGGACTTGGAATAAGAGGGGCTATATTTCCCCTGCAGGTTCCCGTTTAAAGATGCAGAGATATGTGTATGTGGCCAAGAGACACTTATCTGTTTTATATATTATAATATTTACTTGTAAAATTTTCTGTTCTACTACCGAAAACTCTGGCCAGCTAAATACTTTGGTCCGTTAGGCCGACATTAAATCACTGCCCAACTCTTATATACACACATAACCTGAATCATATATAATTTTAACATTAAAACCTAAAAAACCCTCAAGCCCGGAGGTTACTTCATTTCCTGTTTGTTGAAACAGAGTTGAGAATAAATTTATTAAATATTTACGTGTGCTGCACAAAGGCTTATGAAAAACAAAGCAACCGAATAAATTATTTTACTGTTCTCAGTTTGATGTTGTTCTTTTGCTTCGATTTTAACTTTATTACATCCACATTGAAGTTTTAGTAAGGTTTCTTTTTCTTTTAAATTTCTTTGTGAATGTAGGATTTGGGCATATAACATTTTTTATTTCTCTCTCTTTTTACTACATAATTATGGATGTATGTGGCTTCCTATAGAAGAGAGATCACAAGCTCCTTGGAACACAATAAAGATACAGCAGTTGATGACATATTTGAATACATTAAAAATAGTATAAAAAAGGCCATTGACAAAACTTGCCCAAAACAACAAAAAGATCAGAAATTAAACCAAAGAGTAAAACAGCTAATGAAGCAAAGGAGAGAAATGGTAGATAAGACTACAGATGAATACAGAACTATAAATAGAGAGATATCGAGGGAAATTAGAAAAGATAAAAGACAAAAAAAATGCAGAGGAAATTAAAAACGTTGTAGAACAGAATAAAAGCTTACAAGTCTTGAGAAGCAAGAACACAATGGGAAGGAAAGACATATGCAAGATTAAGGACATATATGGTAATGTAATAACAAACAAAAGAGATATTTTTACAGATCATCGAATTATTTTATCAACAATTATATACCTTACAAGATAAAAGAGCGAAAATCAGCATACCAAAAGTCCTAAATCAGGGGTCGGAAGATAACCGTCGCTCAATTTGTTGGGCGTTAGTTTGGGAGCAAATATGTCCTGGCATGAACATGTTGCAGGCATAGCAAGGAGAGCTTCTCAAAAGTTGGGAATATTATTTAGAACCAGAAAGCTTTACACCCCACAACAACTGTTATTTCTTTACAGAGCCCAAATTCGACCAACTATGGAATACTCCTCCCACGTTTGGGGCTCCACTCCCAAACATACACTGCATTTATTGGATTCTGTTCAGAGAAGAGCGGTCCGTCTGATTGGGGACCCGGAATTGACCGGCGGCCTTGATTCGCTGAAACATCGAAGAACGGTTGGCGACTTGAGTCTGTTCTACAAGTATTTTCATGGAAAGTGTTCGAAGGATGTAGACCGCTTAATTCCTCCCAAAGCAGTGCATGTTAGAAATACACGTCGCGCTGGTGCTTCACATCCGTATGAGGTTCAGCTTGTTACCCCGCGTACAACAAGCAATCTTTTATATGGAGAACGTCATCCCTTTGGAATAATTTGCCCAGCGCTGTGTTTCCCACCGAGTATAATTTACAGCGATTCAAGAACAACGTGAATCGCTTTTTTCCGCATTCGTGCCGCTCCTGGAGCGCTTTAGGGACTTCCCTGCAGCACGTGTGCTAGACCCATAAAAAAAAAAAAAAAAAAAAAACCGAGACATCACAGAATAAGAAATCACATCAGCCTTGAAGGACATGAAAAATAACAAAGCTCCAGGCGAAGGGAATATTGTAGTAGAGGCAATTAAACAAGAAGGGCAACAAATTATTAAATCACTTAAAATGTTATTCAGCAAAAGCCTCCATCGTAATGGAATAATGCAACTACATATTGTCATCATGTATAAAAAAGGAGATATTTCAGACCTTACAAACTATCGACCCATTAACCTCCTGAGCCATGTATACAAGTTATTCACGAAAATACTTACCAAACGTCTAATAAATTCGAGTTTTTCCTTTTAAAAGAACAGGCAGCTTTCCGCTCGGGGTATGAAATAAACCACCATCTGCTTATATTTAAAAATCCTCATTGAAAAATGTATAAAATATAATAAGCCTCTTGTACTCATATTTGTTGAAGTATTATCTACTATCATCTAATTCGTCGTTTTCCTCCTCGTCGTCATGAACACCAACAGTTTCTTCTACTCTTAGCAGCGCTGCCTTCAGAACATACCAAAATAGGTCCAGTTTATTTTAATTGCCACCAACACAGCATTGGATTTTACAAAATACATGTTTGTTCTGTTGCATTTTGCTAAATTGCATTAACAAATATGAAACGCAGCCTTCCAGCATGGAGGACTATTACTGGAATTAAAGTTTGTAAAATTCATTATTATCACTTGTGTAAATGTGTCCTTAGTAAAAGTAACACTTCATTTTTGTAATTTTCATGGAAAAGGTTATCAATCAACATCTTCTAAAATATCTTGAACGATTCAATATTATTAGCGATCACCAATATGGCTTTCGTAAACATAGATCAACAGGAGATCTTCTGACTTATGAAACACATGTTTGAAACAATGCAATTGAACACTTTGGAGAATCTCGAGCGGTTGCTCTTGACATATCCAAGGCATTCGACCGTGTTTGGCACGATGGACTGTTGGCTAAGCTACGCTCTTGTGGTATGTCTAAAAAAAGTTCTGTTTGTGGCTCTCATGTTTCCTCAGAGAACGTTCTTTATGAGTGGTCGTCGACGAACTTCTTTCTAACACCTCCACTATCAACGCCGGTGTGCCCCAAGGGTCCATACTGTCTCCTACTCTCTTTCTCATTTATATTAACGATCTGCTGGAAAAGACCAGGAATCCAATCTACAGCTTTGCAGTTGACCTGAACTAACCTGAACGCTCGGACATCAGCTGCTCAGGCGAATATTCGCAAACAGCAGGAGGTCGTTTAACTTAACAAAGACCTGGAAGAAATTCTATCTTGGGGTGACAGTAACCAAGTGGAATTTAACGCTACAAAAACCCAGGCAGCAGTTTTTTCTAAAAAAGTTAACGTTGCTGAACCCTACATAGTTATGTCGGGGCACTCCATTCCCCTAGCATCGTCGCTCAATTTGTTGGGCCATAGTTTGGGAGCAAATATGTTCTGGCATGAACATGTTGCAAGCATAACAAGGAGAGCTTCTCAAAAGTTGGGAATATTATTTCGAACCAGAAAGCTTTACACTCCACAACTGTTATTCTTTACAAAGCTCAAATTCGACTAACTATGGAATACAGCTCCCATGTTTGGGTCTCCGCTCCCAAACATACACTGAATTTGTTGGATTCTGTTCAGAGAAGAGCTGCTCGTCTGATTGGAGACCCGGAACTGACCGGCGGCCTCGATTCGCTGGAACATCGAAGAACGGTTGGCGACTTGGGTCTGTTCTACAAGTATTTTCAAGGAAAGTGTTCGAAGGATGTAGCCCGCTTAATTCCTCCCAAAGCGGTACATGTTAGAAATACACGTCACGCTGGTGCTTCACATCCGTACGAGGTTCAGCTTGTTACTCCGCGTACAACGCTTTTCAAGCAGTCTTTTATATGGAGAACATCATCCCTTTGGGATAATTTGCCCAGCGCTGTATTTCCCACCGAGTACAATTTACAACGATTCAAGAACAACGTGAATCGCTTTTTCCGCACACATGCCTCTTCTGGAGCGCTTTAGGGACTTCCCTGCGGCACGTGTGCTAGACCCATAAAAAAAAATAATAATAATAATACAGTTACTTAATTACTTCGTTATAAAACACAGTAAACTAAAATAATAAACACTACGTCACCAAAAAACACAGTTTTTAAAATCAGTAATTCCTTTTGTAATTATTTTGAAATACTTATAGGCAGCAAACTGATCAACGCTATGTCAGAATAACGACTGAAAGGTTGCGAAATATTTGACGGTCGTCAAAAGAGCCGACGAAAGGAACAGTATAGCCCTACTACAATGAATGCATCATAATACAGTGTAGCATAGCATGCTATGCTAAATTAAGTTCAAGGATCTAATAGTTGTGTCAAAAAGATTTGCTCCAAAATAAATTTACAATATTTGTAGCATTTTTTTCGATACACGAGGGTCAATACTCCGCAACAAACTGATATGACGGGTATTTCCAGCAATTTCTAGTTTGGCATACCAAGATATTTTTGAAAAGCACGTTGGAACCAATAAATTTTTTTAAAAAATATCTCTATGTCACACAGTGTGTCGCGTAGAACATGCTAGGTGGACAAAATTCATGTTATGATTTCCAGGAAATCTTATTTGCAAAACGTAAACAACACCACCAAACCCCGAATTCCCGAGAAAAGGTTGTTTATCAAATTTGCAAGTGGCGAGTCATCAGCGTCAGAAGTCAGGTAATGAGTTTAATGCATCTCTGCAATCAATCAGTTGCAATTTAGCGACACTTTCGTGCACATAGTGACATATTGTAATATTGCGCAAGTTTTTGTGATGAATATTAATACTGAGGGTAAGTACTATTTTTTAATGTATTTTTTTAATCAGAATCTATTAATTTGAATTTTTAGTATTTTTTTTTTTAAATAGCCTATATATTTTAGCGTGTTTTAAAAAAAAAAAAAAAATTTGAAAGTTCAGAATATACAGACATTCACCTCTATCCGGGGCTAGTTTTAGATATTACACAGAAATAACTTTATTCTTCGTAAAAATACACATATTGTTTGGCACACTTCAGTACAAGATGTTTTTTTTTCTTTTTTTTCCAGAACACGTTTACTCTATTTCAAGGGTAGCCTTTTTGAGGAGTGGTTGAAACACACGAAGAATGAAAAAAACTCGCGTGTATATGACTTTCTTTCTTCAAAATTTCACTTTGGTGACATTACTGAAAGCAGCCAAAAAGAAATAAAGTTGAAGATATCCAACTTGTCTAATAAGTTTGGTGCCAAATGGTTGGCTTCAGGAAAGTCGAAGAAGCGTTTTTTAATTAAAAATAAGAATTGGTTGGATGAAGCAGACATACAGTTTACTGCGAGTTCTTTTGCGCCACAACCTTCAACATCAAGTGAGAATGTGACTCCTGCAGGAAGACCTCGCAAAGATTTCGAGGAATCGTCGTTTAAGACGAAGAAACGTCGCGTCGTGGATCTCGTAGAATCCCGAAGTGTCATTGAATTGGTGACTGCTGCCGAAATTGCTGTGCGTTCAGCAGGGCAAAGGAAAATTGCCAATGTGATTAGAGACATTAGTGAGAGCCCAGATAATATTATTAAGTCTAAAAATACCAGTTCCGTTAATCCTAGGCAATTAAGTAGTGACGAAGCCTTAGCTTACTATATAGATTCTAAGTCAACAACGCATTCTTACAAACAAATTAGGAAGTGGTCCATGAAGGCGGGGCATAATGTGTTTCCGTCATATTTTAATTTAAAAAAGTCCCAACAGGCCTGTTACCCTGCAGAGGAGCACATTGCTATAACAGAAACTCGTGCTGAAATAAATTTGCAAGCCTTATTAAATAAAACAGTGGAACGTCTAGTATTAGCACAGAATGAAGTTATCAGCAGTGTGCTCCCAACAAGTTCATCGTTTACACTTGTTAGTAAATGGGGATGTGATGGAAGTTCTGGGCACAGCACATACAAACAGAGATTTGAGAACACTGAATATACGGACGAGTTTCTTTTCGCATTTTCTTTAGTTCCCCTTAAGTTATATGATGGGTCCAAAATTATTTGGCAAAATCCTCGGCCTTCATCAACTTTGTATTGTCGCCCAATCAAATTTATATTTGCCAAAGAAACGAACGACTTCACGTTAGTGGAGGCAAATAGATTGTTGGAAGAAGTTAATGCTCTTCTTCCAACACTTATCAACTTTGGTGATTCTCAAATCTCTGTAAAACACGAACTTTTGCTGACAATGACAGACGGAAAGGTGTATAACGCCTTAACGGAAACTAGTTCATCCCAAAAGTGTTTCATCTGTGGCGCCACCCCCAAGACGATGAACGATGACCCCGCGATGTTTAACAGCAATCAAGAACATTTTGGCTTTAGTTTATCTACACTTCATGCTTGGATTCGTTGCTTCGAATGTCTTTTATATATCAGTTACAAGTTGAATATTAAGAAATGGCAGGCTAGAAGCAACGAAGACAAAGCAAATATCAAGGTTCGTTCCGAGGAAATCAAATTGAAATTTAAGAACGAGATGGGACTCATTGTAGATAAACCAAAGCCAGGATTTGGTTCTTCAAATGATGGAAATACAGCCCGTCGCTTTTTTAAGAATGCTGAGATGAGTGCTCAGATCACAGGGTTGGATGTTACAATTATAAAAAAGTTTGATGTTATTTTGAGAACATTGTCTTCTGGATTCGAGATAAACTTAGTTGAATTCAAAAAAATTTTGTCTTGAAACCAGAAAACATTATCTTAGCCTCTATTCGTGGTACTGTATGCCTGCTACTGTGCATAAAATATTAATTCACAGCACAGAAGTCATCAAAGCGGCATTGCTTCCAATTGGGCAGCTTTCCGAAGAGGCTCAAGAAGCACGGAACAAAGATTGCCGCAGATTTAGGGAGTACAACACCCGCAAGTGCTCGCGTGTTGCCACGAATAGAGACTTACTGTGCATGTTAATTATAACATCTGATCCTTTGATCAATAGCCTTCGAGAGATTCCCCAAAAAAAGCCGGAAAAAATATGTACAGATGTATTAAAGTTAATTGTAAGCCCTAGCATAGAAGTGTCAAGATTGGAATCGTCATCATATTGTCGCACAATGCCACAAAATGATGACGATTATACAGTAAACGACTCATCAGAAGACTCTGATGATGATTATTAGGTTCAGCTACTATTTTTAGTTATGTAGTGCTTGTACTAAGCATGTAAACCTTGACTTGTAAATTTTTCTTTATCAATAAATGAGTATTTTTATTTTACATATAATTACAGTCAGTGTCATTAGGCTAAATTTATTACAGAGCATTTATAACATTTATTTTAAAATTAAACAAAAACAATTTTTGACTGGAATTTTCAAAAACAATTTTTTTTTTGAACCGGACAGCAAGAAATATGTACCTTAAAAAAAATCAAAAACATTTTAAAATACCAACTACTTATGTATGTATAATGCACAAGTTACCTACCTGAAAGGCAGGTATTATTTGAGTTTATCCTTTTTGTGTCAATAAAACTAAGTAATATGGATTAATTGTTTTTATTTTTAATTGACAAATGCAATAAATGATTTTTCATCTGGTTATTATTAAAAATAATAATACAGTGTCTTTCATTTAGTTGCACATTCAAGTTTGTAGAAAAATTCGTGCACATACGCAGAATATTTTGTTTTTTGTTATACAATGTTTTGTGCAGCTGGACAAAAAATACAGGTAAGCGAAATGCAGCTAAATGAAAGACACTGTATTATAATTTTTAATTTTAATAACCATACAAAATACCCTTACCCTTTAGTTCCGTTATCTACCTGCTAAGCTGATGCAATCCTACCGCGATATGCAAGGGTGGCTGTATTACACAAATTTTATCGATATTGAGTACCTGCGGTAAATTGTGAATAAAACCCACATTTATTAACTGATTTTCATGATTAATACCTTATTTTTATTTTCCAGATACGCAGCTGTCAGAAAAATGTATAATATTTTGTTTTTCTTTTGTTATTGCGCTTTTTACCGAAAAAAATAATGAATTTTACACGAAAAAAATTTTTTTCTCTCCATTAATTTCTAAATAACTCCAAAACGATAAAAGATAGAATAAAATAATATTCAATCAACTTTAATAAAATTTTGTTACGCATTTTTTAATGTTTTATTTATAAAAATCTGACAAGTTGTTCCCGAGTTATCGTTAAATATGTCTGCGTAGCTGACTAATTTAGGGGAAAAAATTAGCCACGCCCATAAAAAAAAACCAACGCGATGAATTTTTTCTTAAAATAACTTAATATGCCTAGAATATACATAAACAATTGAAATAAGTGAAGAAATAATTTTGTCCAGCTAACTTGTACTAGTCGACACACTGGGCATCATAACGGCAAATTTCTGTTACATGTCACCCCCCTCCTTTCAGGAAATATGACAGACACTTTCGGCAAGAGAAGGTTTGTCATACCAAGTTTTTCTGAAAAAGCGCAAAAATTTCCTACAAATCCTGTGAATTTTATAATTTCCGCGATGACGATAAAACATTTTTTTATGATAGTTAATTTAATAAAAGATATTTTCAGCAGGCTCAACTCGTCATACCGAGCTTATTTTGTTTGAATGCTTCTTAACCGTCAATTTTCATGCAAATTTTTTAAATCCGCGATAACGGCACATTTGACGTCACGGCTCCTCGCCTATTATTTTTATATTTAGAATACTTCCGTTGGCGCACAGAGTTTCAATTTACAAAATCTGGTTGTTATTTTTTAAGTAATACTTTTCTCTCTCTTTTAATTTTTATTAAAGCGGAAAGCGTCATGTTTTCCATAAAGTAAATACCTTACTACGACTTCAAATACATTCTCGAATAGCAAATAAAAGTGATTTTATAAAGTTTAAGCCTTTGTAATAGATATTAGCAAAATTGTTTACGCTTGTTTATTAGTTTCAAAACTGTTCAACCAGAAATAAAACCTTTAATATTCCTGATTGAATGATTTAATGTAATATTAACTTAAAAAGTGATTTCATATCACCCTTTGTTCCTTTGTTCGCTTATCCTAAAATACCCAAATTCCTTTACCTTTAAATCAAGGAATAAAATCAAATGGGACCGTTCCATTAACACTGCTATCGAACAGGGAATAAAGCGACGTCATTAGACTAATGGGGATGATATTTAAAATTTCCTATCGGCTTCATTTATCGGCTCCATTTTATCGTATGAAACTGCAGAGATTAATAATATTTTTTTATGTAAATGGTCGAAAAATTTTCGTAAATATTTTCCTCCGTCAAGTTAAACCCGTAATTACCAGGACTAGTTTTAAAACTACTTTATTTTTTTTTATCGTTTACCTGAGTTTACCTGAGTAGGGATTTTCCCATTTTTCATATCCGTCAACGTTGCTGAAACATACGGCCTTGGCCAAAAGTATTACTCACCCCTAATAAACACGTGAAACTCATAAAATATTTAAAAAAACTTAAACAATAAACAATCTCTTTTATAGATCCATAAAACACTTCTTCTTCTTCTTTTTCTTCTTCCTACGTTAGGACCATGTCCTGTGTTCACTTCAAAGGTTTCCCAGAAACAATTGCGATGATGAAAACCAGCTCTCATACCATCTTATTGGGGGTCTTCCAAGCGGTCGAGGTGTGTTTGGTCGCTTCTCTTTTGCAACCTTAGCCAACCAGTCATTTGGCATTCTGTCCACATGGTCTCTCCATTCTCTTCTCCTATTCCTTGCCCATCTCACCACATCCTGTATTTCACACATTTCCCTTATTTCTTCACATCTCTTCCGGTCAAATAAGGTATGTCCTGTTATCGATTTAAGTGTTCGCATTTCTGTTGTTCTTAGGAGTCGTTTTGTTATTGTGTTCTCCGCTCTGGTTTCTATCGCGTACATCATGATCGGTCTTACACATGTTTTGTATATTCTTACTTTGCTCCTGGTGCTCATATATTTGTTTCTTCCAAATTATATCTCTTAAGTATCCTGATATTAATGATGCCTTTGTTGTTTAAGTTTTTACTTCCTCCTTAAGGTTACTGGTACTTGTTATGTTTACCCCTAGATATCTCAAGGACATCACTTGTTCTACACTCTGATCATAAATCGCGAGTTTGCATCTTTTCGGTTCTTTAGATATTGTAAGGGATTTTGTTTTCTTTACAGATATTTGCATATTAAACACTTTTGCTGTTTGTTGGAACTTATGTAAAAGTCTCTGTAAGTTATCTTCGCCTTCTGATATGATTACTGCATCGTCGGCATAGCGTATTATTTTTATTTCTTTGTCTCCCAATCGATATAAAACACCTGGCGCACAAAACTGCGATAATGAGGTTTTTTTGAAAAATATTTTTAATGTTTTATCAGTCTCTTTTTACTACTTGTAGTGTCAAGAAACTTCCGTGCGTGTTTTATTTGTGAACTGGACATTCTTATATTTGAGAAATGCCTAAGAGAAGTGAGCTTGGTATCGAAAAACGAATTAAAATTCAAACCCTACATGAAGAAGGCAAGTCCCAAATAGAAATAGCCAAGTTAGTGAAATGTTCTCGGTGCGCAGTACAATGTGCTATTAAAAGGTTTGTGGAGACTGGCTCCCATGCCAACAAAATGAGAACGGGCGGAAAACGTAAGACTATTGAGCGACAGGACAGAAAACTCATCCGCGAGTCTATTAAAAATCGAAAATCATCTGAGCTCGCTGCAACTCTGTCGGAAGAGATTGGGATTCCGATTAGTTCTCGAATGGCAAGGAGAAGACTAACAGAAGCTTGATTAAGAGGGTGCAAAGTTAGAAAGAAGCCTTGGCTTTCAGAGACCAATAGGAAGAAACGCTTAGAGTGGGCTCTGAAGCATTAACATTTTAGCGAAGAGAATTGGTCTAATGTTGTATGGTCCGACGAATCCAACTTTGAGGTAAGTTTTTATATGATTTATTTTAACAAATAACTACATACAATTACTCTTGATTTAATCCGTTTTAGTCAAAATAATAACAAATTTTTTAATTGAATATTTTTTCTATTCTTACAGCGAACGTCAGGTGTGACATTCGTGAGGCAAGGCGACAGTGCGAAATTTCTTGAGTTTACCGGAACTTAATTATTTTAAACCAGTAAAACAGTTCTATTTGTTTTTTAAAATTTTTCATAAAAATTAATGTGTTTTATTTAAAGTTTTTCAGTTTATTTGTGTTTTTTATTATAGAACAATTAAAAAAAAAAACATACATTTTGTAACAACATTTTGAACATCTATTCAGTCTGAAGACTCGCAATCATTACATGGGACTGCAAATCTTTCTAACAACTCTAAAACTTCTGGCGTAACTTCACTATGCTTGGTTTTGGGTGCTTTACGAAGACTAGCGATGTACGGATCCGATGAAATAAGCAGTCGATTAAATAAATCCGTATTTGTGTCAATTCGGGATGTTTTTCTAGTAAAAAGTTCGCGATATTTTTCTGCAGTCTTTGTTTCTTGCCTCCTGAGCTTCTTCAGAAAATTGTCCGATCGGAAGAATGCAAGAGGCTATAATATCCTTTCCATGACAAAGGACTTTATGCACACTTACGGGCATTGAGTACCAGAAATATTCTTTCAAATACAATTCCAAAGTTTCTCTTGCATATTCGCCGAACTTTTCTGAATCAATTTTAAGACCACAATTTAGGCACTCTAACAGCACATGAAAACGCTTGATCAAATCTAAATTAATGCCAGTTATTTCGGAAGACTTTTCGGCATTTCTAAAGAATTTCCTCGCGGTATTACCATCGTTTGTGTTTTCCGGTCTGCTGTTTTGGCATATCTATAAGCAAGCCAAGCTCCTCTTTGAATTTTTGTTGAATGTATTTTTTCTTCTCTGCAACTTTTTTTTTATTTTCTGCTCCACGAGCTTGCCATGCCTTAATATCCAGTTTGTACGATATATGTAAAATACATTCCAAAAACCTTATCCATGCATGGAGGGGTGATAGTCCAAGGGATAAAAAGAATTCATTTATATTTTTTTGAGGTATATCGCAGATGTTGTTCATTTTACTAGGTTTAGCCCCACACAAGTAGCATGTTTGTGATGATGCACAGAATGATACAGCATTGCATACTTTACCGTCAATCATACAAAAGATCATATTTGCTGTAACCTGAAATTGCTTGCCATCTACAAGTATAGTGGTTGGAGTAAGTTGAGATATTTGTTCTTTCACTTTGTTTACTTCTGAGGTAATTACACTGACTGTTTCTTTGGCAAAAACGAACTTAATGGGGCGACAGTGCCGTGTGGAAGAGGAAGCAGGGTTTTTCCAAAATTACTGACTGATTGGTACCATTGATACACTAAACATGCTATCATCAGAGCTATGTTTGTCCATATACTTTTGTCGATAATTAACTTGTTCCGCCCCATCACAACCCCACTTTACGATAATATTTAGTGCTTTAAAACGTTTGATACAGTTCTAAGAATCCCTTCTAGCCCTGTACAAAGTCTTGCTACGGTATGATTTATAAGCGACTGAACTGATACTTCAGCTGAAACTTCAGTTATTATTATGTCCTTTGGATAGCACAACCTCTTTGCCTCTTTTACAACATAATAAGGTGGATACAAAATGCAACGGTGAGTTTTTTTGCTTGATCTCGAACAATGTTGTACTGATTGACGATAAGTTTGCATCAATAAGTAGCGCCAGAGCCTGGTCTGGAGTTAATTTTCGTGGACTGTTCGAAGAAGACATGCGAGCCTTCTTGATTTTGCTACCCCTTTCTGGAGAACCAGATGCCAGTTCCTTGACAATCGCTGCAGAGTTTCGTTTTCTAGATTGGTATAGCTTTGTTGCAGTTTGCTTTGGCTAACTCGTCGTGACTACCGGACGTCAAAAGATGATGCACTTTTCTGATTTGCACTTTAGGATGACAATCCCTAAATTCCTTTTTAGGTCTGCCTGCATTGGTCCTCGATTCACTAGGCAATGCATCCCTTACAGTATTTGAAAATTTTACATTATTTTCAAGCCAGCTAGCATTTTTATTCAGAAATGATGCTAAATTTCGACTGGATTCCCTCAACCTTTTTTGTATTTTACAAACCAGCGCACGAAGAGTTGCCTTTAAACTGCAAAGAGCGTCAGATGTTAGCATTGGTGAAACTATGTTTTCCAAAACAAAACCAATGATGGCGTCCGATGTCGGTTCTTCCTTCCACTTTTGGAATAAGCAGTTATATGAAATTTGCAAAGTCATTCTGGAAAATGTTTAATTTAAAAGAAGATCGCAAAATATCGCAGAAGATCTTTTGTGTTTCCAACAGAGGAAAAAAAAAACCTTTCAAATTTTGTGCGTTTCAAGCTGGTATTATGTAGTATCACTTTTTAAAGTCTCCACTGAAGTTAAAAATGTAAATTTTACTTACTTCTTAAAAATCACTTTTTTCACGAACAAATCACCCACGAGTAAGAAAAGATTTTGCAATTATTTAAATGCCAATAATTGACAATTCTCTTATAAAATAAATGAAGAAAAAATCATGGCCTACTGACTTGTCGTTTGTATGTACCACTCTATTAACTTAAACAAATCGAATAGCTTTCTGTAGGCAAAAAGTATGATTGAATAAGTAATGCAACTTTCAGGTGCATTTTGCAGTTGTTTCGCAGCAGGGTTAATCTCCAAACCGAGTATGAGGTTTTAGAGGTGGGATATTAACCTACCAAAATAATGAATAATCTTATGCATTTTACGTATTTCAAAAATTGAATAAAGTTCCGCTAAACTTCCTAAATTTCACACTGTGAGGCGGCGTAAAACACGGAGGAGGCAGCATAATGATCTAGGGCTGCATGGCTGCTAAAGATGTCGCCGAAATGTTCGTTTGTGAAGGCCGCATATACAGCCAGAAGTACATAAATGTACTAGAAACTGTACTGATGCCTTCGCTAACGCGTATTTTTGGCGACACTAATTTTTAACGACATCAAATTCCAGCAAGATAATGCACCTTGTCATAAATCAGCGGCTACGATGCTCTAGTTTAGAGACAATAACGTTGTCGTGTTGGATTGGCCGGCGCAGTCTCCAGATCTAAATCGTATCGAGCATTTTTGAGGTATTCTGTAGCGGAAGATACGGGAGCATAGCATAACATCAAAAGCAGCGCTAAAAAGCACTTTGATGGATGAGTGGGATGCCATAAGTACAACTGAATGTACTAGGCTCGTACGCAGCATGCCCCAAAGAATTGCTGCTGTAATTAAAGCTAAGGGCGGACACACCAAATATTAATTTATTTCATAATTTTACCTCAATATACGATTTTACAAAACATACGAATTTAATTTTTTACCCTGAAACACAAGAAATGAAGTAAATTGTAGGGTGCCTAATACTTTTGGCCAAGGCTGTACATTTCTGTATTTCACAGCATCTTTTATGGTCCTTTTACACGGTCATATCAGTTCTCAGTTCCGTCTCAGTTTCAGTTTTCGTTTCATTTCAGTTCGGAAGGAGGTTTGTTTTACACCGTCGTCCGTTCAGTTCTCAGTCTGAGTTACACTTTCAAAGTGTTATGTGTGTTTCGCGTTCAGACACGTGTTGTCATACTGTCCCAAAGTGTACATGTGTAAAATAGCTTATGTATGAAGACTGTCTCACCGCAGTAGCCTTAGCTGTGGCGTTGAAGAAACGGCGGAAGAAAAGAACCGCATACCGTCAGGTGTCAGTCTCCGTTTCAGTTCTGTTTTCAGTTTTTCCTTTTTACACACAGGAAAAACGGACAATTCGACTGAAATTGAAACTGAACTGAGGACTGATATGACCGTGTATGTACGTGGCCAAGCCAAATATACTTAAATAAATTAATAAATAAGTTTACCGACCTGCGGGATTGAACCCCTCGACCTTCTGCAACGTAAGCAAGGTAGTATGCTACGGAGCCACGGGCGGCAACAACTTTAGTTAATGAAGTACTGAAAACTCAGGCACCTGTCCTGTTAAAGGTTTTCCTTTATCTCGGAATTAAAAACGTAGGCATTACATAATACTATACTCACAAAGACCACAGCAATATTTTCTAGGATAATTGAAATTTCATTCACCGTTATATATAGTAAATTTCCACATATTAATGTTTATATTATAAATATTTCACTATATTTTCACATTATATCCATTTTTTTGTCATCGATATATATTTTTAATCTTTCATTCTGCTATCCTGCACTCTTTCCAACCCATCTCTGGTAAGTCTAATTTTTCTTTTCAATTTCCTTTCCAATTGAGGCATCTCCGTGGACCAATACTTCGGATTATCCAAATGAAGTGATGGTGTTTCTCCAAAAAACCAAGTACAGCAGTTTAAACATTGCTACTGGATATACAACAAATATGTTTTTGAACCACGTTGTGAGATAAAACTCTTTTCTAACCATTTTATTGTACTAGAGCCAACTAAAAAAAAATAAAATGCTGTGCAGTTTCTTTCAAAATATTTTTTTCTGGCTTAGTGTATAGAGATAAGCTTCATTGAACAAAATTTGTTTCTTTTACTACTACATAGAAAGTAAATCTTTCTAGACCGTCGCGTCGTTGATTTTACTTTAAAATACATAACAGAACAACAAGTTTCTAAGGGTCACGTATTTTAAATAAATTTACATTTGCGCTTTAAAGCGGCCTCAAAATGTCATGTTTTATTTATAAGTAGGGGAATGAAGTAATATTAAATATCACGAAAAATATAGATAAAGAACGGCAGTTAAGTACGCGATTGTCTACATGTCGAGAGGTCCATGACATAAAAAAACCTCTTAAAATACATATTAAAAGAACACTGTTTACAAAAAGGCTTGTCAATTCACTAATGTTCCGAATAGTAAGCCGAAACATGGACTATTAATGCAGCATGCCGTAAAAAAATAGAGACTTTCGAAACTACATGCTACAGGCGGATGCTCAGAATTTCCTGGACAGCTCATACGACAAATGGGTCTATTCTGAGCGATCTTAACATCCATAATAGTGACCGGCTGTTACCATCGATTCAGAGAAAAATAGCATCTTTTTTGATCACATAATAAGGAGGAATGGCATGGAAAAGTTGCTAATCCAGGGGATGGTCGACGGTAGAAGAAAAAGAGGTACATTTCCCAACAGATGCATCGATTAGATCATGGCTACAATACACTTAGAGTTGCCGAAGATGATGAGGAGTATGAAGATAGAGAAGCCTGGATGGCTGTTGTAAATTCTGTGTAACAATGCAATAGAGGTCATGACGCTCGGAGTCGAGCAACGATGCGAGAGAGAAATGAGTTTTCAACAAAGTTTTATTTCCGGTCTTTGCTGGAAACCGCTGACCTTGAAATTTTTGCTTTTTTTTATGTACCAGATATATTATCAAAGATAATGAAATCGTGAAAATTTTCGTTCAATCTATCCGGTGCGGAGATTATTCCAGAGTTTTTTCAAAGATAAAGGGGGGACAGCGACTTTTGGTAATTTTTTTAAAATAATACAACAAAGTGTTCGCAAGTATTACATCATATATATTTTTGAATTCGTATTTTTTACAAGCTTTCATTTGACACCCCACTGACCTGGAAATTTTTTTTTTTCACTTTCGATTTCACCCCCCAAAAGTAACCCTTTCAGTTAAAATTTAACTTTCAAAACTACAACGGCTCTGATAAGTTCAATTTCTATATTAGTGCCAAATTTCAACTTTCTATGTCAAATAGTTTCGCAGAAAATCAGGTGTGACAGACGGACGGACAGACAGATGGATATACACCGAAGTGGTCTTATAAGTATTCCGTACGGAACACTAAAAATAAAGAAGAGCATACGTCATAGATGTATCTTGTCTCCCCCGCTATTCAGACTTTATTCTCAGGAAATCTTCAATAAAGCAATTTCTAATATAACAGACAGAATAACAATGAATGGTGTGTGTATAAATAACTTCCGTTACGCCGATGATATCGTCATTCTAGCGGACAGTGAAGAAGGCCTCCAAAGACTCACGAACAAAATTGTTAATACATCTGAGGAATATGGCATGAAATTAAATATGATCAAAACAAAAACAATGGCGGCGAAGACAAATGTAAACATTAAAATACACCAACAGACACCCGAAAGGGTATCAAAAGTAACGAACTTAGGTAGCGTAATTAATGAAGATTGGGATCACTATACTGAAGTACGCTGACGAATTGAAAAAGCACGAAGCTCCTTTAATAAATTCCGCAATAAATTCTGTAACTGCAAATTAAATCTAAAAACAAGAACGAGAGTGCTAAGATGCTACGTATTCTCGTCATATATATGGTATAGAAGCTGCAACAATCACAGAAACAACACAACAGAGAATAGAATAATCCAAGATGTGGTGCTACTGCCGAATGTTGCGCGTTGCTTAGACAGCACAAACGTGGACATACTTCACTTAATGGTAAAAGAAAAATAATTAATTACAGATGTTAAAGAAAAAAAAAAGTACATACTTTGTTCACATTTTAAGAAACCAAAAAATATGAACTCCTTCAACTCATAACGGAAGGAAAAATAATCGATAAAAGAGGACCAGAAAATGCGCCACAACTCCTGGTTAAAAAACTTACAGCAGTGGAAAAATATGACATCTACTGTACTATTTAGACCAGGCAATAGATAAAATCGAATGAGCAGATCTGATCGCCAACGTCCTCAGAAAATAAGGCACACTAAGAAGAAGAAGTTGATTCTCTGACTCACGCTTGTCGCTGAGTCGTTCCATGAAACTGGAAAACTTACCACTATAAATCGTGCTGGGTCTATATATGTGTATATAACATATGTATGTCGGCCTATAATTTCAGTACGAATAATCCAATTTTCTTTTACGTGTACTCTTAACATTTCGTCACGTTTCCCACCATAATTTATTAAAATTGATTTTAGTACAATCGGCAATATTGGAAAATTAACATACAGTGGGTTTATTTTAATTTTAAATAATTGATCTGAATAAATGGTGATTTTATACGTAGTAGTAGTTATAAATATTTACGATCAGTGGTGAATAAGGAGAAAATTTATATTTGGTACAATAGAACTGAAAGCATATTAGAAATTAAATGCATAGTTTTACTCGTACTACCTGAAGATCACAAAATAACAATTTTTAGAATAATTATAGTAATGATCATCGAACAATTAGTCTTTGAGCCATGTTTAAAAATATTTGTGAGAGTGATGCATGACAGGATATATAATAAACTTGAAGAAAGAATTGGAAACCGATAGTCCGGTTTTCGAAAACGGATTAGAGACTAGATAGGCACTGTTTGGTATCCATGTGTTGATCCATAGATATCGCAATGTCAACCAGAATGTGTTCCTTTGTTCAACTGACTTTGAAAAAGCCTTTGACAAGGTGCGCCACGAAAAACTTCTAGGGATTTTAAAAACGACATTCGTATCATCGTCAATTTGTACTGGCAACAGCTGAAGTACGGTTGGAGCATAAACTATCGGATGAAATTAAAATCAAGCGGGGAGTACGTCAAGGTTGTATTCTGTCTCCCTTGTTGTTCAACCTCTATTGAGAAGTGATATTTAATGAAGCACTCACTGGTCTTCTTCTTCTTCTTCAGCCTTCATTTGTCCACTGCTGGACATAGGCCTGCCCTAGCGCTTTCCATGATCCTCTATCCCTAGTTTGCTGTTACCAGTTTCTTCCTGCTATCTGTTTTATATCGTCGAGCCATCGTTTGTGAGACCTTCCAACACTTCTTTTACTAGTTCTTGATCGCCATTATATTAAATGTACTGTCCATTCTTCGGGATTTTTCCTTCCCAGGTGTTCTGCCCAGCTCCATTTTAGTCTAGCTATGCGTTCTAATAACGTCTACCACTCCACTCATCCTCCTAAATACGTGTTTTCTCACCTTATCTCTAAGGGTAACCCGCACCAACAGAACAGACGAATCGTACACTCTTCTCTTCAGAGATATAGGTACATCATTGTTCTTAAGGACGTGTTCCAGACGACCAAAAGCTGCCCGTCCATGTTGTACCCTTCTACCTATTTCCCGCTTTTGGTTAGGTTTCCCGAGCTTTGATAAGACGTCCCTAGGTCGAGGTACTTTTCCACTTTTTTCGATGATTTCATCACCCACTTTGAATTCTTTTTGACTTTTAGAAATGATTTTAGTTTTTCTTAGATTTATGTTCAGACCTACCTTTCTTGCTGTTAAGTCTAGTTCTGTTAACAACCTTTTAAATTAGTTTTCACCTGGGCTAATCAGGACAATATCGTCAGCAAAACGCAAGTGATTTAAAAATTTTCCATCTATGTTTACCCCTTTCTCGTTCCAATCCAATTTTTTAAAGATATTTTCCAGGACTAGTGTAAACAATTTAGAGGATATAGTATCTCCCTGTCTCACTCCTGGTTTTATCGGGATTTTGTTGGTTTTTCTTTCTTTTTCGTCCTTTCTAGTTTCACGCGGATTGTGGCATTAAGATATATTTTCCACTAATTTTGTACAGCGTGAGTCGATTCTAGCGTCTCGTAGCGCCGTCAATAATACCCACAGCTCCACCGTATCAAAAGCTTTTTGAAAGTCCACAAAACACAAATGGAGCTGCTGATTATATTCCTCGCACTTTTCAATGAGTATTTTCATTGTTGGTACTGGTAAGGAATCAACATCAACGGCGTTAACATAAATAACAACAGATACGCTGATGATACATTAATTATCACTAATAACGGATAAGATCTACAAAAACTTATGGATACTTGTACACAGTTTGGTTTAAAACTCAACGTAAATATAACAAAAAATATGATTATAAGCAAAGAGTCTAATACTGAAGATGGTGGTATTACAGTAAGTGGCACAAAGACAGAGATAATTAATAATTGATGTATCTCGGTAGAAATATTAGCGACTACTGGGGCCCGACTGTGCAAGTCAAAATTCGAATTCAGTTGGGTATCCTGGTTTAAAGCTCATCTATAATATATATAAAATGCAACGTCTCTCTGTCTGTCTGTCTGTCCGTTAGTGCGCTTATCACTGGAGAACCACTTATCCGATTTACGTACTTTTTTTTTAAACATACATATGTTCTCTGGCCAGGTTATAGGCTATATTTTATTACGACCGGTAGCATAAGGAATGAGGAGCAGTGACGATAATAGTGAATGCAGTTGGAAAAAAGTTTGCTGCTAGCGCGTTCCCTTGCAATACACAGCCTAAACCATTAAATATGGAACAATATTATGTAGCAGAGAATATCTATAATCTATAGATATATATATAATTCATACATATATTCTTTGGCCAGGTTATATAATAATAATACTAATCTATATCTATAATATATATAAAAAGCAACGTCTTTCTGTCTGTCCTGTCGGATAGTGCGCTTATCCCTCGAGAACCACTTATCCGAGTTACGTGATTTTTTAAAAATCATACATATGTTCTCTGACCAG
>CM032453.1:17742966-17773490 GCA_019049505.1 Pachyrhynchus sulphureomaculatus | reverse complement strand
TCATGCAGTTATTGCTAGAATATTGCTGCTGTAAATTTTAAGTATCGTAGACAATTTTCTAGCAGATAAAAAAAAAACAGCGATACACGCAGAAAAGGACAGCTCACACAGCTAGAAAATGGCTACAACAGCTAAAAGTTTTGTTAAAATAGGGACAGCTAAATATTTTGCTGCACTAGCCACATTGTTTGCTGTTGTAGCAAAAAAGTGGCTGCTATTGCTAAACAGTGGCACAACTTGGTTTGAAACTGTAAGCGTTTTCTGTGTCTCAGTCGCTATATAATCAGAAACCAACGTCCGCCATTTTGAAACAAAAGTTTAATTGAAAAAATCGGCTCCGACAACTTTGTTCGGAATTTAATAAGCTTCAATTTAAAAAAAAAAATCGTCCAAATCGAACCAAAATTGAAGGCTCTAGACAATTTTGAAACACGATTTTTCGTTTTTCCCCACTGTGCGTTGGTGAGGTCTGTTCTGCAGCGTTCAGCGGTTGTCTGGTCGCCATTGTTTGAAGTACATAAGTACAATCTCGAAAAAATTCAGAACAGGTTTCTACGACTACTTATAAGTGTGATATGGCAATAGCTGACCATGATTATACTATTATTAGGGGCCGTATGAACTTAAATCTGTTAGCGCATAGACGTTTGGTGAGTGATCAGTATTTTCTGCCTAAGATAATTAACGGGTTTGATAGATTGTCTATTTTATTGTCATTCGTAAAATTTAATGTACCTCAAAGACATTTAAGGCAAACTGAATTGTTCTTTGCTGGCTTCCACAGATCTAATTATGGTTATCATTCACCATGAGATTCATGAACCAGTGCCGGAAGCTGAACATTTTTTCAGGTTCCCCCGCTTCCTTCAGAACGGGATGCTCTGATGTTGATTGTTTCACGGTAGGAGTATAGGCCGTTCTTGTGATTCATTCCACATTTTCGGCCGTTCTGTTATTGATATGGTTATATTGTAAAGTATTATAAATACATTATAAAAGGGGGTGTACCCGTATATTCTCAAATAAATAAATAAAAAATAAAATATCCTAAGTTTTCCGTGACAAATTTAAAACTCAACCAACAGACCATTAACACAATCTATCTCATTTGCTGCTATATTCTATACTTCCCAACTTTAAGAATTAAAAAAATCAATGGTCATTAATAGAGACCGGATTATATTCAACATAAAAATCTTGAAATATGCATGCAAATATGCATGAAAAATGCTTAAAATATGCATGAAAAAGGTCAAAATATGCAATATTAAATAATAATAAGAGTAGTAATTTTTAGTTTTTTATTTCAAAATCAGCATAAAATTAACAAGTTATCGACGATGTTTAAATTTAATTAACAATTATTTAACATTTTTTTAAAATTATTTAACATTTGTATTCTTGTGCACGTAAACAATAAGGTATTGTTCCAAAATGTTGGGTAGTAAGATTGTGTCTTCGATCACTTAAAATATTTTTATAAGTGGAAAAAGACCGTTCCACATCCACTGAGGTAACTGGACAGTATTTGAATTTAGGTGCTATGTTAGCACTTATTGTTTCTGGCAAAAGTTCACCCGCCCCATTAATAAAACTATCAATTTGACACAAAGGTTCAAAGCCTGGGTTATTGCACAAAATGTTTTTAAACTTTTCTTTAACTCTACGCGGGAATACATCTGGCAATGTGGAGTTTATTTGACGGATTTTATTCATTAACTGAATTGATTCGGTCAACGCCAAACCTCGAGTTTTAAGCTTTTTAATACCCGCAGGTATGTGGGAAAAGTGAGTGCTAATCAAAGCTATGTTTTTCTTAAATATCAGAATCGTTAAATGCTTCCTTGGATTGACGACTGATTGATGACCTCGAAATGTTCATTGTAAAATAGTACAGCTACAATCCATGTTCCCCATCGACTTACCACTGGTTCGGGAGCTAAAGGCACATTTGGCAGTTTTTCTTTATAGGCGTTATTGCGAGCAGGTACCTTAAGAAACACTTTCTTTGCTGATGAAATCAGTTTATTTACATTTATATAATAAATATATAAATATATAAATAATAAAAGACTGCTTTGCTCACGGAAGTCCATCGACTCGCTGAAGAAGTACGATCCACGTTTGGAAATGTAAATAATTTTGGATGGTTGTAGCTTCTACTTGATGGAAATTTATTATAAATATATAATAAAAGACTGTTTTTAGTCAATTTTCACTGGTTTATTTAAATTGCGATGACGCGTTTCGCTGTCGATGCAGCTTCTTCAGATCTACATTTTACACTGTCAAGTTAGGTTTAATATTCACAGTTTTATATAATTTCTTAATTATAATATTACACCTAATTAAATTACATTGATAGTATTGGAAAATCCACACAATCCACACTTTGTCTGTTTTGGTAAAGATTACATCATTTTGTTTTGCTTTACTCTGAATTGTTTTTATTGTCCTTAAGTCTTGGTTGGTGTTGTTATGTTAGATATGAATTCTTTTTTAATAATTTCTGCTGTTTAAAGTTTTGATAATATGTTGTTAGGACTATCTTTCAAGGCAATAGCAATAGACAAATTCGACTATATTAATAAAACGTTAGATTTTTTCAAAACAGGAAAGTACGAAATTTTAAATAAAGATCCAACAAATATTTTTCAAAAAGAAATAAAACAACAAATTGAACAGACTAAAAGTATCATTCACGATAAAGATAAAATTAAATTGATAAATATAAATCCCCAAATCCCACAACTTTATTCACTCATAAAACTACACAAAACTTGACCACCCAATCAGACCAGTTGTTTCCTACATGTCTGCTCCAGCATATAAGACGTCATCCTTTTTAATTGATTTAATCAAATATCATACCAAATTTGAACCTAAATATAGTATCAAAAATTCATACGAACTCGTGAATAAAGTTAAGAATATAACAATACCAGATAATTCTAAATTAGTCTCTTTCGATGTCAAAAACTTAATTCCAAGTGTTCCCCCAGACGAAACAATAATTTTAATAGAGAACCTATTAACAAAAAACAAAGTAAATGAAGTTATAAAAATGGACATAATTAATTTATTAAAAACTTGCCTCAGACAAAATTATTTTTCATTTAACAATACATTCTACAATAAGTAAGGAATGGGGGGTTAATTACTTGCCGAAATTTCCATGGACAGTATTGAAACAATGATATTTAACAACCATAATAACAATAGTAATAATTGTCTATACTGGTATCGATACCTAGACGATATAATTGTATGCTTTACAGGTACGGACAGACAATTAACTCACTTTTTACAGTATATTAATTCTTTACATAGAAATATCAGTTTTACAATGGAAGAAGAAGTCGAAGGAAAAATCAATTTCCTAGACTTAACAATCAGTAAAGCCATGAAAAAACATGAATTTGCAATATATCACAAACCTTGTCATACAGATACCACAATTCACAATAGTTCTCACCACCCTAACCATCATAAACTTGCAGCTTATCATAGTTTTATACATAGACTAACTAATATCCCCTTATAAGAAGAAAATTTTACTAAAGTATTAAACTACATAAAACAAGTAGCCGTTAACAACGGTTATTCGGTAACTTTAATCAATAGTATCGTTAGGAAAAAACTTAGAAACAAGGTAATCTCAGAAATATACCCACGTTTTAAGGACAGAAATACCACTTTTAAATGCTTAACCTATTTCGGCAAACCAACGGAAAAACTGGGGAAAATTTTTAAATCAAAAAAATATCAACATAGCTTATAAGACTAACAATACTATAGGGAAATATCTTAAAAACTACAAACCACAAATCAATAAATCAGGGGTTTATCAATTAACATGTGGGTCTTGTCCTAAAACATACATCGGACAAACTGGACGTACATTTAGACAAAGAATTACAGAACACGAAAAAAGTTTCATCCATAGAAAATCTTATTAAACATATGCTAATCATGTTTTAACAGAAAATCACACATTTAACAAGAATTTCAAAATTTTACACACCCAACAAAAAGGTTTAAAACTAAACCTTTTAGAGACAATGCAAATAAATCGATTAAGGACTACAGGTACTTTACTCAACGACCAGGTAGATTTAAGCAATTCACCATTATTGAATTTATTCTCCTAACTCCAAATCTGTGTGGATTTTCCAATACTATCAATGTAATTTAATTAGATGTAATATTATAATTAAGAAATTATATAAAACTGTGAATATTAAACCTAACTTGACAGTGTAAAATGTAAATCTGAAGAAGCTGCATTGACAGCGAAACGCGTCATCGCAATTTAAATAAACCAGTGGAAATTGACTAAAAACAGTCTTTTATTATATATTTATAATGAATTTCCATCAAGTAGAAGCTACAACCATCCAAAATTATTTACATTTCCAAACGTGGATCGTATTTCTTCAGCGAGTCGATAGACTCCATGAGCAAAGCACGTCACATGAATTAAATTTGGATAAAATACTTGGAGGACTTTGGCTGCCTTGATCATATAGGGAGCAGCATCTAAGAGAAATATTCATCTGCAGAAGATTCAGGAAATATATTTTTAATACCCTCATTCACAAATCTGGCGATCGTAGAATGATTTGTGTTGTCCAGTTCTTTGCAGGCCGCCAAATAGGAAGAAGAAGGCTCTAATCTTGCCTAGTGATACCGAGAAATATTGTAAATATAGGGAAAATATGCATCATTACTAGATTTTTGGGTAAAATATGCAATATCGGTGATAATGGTCTAAATATTCAAATGCATATGAAAATATGCAAATGCATATAATCCGGTCTCTAGTCATTAAATTTTAAATCTTCTAATTCCTATGTAGGCACGTGCTGCAGGGAAATTCCTAAAGCGCTATAGGAGCGACGCATGTGCGGACAAAGCTATTCATTTTGGTCGTGAATCGCTGTAAATTATACTCGGTAATAAACACAGGCCTGGGCAAATCATTTCAAAGGGCTGAGATTCTCCATAGAAGAGAATGCTTGAAAAGGGTTTTAAGAGGAATGATAAGCTGAATTTGATACAGATGTGAAGTACTAGCGCGACGCATATTCCGTTTTGGGAGGAATTAAGCAGGCTACATCCATTGAACATTCTCCACGAAAAGACTGGTAAAATAGACTCAAGACATCAATGGTTCTTCAATGTTTCAGGGAATCAAGGCTGTTGGTTAATTCTGGGTATCTAATCAGGCGATTAACTCTCTTCTGAATAAAATCCAACAAATGCAGTGTATGTTGGGAGCAGAGCCCCAATTCCCTTGGACATTATCTCATGAATAACTTTTGGTCCATTTTGCTCTTTAGTGGGAAACTTTATCTTAACTTTAAAAAACTCCCTGGAAATAACACGAAAAAGTTTTAAAAAATTAAATGTTAACTTCATCAGCCTTAAGGCGTTACATACACCCGGGTGCTGCAAAAAGTATGTATATTAAAAAAATATATATTTTTAAGATTATTAAGTGAATAATACAAAAGAATGACAATTCTATATTTTTATTGTATTTTAAATTATAAGAATTTTTTTAAAATAAAATAGTGTTTGGTCTGACACATAGATGTAGTTCTTTTAAAAAAATTTATGTGATTTTGGGAAGTACCAACCTTCAAGCGATACATGTCAAAATTGCATGACATTTTGACGATTAGTTTACGAGTTACAGTGATTTTAGTGACGATACTTTTGATAGACAATAGATAGTTTATTCACCTTTTCGGCTACAAAAGTTGTAGATAAGACATGTCAACAGAGGGATGTATGATCCCATCTTAGGTAATATCAAAAATAATAAAATAAAAAATAGGAAATCTTACTATTAAACACATTAATACACAGTAAATACAAGATGTAAAAAAAAAGAAATAAAAAACACACCATACATATTTACAGCAGATAATTTTCAAATTCAGTTACTGAATAAAAAGTTATATTTAATAGTATAGTTTTTGTTTGGTTTTTAACAGGTTGACTGCCGATCTATATTTTTGAGTTTGTGGTTGACGCCGGTAAGATTTTTCCAAATATTTTTATTTTATTGTGGTAAATATGAATTAAAATGAGTCTTGGATGTGTTTTTTTTATGTGCCATTCAAAATATTAGAAAAAAAAAATTTCACTCCGATCGGAGTAATCGGCATTGCAAGTGAAAATTTTTACTAGATGCCGAACACTCCGATCGGAGTGTCCAATTAAATAAGTAAAGAAATAATAAATCGAACTCATGAACTCAAAAACATTTATTTCTAAATTATTTTTGTACATTTTTATGGTAATCCTCAAAGCAATTAAGGCAAAAACCTGGTTGTCCAGGGCACATTTTGCATTCATACATTGTTTGCTTTCTTATTTTATTTTTCCTGCATTCTTTGCATTCCTTTCTGCTTACCCGTTTTGTTTCTTTAGTTCCTTTTTTTTTCACTAACAATTTTTTCTACTTTGCTAATGCTGTGGACATTTATTTGGCCTGGAGGAATTTGCGGCAAATTAGTAATTGATCGCCTGGCTAGTAAATTTCTTATGACATCCAATCGGAAGTCATATAATCGTAACTGGTCAGACCGCGAATATTTTTTACAAAAAATGGGCGTTTATCATGCTCATTTGCAGCACATGCATGAATAACTTTTTGTACCACCGAATGGTTTTACGGCTGCAAGGATAATATGCCATCATTTGATCCTGTCTATCTATACCGGACATAAAAGCATTATATCCAATGATTGCGGAAGGTTTTTCAGATTCTTGATTTCTTTTGTTTTTAAAAATGCCCATTTCGCTTCCAAATTCTGTTGAAATGTATTGAACATTGCGTTTTTATCGCGCCATTTTCCGACATGCACTCCATTGCAAAACATAGATTTATTCTCACCACGTTTTAAGTTTGCACTCATTACCTCTTTCGGATTATCTTTCCTCTCAGCTCGCAGCGTACCAGTGCAGTATGTATTTTGTTGAAGTAATTTCCTAGCTAAATTAACACTATTGTAAAAATTGTCTAGATAAACAGCATGTCCCACACCCAATTTTTCCTCCAATAAATGTAAAACAATCTTTTCAGTATGTTCGCTTCCACCATAAACATCTGTCGCACCTTCGTAGACACGAAATTTCAAAATAAGTCCATTAGGCTCTGTCAGCATGTATAACTTCATACCATACTTATGACGCTTATTCTTGATATACTGTTTAAACTGGAGACGACCCCGATAAAGTACCATAGCTTCATCCAAAGACAACTCTCTTCCAGGATAGTAAATTTCTCCCATCTTGTTGTTAAAAAAATCTGCCACAAATCTAATCTTTCCTAGCCGATCTGCCGGATCCATATCTGGAGATGTAAAATGCAAACACCTCAAGATAAGCTATTCCTTGACATATATTTTCTAAAAACAGGTAGATTAAATAGCGGATCAGTTTTCCAATAATCGTTAAGACGGCTCAAGGATATTGTGCCAGTGTGAAGTAACAGGGCCAAAAAAATTTTTATTTCGTCAACAGTAAGATCTTTAAAATTAGTAATATGTGATTTTGTACTTGTTTCTGGGCGCAGCAAAACCTCGACTGCGTAAGAATTCGTTCGTTCTACAATAGTTTGTAAAAAAATCATCATCAATGATCATTTCGAAAAAATCGATAGGTGCACCCTGTCCTGGAATTTGCACCAATAATTCTGGGTTTTCTGGAACAAAATTTGTTTTAACGCACTTCTGTCGTTCCATTTTATCTCATCAAGGCTAGGAAGTGTTTGATGTGGCCGAATAGGGTCTATAAAAATTCTCTTCTTCGGACTCGGAGTTTGAATTTACATCACTATCGTCTGTGTCTGGTACGTAATGTTCGTCACTACTACCTCCGCTTTCTTCCAATAGCTGCAATAATTCAGTGTCAGTTAGCTTCTTTTTCTTATCATATACCTTTTTTTCATCACTACAATGTCTTTTTTTAATACCAGAAGGCCCAGGTTAATTGTCCATATTGTACGGCAGATTACAACCAAATCAAAAGCAAATCCGCAGAATCACTTAAGCACCTGTTAGAACTTGCGTTTTTAAGCAACCCCCACCACTAGAAACACGTTTCATATACAACGCCGATGGAATACTAAAACGTTTCGTAAGAACGCATGTCGAACTCCGATCGGAGTAGACGGCGTTGGCGAAGAGACCCGACGCACTCCGATCGGAGTGGTCGGCAGTCAACCTGTTAAAACGTGCCATAGATTCAATCCTTTTTACATTTTCCGGCAGTAAGTTAAATAGTCTGCAACCTAAGTAATCACTAGTTTTTTTAACATATTCATGATTGTGTTTTCAATATAAAAATTTTCTCTGTTTCGAGTCGGATAACGATGAAAAAGATCTATGCGAAATGAAGCTTGATCTTTTCATCGCATCTTGATTTTGGTAGATATACATTAAGAGTTTATATATATAAATACTTGTAACTGTTAATATTTTTCTATTCTTAAAAACTTCCCTACAGGATGCGTTATATGGCATACTAAAAATTAGTCTCATGATTCGTTTTTGTATTACCAACACTCTGTCAAGTTCCTGCGCACTTCCCCAAACCGCCAGACCATAGGACATGGCTGGGTACGCATTAGCGTAATAGACAGTTATGAGATTGGGAACACTTAATGAGTTTTTTTTAAAGATTTTATCATAAAAAAACATTTATTTAGTTTTGAGCAAACGTCATCTATGTGCAGACTCCATTCGAGGTTAGAATCTATTATGATTCCTAGAAACTTTGAACTATGGCTAACATGCAAATTCATTTTATTAAATACAATATTAAGGTTTATTGGTTTGCGCATTTTTGTCTTAAATTCCATAGACACGGTCTTTGATAGATTTATTATAAGGTTGTTCTTTTTACACCAGTTTGAGAACTCAGTCAATATTATTTTAATTTTTTCCTCCAAAAGTTTCTCATCTTTGGCTGAGATGACTATGGTCGTATCGTCAGCGAACATAAAAACAATTCCACACGAAATGTATTCAGGTAAGTCGTTTATGAACAACAAGAAAATTAGAGGACCCAGGACACTGCCTTGAGGGGTCCCTAAGTCACAGTTTGTCATTTGCGAAAAAATATTACCAATTTTTATTTGAAAGTTTCGACCGTTCAGAAATGAATTAAACCATTTATTTAGTGGTCCTCCAATACCTAGCCTTTCAAATTTTTTAACAAAAAAGCCTGGGTCTATTGTGTCAAATGCCCTTGTTAGATCAAATAGTAGAGCTACTACTTTCTCATTTATATCAAGTTTTTTATATATATTCTTTATAAAGTCGATCGCTGCGATCTCTGTAGAGTGCTTTTCTCTAAAACCGTGCTGGTGTGAGGTTAGAACTTTGTTATTATTAAGAAATGAAGTTATCTTATTGTAAATAATTTTTTCAAAAACTTTTGAAAAACAGTTAAGTAAAGATATGAGCCTATAATTTTCAATTAAAAGAGGATTGCCCTTTTTAAATACAGGTAAAATGATAGCCTCTTTCAGTCGCGAAGGGAAAATACCTTCATAAACAGACATATTTAATAAATAAACCAGGCAAGCAATTACCGAACATCTCTTTAACAAAGCAATAGGTACCTCACCTGGTCTTGTTGATTTTTTATTGGGTAACTTTTTTATGGCAGACCTAATATCCTGTGAAGTTATATTAGTACGAGGCATGTTTTTTTTAAGTAAGTACCGTTTTGGAATTAAAAAAAGACGTGCAAAGATATCGCTATAAATTTTATTTTTACATGAAAGCCTGTACCTTAATCTACTTTTCTACATAATTTCCGTGAATATTGAGGCACTTGTCATAACGTGGCACCAGTTTTTGAATACCCTCCTCATAAAATTCTGCCGCCTGACTTGTTAACCACTGTATCACAAATGTTTTGACTTCGTTATCATTATCATGGAAAGCAGTCGCACAATGATGAAATTGTAAAAGCGTCTGTTTTCTCTCACCTTTTCGTCCACTTTCTGCACCAAATCTTCATTAACGACGAAGGACGCGCACTCCGTTCTTCATCATGCACATTTGTGCGGCCATCTTTAAATGCTCTCACCCATTTCCTTACCATTCCATCACTCATAATGTTTTGTCCGTAAACTTCACAGATCTCACGATGAATATCGATCGGTTTTTTTTTTTTTACGCCTTTAGCACTAAGAAATCGTATAACAGCCCGTACTTCACAATCGGCGGGACTCACGATTGTCGGAGGCATCTTAAACACTCAGTAAACAACGTATACAATGAAGAATCAGACTGTAATGGCGTCAGTGCGTAGACATGAGATGTAGGTTACCAGCGCGCATGCGCGGAACGCCGACCGTATCGCTGCGGCGGAATCGCAAAACGGTACTTACTTAAAAAACATGCCTCGTATATTGAAAGGTATCAAAACATTTTTTTGATACAGTGCATTCCTGTGATAAACCGTTACTGAAGTGAGAATTTAATTTATTTTTTACAACAGTAGTTAAATAGTTACTGAAGCTACTTGCTATGTCTTCTGCATTAGTAAGAGTGACATTATCTGTGCATATTTGGTTAATGTATCTTTTGGAATTGTTTTGGTTTTTGCCATTTAAAAAATTCAAAACGATGGAAAAAATCGAATTTTCGTGTGTTGATTAAACACTGTTTTTGATAGGGAAAAAATACCGTTGAAGCAAAGAAATGGCTTGAATAGTGTTACGGGGACCCTGCCCCTGTAAAATCACTCATTATTAGTGTAGTAGTAGTATTAGTATGCCGAATTTAAACACGGTCGTACAGATACAAATGATGCTGAACGCTCTGGACGCCCAAATGAGGTGGTTACATACCCAAATTTTTTTGGATGACCGTAAAGTGAAATTGCGTGAGATAGCTGACACCCCAAAGATATCAAAAGAATGATTGGTCATATTTTGCATCAACATTTGGTCATGAGAAAGCTGTGTTCGAAATGGGTACCGCGTAGACGAAAAACAACAAGGTATTGATGATTCTGAGCGCTACGTGGACCCGTTTAAGCGCAATAAAAAGGATTTTTTGATGCGACATGTGACAATGGATGAAACATGGATCCATCACTACACACCGGAATCAAATCGGCACTTAGCTGAGTGGGCAGCACCCGGTGAAAGCGGCACGAAGCAACAAAAGACTATTATCTAGACCTCCAAAAAATGCTCACGGGAAAGAGATTTGGCTCCAATGAAGAAGTTATCGCCAAAACTGAGGCCTATTTTGAAGGCAAAGACAAATCCTTCTACAAGAAAGGTAGAGAAATGTTAGAAAAGCATTGGGCTGATTGTATCGCTCTTGAAGGAGACTATATTGATGAATAAAGTCGAATTTGGCAAAAAAAAATGTTTTAAGTAGCTAGACCAAAACCTTTTCAACCTACGTGTTATGTTTTAAATGTTAACATTATTTTTAATCAGTGAAAACTATGGCGCCTCCTTATATGCATGATAACTTCACAAAAAATAATCTAATCAGCAAATATAAAAATGGGGTGTGACAGACGGACAGACAGACAAATACCAAAGTGATCTTATAAGTGTTCCGTACGGAACACTAAAAATTAATCTTCTATAATAATAACGTAGTAGTTAAAGATTATCGAAGAGGTTTTTTTCAAAAATAAAAAATTTACGGTGTTTCAAACTTTATTTAGTATGCAATTTTCGACTAAAAAATTTATGTTCAAATATTTATAAAAAATTGCCTATTAAAAAAATTTAAAAAAACCTCTGGACATTTCATAGAAAAAATAATTGTTATGATTTTAAAAAGAAAAAAGTTAAAAAATATTAAAAATTGACTGAGTAAAAATAACCCTTAGAAATATAGAGAATAAACATCAGTTAAAAAAAAATCAAATTTTTGAAAATTCGAGGTGTATGTAACCCCTTAAGTGAAAGTTCTGGTTGGACATCTTTATTTTACCAAGAAAAAGTAATCATTTTTTTATTGTCTTATTATTCGCTCTTCAATGTACGATCTCACAAATAATTCAGATTTAAATATGCACCATTGTCAATTCTTTCACCGTATTTGCCCAATGTCAATAAAATTTTCCCTCGGAAATGGAAATAAATATTTAATATTGTCCGCATCCGTGGATCTCTACTCGTGACTTTCTATTTTTCGTACGATATTCATATTGAATTTCCTTAAAACGGAAAAAATAACTTTGCAAGAAATTGTTTCTCGTACCCAGTATACAGTTAAATAAAGTAAATAATGTATTTTTAAAGTCTTCAGAAATATAAATAAATAAAATCTTAAAAAATAGTGGATTTGTATGACAGTCCTTTTTTACATACTTTTTTTTTCATGTTTAAGAAATAATTTTAAAAAATTGGAATATATTATGTATGTATATATATATATATATATATATATATATATATATATATATATATATATATAATATATATATATATATATATATTTATATATATATATATATATATATATATATATATATATATTACATACATATATATATATATAATATATATATATATATATATATATATATATATACATATATATATATATATATATATATAATATATGTAGAAAGTGTAAACTATAGCAGTAAGAGTGATAGTTGGTGTCGTTAGGTGCAGTTAGTTTAGTTATAATATATTATGCACAACCTAGGATATTTTATATGGAAATCGACTGAACATTTAAGGTACATAAAAATCATACTTTTTAAGGCTAATTTGTTTTTTAACTTTAGCAATAAAAAATCTTACTTTTTTTACAAGAACATCGTTTACCATTTCAGTTTTAATCTTGGAAAAGTTAAGAGAAAAACCTATTTGGAATTAAGTTTTTATTTTGTTCAAGCTCAAACAACTGTTAACATAAAAATCAAAATCAGCTGTAAAGAGGCAATGATCCAGTTGTTCTCCTGTATTACCAAGGATTTTTTTTTTCCAAAGAGTAGATAAAAAAGATTTCTTAATTATGATTAAATATTATTTTTATTAGGTGGTTGCTATTACTCTTTTTATTTGTTATTAGATCAGTTTTATCTGAAATTTGAAAATGTTTATTTGCTGAAGAAAATCGTATGTTTGGAAACCTGGCAGGCCTGTGCAGGAACTAGTTCGTACAACGACGGCCTTTAAGGAACGGGCATTGAATGTACTTCTACATGCCCCAAAAGTCGTCCGTTTTAATATATACAGTGAATTTCATAACATCCTGTATATATAATATTTGTTACGATTAGATAAATTATTTGAAGATTTTTATATATTTTTTAAAAAACTGCAATAAAATAGAGGATAAACGGACGCTTTTCCGAGCATATTCTTAATTGTATCATTGGGTTATTTCTTACCTGAAATCGTGGATTGTACTGTTTCTGAAGCATACTTTTTTACCTGAAAAAAAAATATGGTTACATAACACTTCTCACTACAATTGTACAGTTAAACTCCATCCATTTATTAATATAATAATTATATTTGCATAAACTGGACTAATTCCCCAACTGAATTAAGTTGAGACAGCTGAGTTACTTTTAATTGAAAATACAGTGATTGAGGGTGCACTTGTTAAAATTTGAAGAAATTACTAAATTAACAACTGAAAACCGAATTTTTCCAATATGTACTTTAAAAATTATTGAACTCATCAGCATTCACAATAAAAAGTCAATCTTCTCCCATAAACTCTTTATACCAACGTGAGTAATTAGTAATTCTGCTATCTAGTATTCAATGTAATGTTGGATTAGATTAAATACAGGATACTTTCCAAGTTGCAGCATTTTTAATAGGTTATATTATTAGCTACAATGACTCCGTAAAATATAGCCTATATGAAAGATGAATAATGAAAAAACAATAAGGTTTTCGCGCTGTTATCTTGTTTACAGTTTTTTTTTTTCGACATCGTTAGGTTTATGATAAATATTTCTATTGTACAAATGCTTTAAACTTGACCTTAAAGCCATTTGGTGTAACACACACTTCTGTTTCGAAGATAAAATATTAACATTTTATTTGCACTTTACAATATTATCTTTAGTAATTGTTATGGGGATAAAAGGACATACATTTTCAACTAATAACAAGGCGAATAGAATACAACCTTTATTTTTTCCAACCATATTAGAAAGGACGATATCACATCACATTTGCATGGGTATTCAGACAGTTATTACTGGAAAAAAAAAAAATATATATATATATATATATATATATATATATATGATAGGTGATTTCATATATATCTATGTAAATAACCAGGAAAATAACATTTTTTGCAAAAAATTTGTTTCTCACATAATCTTGTAACAGGTTGACTGCCGATCTAATTTTTTGAGTTTTTTTGACGCGGTAAGATTTTTCCAAATATTTTTAATTTATTGTGGTAATATGAATTAAAATGAGTCTTGGATGTGTTTTTTTTATGTACCATTCAAAATATTAGAAAAAAAAAATTTCACTCCGATCGGAGTAATCGGCATTGCAAGTGAAAATTTTTACTAGATGCCGAACACTCCGATCGGAGTGTCCAATTAAATAAGTAAAGAAATAATAAATCGAACTCATGAACTTAAACCATTTATTTCCAAATCATTTTTGTACATTTTTATGGTAATCCTCAAAGCAGTTAAGGCAAAAACCTGGTTGTCCAGGGCACATTTTGCATTCATACACTGTTTGCTTTCTTATTTTATTTTTCCTGCATTCTTTGCATTCCTTTCTGCTTACCCGTTTTGTTTCTTTAGTTCCTTTTTTTTCACTAACAATTTTTTCTACTTTGCTAATGCTGTGGACATTTATTTGGCCTGGAGGAATTTGCGGCAAATTAGTAATTGGTCGTCTGGCTAGTAAATTTCTTATGACATCCAATCGGACAAAAAATAGGCGTTTATCATGCTCATTTGCAGCACATGCATGAATAACTCTTTGTACCACCGAATGGTTTTACGGCTGCAAGGATAATATGCCATCATTTGATCCTGTCTATCTATACCGGACATAAAAGCATTATATCCAATTATTGCGGAAGGTTTTTCAGATTCTTGATTTCTTTTGTTTTTAAAAAATGCCCATTTCGCTTCCAAATTCTGTTGAAATGTATTGAACATTGCGTTTATCGCGCCATTTTCCGACATGCACTCCATTGCAAAACATAGATTTATTCTCACCACGTTTTAAGTTTGCACTCATTACCTCTTTCGGATTATCTTTCTCTCAGCTCTCAGCGTACCAGTGCGGTATGTATTTTGTTGAAGTAATTTCCTAGCTAAATTAACACTATTGTAAAAATTGTCTAGATAAACAGCATGTCCCACACCCAATTTTTCCTCCAATAAATGTTAAAACAATCTTTTCAATATGTCCGCTTCCACCATAAACATCTGTCGCACCTTCGTAGACACGAAATTTCAAAATAAGTCCATTAGGCTCTGTCAGCATGTATAACTTCATACCATACTTATGACGCTTATTCTTGATATACTGTTTAAACTGGAGACGACCCGATAAAGTACCATAGCTTCATCCAAAGACAACTCTCTTCCAGGATAGTAAATTTCTCCCATCTTGTTGTTAAAAAAATCTGCCACAAATCTAATCTTTCCTAGCCGATCTGCCGGATCCATATCTGGAGATGTAAAATGCAAACACTCAAGATAAGCAAAAATCTATTCCTTGACATATATTTTCTAAAAACAGGTAGATTAAATAGCGGATCAGTTTTCCAATAATCGTTAAGACGGCTCAAGGATATAGTGACAGTGTGAAGTAACAGGGCCAAAAAAAATTTTTAGTTCGTCAAGAGTAAGATCTTTAAAATTAGTAATACGTGATTTTGTACTTGTTTCTGGGCGCAGCAAAACCTCGACTGCGTAAGAGTTCGTCGTTCTACAATAGTTTGTATTAAAAAATCATCATCAATGATCATTTCGAAAAAATCGATAGGTGCACCTGTGTCCTGGAATTTGCACCAATAATTCCTGGGTTTTCTGGAACAAAATTTGTTTTAACGCACCTCTGTCGTTCCATTTTATCTCATCAAGGCTAGGAAGTGTTTGATGTGGCCGAATAGGGTCTATAAAATTCTCTTCTTCGGACTCGGAGCTTGAATTTACATCATCTGTGTCTGGTACGTAATGTTCGTCACTACTACTCGCTTTCTTCCAATAGCTGCAATAATTCAGTGTCAGTTAGCTTCTTTTTCTTATCATATACCTTTTTTTCATCACTACAATGTCTTTTTTTAATACCAGAAGGCCCAGGTTGATTGTCCATATTGTACGGCAGATTACAACCAAACCAAAAGCAAATCCGCGGAACCACTTAAGCACCTGTTAGAACTTGCGCTTTTTTAAGCAACGCCACCACTAGAAACACGTTTCATATACAACGCCGATGGAATACTAAAACGTTTCGTAAGAACGCATGTCGAACTCCCCGATCGGAGTAGACGGCGTTGGCGAAGAGACCCGACGCACTCCGATCGGAGTGGTCGGCAGTCAACCTGTTAAGCACAATTCATGTGGCCCAACGAGATTCCAATTTGTGCTGGTGATGCTGAAAAAGAGCTGATGTTTCAGCACCATCATGATACTGGTCTCAACATCAATTTTGAGGGATCTAAACAAATACCCTCGATTTCACATTATAAAACACGCATAGTCAGAGAAGCCTTGGAAATCGGAAAGATTGGACAGCTAAGTGGGCGAGATGATGCGCTGAATATCTCCACTACATGGAAGGGTCTACTAGCTAAACCAAGGAATAACCAAAACATCGAGAAGGCAATAGTTAGCATAGCGCCGAAACTCGTAATTACCACCCAGCCGGCACACACCGATGCTCGGCCGAACACTTCCGAGCCCCACCTACAATCTGCGTAGACACCGATCTATAAAAGACGGCGACCGCACGTCGGCTTCTCAGTTAGCTTCGAGCGGCAGCAGCAGCAAGATCACAGTATCGAATAGCAGCAGCAGAGGGAACACTTGAAAACGTCGTGCAAATTCATTGTTAAATGAACGGATTGAAACCCGGAATTTTAATGTATTACTTTCCACCATCCGTGAAAAACCTCTATCGTAACATATATATATATATATATATATATATATATATATATATATATATATCGATATTATGATTTGATAGAGAATTGTAAATAGAAAATCGTATATCTCCAAGCCCAAGAAAATATTACGAAAATATTTATTTCATCTTCAAGATAAATCTTTATTGGCCTAGTTCAAATAAGAATATTACAGAAAACATATTTCTCTAGCATCGCTCAACAAAATTTAATTTTTGAAGTAAATATTTAGCATCGTATGGCGGAGTTATGTAAATATATTCTCAGAAAGATTAAAGATCTTCCATGTAACCTAAAGCGCTTTTAAAAATGTTACAACAGCTCTTCTAAAATTAATAGATGGGAATATAATCAGTACACTGACTAATAACACAAGTCGTTCTTCCCATGGATTGTTTATTTCCGTTTTGAGAAACTACAAAATGAAAAAAACTCTCCAGATGAATTTATTCGATTTCGATGAAGATTTTTTAAGGGGTTACATACACCTGGGCGCGACAAAAAGTATATATATTAAAAAAAAAAGATTTTAAAGGTCATTAAGTGAATAATACGAAAGAAAGACGATTATATATTTTTATTGTACTTTAAATTATAAGAATTTTTTTTTAAATAAATTTAAATTATATAAAAACAACACTATGTCACAGTAAACATACTACAGTAGCGAAACTCAGCTCTAATTTGGTGACGAGTTTTGACGGCGCGTGCGTCAATGGGTCCTTTTTCAAAATGGCCGTTCAGTGTTTACATCCGATCTCGAAATGTGTCTTTGGAAATGTATTTTCCATCATTTCTTGATGTGACTGCAGTTTATATGAATATAAATACAGAAGGAAGAGAGAGTTTGTAGAAAGAGAGAATTAAAAACGTTTGTAAGTGAAGAGAATCGAAAAGGTTGAGAAACAATTTATATAATCATGGGGAAAGGAGATTATTGTTGTGCCGTTGAGAATTGCAAAAATAATTCAAACTGTACGCGGGGCGTTAGTTTCTTCTTCCTCAAAGATGTGTTGGTTTTTAGAGAGATTTATTTTTGTGTAAAAAAGTATTCAGTTATTTAAAACCATTTATATTTGTGTAAATTATAAATAAAACATATTTTTTTCTAAAAGGTGTATTCTCAAGAGGCTTCTAGTTTTCAATAACTTCATCTGTATTAATTGTTTGACACACCTTTTCTTATAATAAACCTGATAAATTCAACACTGTTTAATTGCAAGTACAATTAATACTCTGAAAGTGACTTTTTTTTCTATTTTTCTCTCTAAATTACATTGCTCCTTTTTCATGCCAATCTTTCAAAAGTTTCTATGAATATATTGTAAGGAATACAGAACCTACAACATATTTATTATTTTCGAATTTTAGACAGAATATTTTATTTTCTTATAAGCTGGATTTGAAAGTTTAAATATTAAGTGTCGTGTTGAGATCACAAAACCACTGGGGATTGGGATTATTGAAATAAACTGATATAAATCGATTATTGAATCAAATATGCTATTAAAATAAGAAAAAATTTAATGTGATTCCAAAGAAATTTTTGTAATATGATTTTGTCAGACGATGTGTGCCAGAGGGTAAAATATTCTCAAAATAAGTTCGTTAAATGGACAGTACACTTAATCGAAGTGCATTTTGATGGTAATTATAATTACTATTAAAATTTTGAAGATTTAGTTACCTATAAAGAACTTATTTCTATTGTCGTATTGCTATAGTATAAATTAAATATAGTTATTTTCCTTTTAAACTGTAATTGACAATACTCAGTATATATGAGTCAATCATTTTTCCTATTGAAGTTAATATGGTTAGTGAAACGCGCGTCGAGTGCAAAAGTAAAGTGTTTGGTGTAGTGGTGATATATACTGAGTAGTGTCATTGTGCCAAAGATTTCACAGTCCCAACATAGTTTGTAATTGACAAGTCAGCTTGGTCATAACTAAGTACTGTATGTAAATATAATTAGGAAATTACTGAATTGACTCTGATCTAAATATTAATTCATTGTAAATAAAAACAAGCGTTAATTACGTTATCAAAAAAGCAATACGGATAACAGAACACAAAAGGTATAGAACCTCTAAGGATCATTCACATAGAAAATAAAGGTCTATACATATACATTCATAATTCATTAATAATATTATATTAACCTTTCTCGAAGCTACAGAATATAGTTTTGTAGTTTAAGAAACAATAAGTACCAAAAAAGTAGATGTAGTGTTTTTTTAATTAACAAGAGATCTATCACACTAAATAACACAACACTGCTTAGAAAAAAATGCTCTTATTTTAGAAGATGTTGACATCTTAGTAATGACAAATTAAAATTAAATTAATTTAGTCCTTAAAAACATCTTTAATCACAAATTTACTTGAAAAATTATGTAAATAAAACTTTAACCTCAAACAGTGACGTTTAACTTTGATAGACTTTTGAATTTTTGGATAAGGTTATTAAAAACTGATGTTGAATATGAAGAATTCCACCAAATACCTTCCTATCAAGTTTTTCACCTGTATTCATTTCTTTTCTAACAAAGTTTTTGTTTTTTTTTTTATATTACTCATGCTGCATTAAGTTTTATATTACTCATGCTGTATTAAATAGCAAATCAAAAATTTTCAAACATTTCTATATCTATGATTTTGAATGATAAAACTTTGCACAACTTTATTTGTATTTCAAATCTCGCGCTGGTCCACTTTCAACATGGCGGATTGCCACGTGACCTTCCGAAAACGAACCTGATTTTCCCATGCGGTTATCCTTGAGTTTCGCTACTGTATAGTGTGTTTACTGTGACTATGTTTTAATTTCCAATATATTTAAAGTCACTTGACAATTGTTTCACCATACAATGGCTTCTTCAGAAGACTTTTGAAGAAGCCATTGTATGGTGAAACAATTGTCAAGTGACTTTAAATATATTGGAAATTAAAACATAGTGTTGTTTTTATATAATTTTATTATGAATTTCCAACAAGTATCGGCTAACACAATCAAAGATAAATTTAAAGGTTAACATGATTTTTTTTATCGGGTAAATGGACCACCGATCAAAATTATGGTGCCTCCTTGTCTGCAGGATAACTTCACAAAAAATATTCCAATCTGCAAAAATAAAAACTTATCTTGTAAAATAATGTAGTAGTTAAAAATTGTAGAAGAGTTTTTTTTCAAAACTAAAAAATTTACGGTGTTTCAAGCTTTAGTAACACATGGAATTCCCTAAAATTTTATTTGCAGGATTGTATAAAAATATTCATAAATAAATTACTGACCTAGGTCAAAAGAGTCGTTCGCCTTCTTCGGCCTTCTTTCGTTGTCAATAAAAAAGCTTTTTCTATTAACGGCGGCCCGTTGAGGCTTCAAAGCATTTTGGATTTTTTGGATGCCGGCTGAGTGTGGTTTTATACCAGAGGTTTGTAGGGGAGGTTTAGGTATATCGTATTATTTTTTTGTTATTGGTGATGACCTGGTGGTTTGATAGTACTAAAAGCGCCTTATAAGATCGAGGTTGTGCTTTCATTACTTGGGTTTGTTTGAGAGAAAGATCGTTTATATTTTCAGCTACTTTAAACAGTTATTCGGGAAAGACGTTTTTGTCCTCGGGCCAAACTCCAGCCGCTTTAAATTCGTTCATAATTGTGCCAATGATAGCAGCTCTTTGGTAAGCTTGTGCAAGTAAACTTGCAACTTGATATTGCTTTACTTGACGACCTGGATTTGTCCTCAACCATTTTTCTGTTGCTTGAATATAATAATTGCTCATAGGTTTATAAAAAGACTCGTTCAACGGCTGAAGCCGATGAGTAGTAAGATCTGGCAGTTGTAACATTAGGCTTTGCTGTGGTTAACGCTTCCAGGTTCTTCAAATGCGTCGTTCTTCCTATGGATTGTTTATTTCCGTTTTGAGAAACTACAAAATGAAAAAAACTCTCCAGATAAAGTTACTCCATTTTGATGAAGATTTTTAAGGCGTTACATACACCTGGGCACTGCAAAAAGTATATATATTAAAAAAAAAAATTTTAAAGGTTATTATGTGAATAATACGAAAGAATGACGATTATATATTTTTATTGTACTTTAAATTATAAGATTTTTTTTTAAAATAAATTTAAATGTTAACATGATTTTTTATCAGGTTAAATGGACCACTGATGAAAACTATGGCGCCTCCTTGTCTGCAGGGTAATTTCACAAAAAATAATCCAATCTGCAAAAATAAAAACTAATCTTGTAAAATAATGTAGTAGTTAAAAATTGTAAAAGAGTTTTTTTTTGTTTTTTTTTAACTAAAAAATTTACGGTGTTTCAAGCTTTAGTAACACATGGAATTTCCTAAAATTTTATTTGCAGGATTGTATAAAATATTCATAAATAAATTACTGACCTAGGTCGAAAGAGTCGTTCACCTTCTTCGGCCTTCTTTTGTTGTCAATAAAAGAGCTTTTTCTATTAACGGCGGCCCGTTGAGGCTTCAAAGCATTTTTTTGGATGCCAGCTGAGTGTGGTTTTATACTAGACGTTTGTAGGGGAGGTTTAGATATATCGTATTATTTTTTGTTATTGGTGATGACTTTCTTTTTTTTTTTTGATTCCTTCTTTTGTTTATTAATATTGTAAGGACTTGATGTAATTTCCATAGTTTTTTGAACAGTATTTTTTGTAGTGTTATTTTTTAAGCGTTAGCGCTAAATCCCGGAGTAGACGTTTCACTATTTAAATTTGGTTTGATAGTACTAGAAGCGTCTTATAAGATCGATGTGCTTTCATTACTTGGGTTTATTTGAGAGAAAGATCGTTTATATTTTTAGCTGCTTTAGACAATTATTCAGGAAAGACGTTTTTGTCCTCAGGTCAAACTCCAGCCGCTTACACCCGTTCACAATGGTGCCAATGATAGCAGCTCTTTGGTAAGCTTGTGCAAATAAACTTGCAACTTGATATTGCGTTACTTGGCTACCTGGATTTGTCCTCAACCATTTGTCTGTTGCTTGAATATAATAATTGCCTATAGGTTTATAAAAAGACACGTTCAACGGCTGAAGCCGATGAGTAGTAAGACCTGGCAGTTGTAATATTAGGCTTTGCTATGATTAATGCTTCCAAGTTCTTCGAATGCATCGTTCTTCCTATGAATTGTTTATTTCCGTTTTGAGAAACTACAAAATGAAAAAAACTTTCTAAATAAAGTTACCCGATTTTGATGAAGATTTTTTAAGGGGATACATACACCTGGGCATTGCAAAAAAAGTATATATATATATATATATATATATATATATATATATATATATATATATATTTAAAATTTTTTTTAAAGGTTATTAAGAGAATAATACGAAAGATTGACGATTATACATTTTTATTGTACTTTAAATTATAAGATTTTTTTTTTTTTAAATAAATTTAAATGTTAAAATGATTTTTTATCAGGTTAAATGGACCACTGATGAAAACTATGGCGCCTCCTTGTCTGCAGGATAATTTCACAAAAAATAATCCAATCTGCAAAAATAAAAACTAATCTTGTAAAATAATGTAGTAGTTAAAAATTTGTAAAAGAGTTTTTTTTTTAAAACTAAAAAATTTACGGTGTTTCAAGCTTTAGTAACACATGGAATTCCCTAAAATTTTATTTGCAGGATTGTATAAAATATTCATAAATAAATTACTGACCTAGGTCGAAAGAGTCGTTTACCTTCTTCGGCCTTCTTTTGTTGTCAATAAAAAAGCTTTTTCTATTAACGACGGCCCGTTGAGGCTTCAAAGCATTTTTTTGGATGCCAGCTGAGTGTGGTTTTATACTAGACGTTTGTAGGGGAGGTTTAGGTATATCGAATTATTTTTTGTTATTGGTGATGACTTTCTTTTTTTTTGATTATTTTTTTTTGTTTATTGATATTGTAAGGACTTGATGTAATTTCCATAGTTTTTTAAACAGTCTTTTTTGTAGTGTAATTTTTAAAGCTTTAGCGTTAAATCCCGTTTGACTATCTAAATGTCGTTTGATAGTATTAGAAGCGTCTTATAAGATCGATGTACTTTCATTACTAGGGTTTGTTTGAGAGAAAGATCGTTTATATTTTCAGCTGCTTTAAACAATTATTCCGGAAAGACGTTTTTGTTCTCAGGCCAAACTCCAACCGCTTAAATTCGTTCATAATTGTGCCACTGATAGCAGCTCTTTGGTAAGCTTGTGCAAATAAACTTATAACTTGATATTGCTTTACTTGACGACCTGGATTTGCCCTCAACCATTTTTCTTGCTTGAATATAATAATTACTCATAGGTTTATAAAAAGACACGTTCAACGGCTGAAGCCGATAAGTCGTTAGATCTGGCAGTTGTAACATTAGGCTTTGCTATGGCTAACGCTTCCAGTTCTTCAAATTCGCCGTTCTTCCTATGGATTGTTTATTTCCGTTCTGAGAAACTACAAAATGAAAAAAACTCTCCAGATAAAGTTACTCCATTTTGATGAAGATTTTTTAAGGCGTTACATACACCTGGGCACTGCAAAAAGTATATATATATATAAAAAAAAAGATTTTAAAGGTTATTATGTGAATAATACGAAAGAATGACGATTATATATTTTTATTGTACTTTAAATTATAAGATTTTTTTTTTAAATAAATTTACATGTTAACATGATTTTTATCAGGTTAAATGGACCACTGATGAAAACTATGGCGCCTCCTTGTCTGCAGAATAACTTCACAAAAAATAATCCAATCTGCAAAAATAAAAACTAATCTTGTAAAATAATGTAGTGGTTAAAAAATTGTAAAAGAGTTTTTAGAGCTTTAGTAACACATGGAATTTCCTAAAATTTTATTTGCAGGATTGTATAAAATATTCATAAATAAATGACCTAGGTCAAAAGAGTCGTTCATCTTCTTCGGCCTTCTTTTTGTTGTCAATAAAAAAGCTTTTTCTATTAACGGCGGCCCGTTGAGGCTTCAAAGCATTTTTTTGGATGCCAGCTGAGTGAGGTTTTATACTAGAGGTTTATAGGGGAGGTTTAGATATATCGTATTATTTTTTGTTATTGGTGATGACTTTCTTTTTTTTTATTCCTTCTTTTGTTTATTGATATTGTAAGGACTTGATGTAATTTCCATAGTTTTTGAACAGTATTTTTGGTAGTGTTATTTTTTAAGCGTTAGCGCTAAATCCCGAGTAGACGTTTCACTATTTAAATTTGGTTTGATAGTACTAGAAGCGTCTTATCAGATCGATGTGCTTTCATTACTTGGGTTTATTTGAGAGAAAGATCGTTCGTATTTTTAGCTGCTTTAGACAATTATTCAGGAAAGACGTGTTTTTGTCCTCAGGTCAAACTCCAGCCGCTTACACCCGTTCACAATGGTGCCAATGATAGCAGCTCTTTGGTAAGCTTGTGCAAATAAACTTGCAACTTGATATTGCGTTACTTGGCTACCTGGATTTGTCCTCAACCATTTGTCTGTTGCTTGAATATAATAATTGCCTATAGGTTTATAAAAAGACACGTTCAACGGCTGAAGCCGATGAGTAGTAAGAGCTGGCAGTTGTAATATTAGGCTTTGCTATGATTAATGCTTCCAAGTTCTTCGAATGCCTCGTTCTTCCTATGGATTGTTTATTTCCGTTTTGAGAAACTACAAAATGAAAAAAACTTTCTAAATAAAGTTACCCGATTTTGATGAAGATTTTTTAAGGGGATACATACACCTGGGCATTGCAAAAAGTAAATATATATATATATATATATATATATATATATATATATATATATATATATATATTTTAAAAAAAAATTTAAAGGTTATTAAGAGAATAATACGAAAGATTGACGATTTATACATTTTTATTGTACTTTAAATTATAAGATTTTTTTTTCAATAAATTTAACTGATTAACATGATTTTTTTATCAGGTTAAATGGACCACTGATGAAAACTATGGCGCCTTCTTGTCTGCACGATAATTTCACAAAAATAATTCAATCTGTAAAAAAAAAAAATTAATCTTGTAAAATAATGTAGTTGTTAAAAATTAGAGGTTTTTTTTTTTTTTTTCAAAAATAAAAAATTTACGGTGTTTCAAGCTTTAGTATGCAATTTTCGACCAAAAAATTGATGTTCAATTATATTTAAAAAAATTGTCTCTGAGAAAAATTTAAAAAACCTCTGAACATTTTCTAGAAAAAGTAATTATTAAGATTTAAAAAAAAAAGTTAAAAAAATATTAAAAATTGACTAAGTAATATTGCAGACAGTGTCTGAAGACAGGTAGCGGTCCTAATCCGACGTCAGGTCACAGTTATTGCTATAACTTTGTAATGGAATGTAATCTTCTTAATTTTTTTTTTTAGAGAATACAAATCCGTAAAAAAAATCGAATTTTTGAAAATTCGGGGTGTTTGTAACCTCTTAAGATGAAATTAGTTACCGGGCAAGGATAATGCCTCAACTTTAAAAAATCATCTAAAAGTATTTGATACACAAAAGTTATCCAAAAACACTAAACTATGTGGGCATGACCATAAAATATTAGCTAATGTGTACTGCTTTAATCGCTAAAGTCACGTTATGGGTTTATATAGCATTCAAAGTACCTTTTTCTTTTATGGGTCTAGCACACGTGCTACAGGGAAGTCCCTAAAGCGCTACAGGAGCGACACGTGTGCGGAGAATGCGATTCACGTTGTTCTTGAATCGTTGTAGATTGTACTCGGTGGGAAACACGTTTCCTGGGCAAATTTTTCCAAAGGGATGATGTTCTATGGAGAACAAGAATATGGATAAAAGACTGCTTGAAAAGCGTTGTACGAGGAGTAACAAGCTGAACCTCATACGGATGTGAAGAATTAGCGCGACGTGTACTTCTAACATGCACCGCTCTGGGAGGAATTAAGCGGGCCACATCCTTCGAACACTTTCCATGAAATTACTTGTAGAATAGGCTCAAGTCGCCAACCGTTCTTCGATGTTCCAGCGAATCAAGGCCGACGGTCAGTTCCGGGTCTCCAATCAGACGAACAGCTCTTCTCTGAATAGAATCCAACAAATGCAGTGTATGTTTGGGAGCGGAGCTCCAAACATGGGAGCAGTATTCCATAGTTGGTCGAATTTGAGCTTTGTAAAGAATTAACAGTTGTTGTGGAGTGTAAAGCTTTCTGGTTCGAAATAATATTCCCAACTTTTGAGAAGCTCTCTTTGATATGCCTGCAACATGTTCATGCCCAAGACATATTTGCTCCCAAATTAACGCCCAACAAATTGAGTGACGATGTTAGAGGAATGGAGTGCCCCGACATGACTATGTCGGGTTCAACAACGTTAACTTTTTTAGAAAAAACTGCCGCCTGGGTTTTTGTAGCGCTAAATTCCACTTGGTTACTGTCACCCCAAGATAGAATTTCTTCCAGGTCTTTGTTAAGTTGAATGACTTCCTGCTGTCTACGGATATTCGTCTGAGTAGCCGATGTCCGAGCGTTCAAAGTGAATGAAGAGATAAGTGTACTGTCATCTGCAAAGCTGTAGATTGGATTCTCGGTCTTTTCCAGCAATCGTCAATGTAAATGAGAAAGAGAGTAGGAGACAGTATGGAGCCTTGGGGTGCACCGGCGTTGATAGTGAAGGTGTTAGAAAGAAATCCGTCGACTGCCACTCGTAAAGAACGCTCTCTGAGGAAACATGAGATCCACAAACAGAACTTTTCCGACATAGCCTAAGAACGTAGCTTAGCCAACAGCCCATCGTGCCAAACACGGTCGCATGCCTTGGATATGTCAAGAGCAACCGCTCGAAATTCTCCAAAGTGTTCAATTGCATTGTTCCAAACATGTGTTACATAAGTCAGAAGATCTCCTGTTGATCTATTTTTTTAAAAAACGAAAGCCATATTGGTGATCGCTAATAACGTTGAATCCTTCAAGATATTTTAGAAGATGCTGATTGATAGCCTTTTCCATGACTTTCGATATTATTGAAAGCAGTGCGATGGGTCGGTAGTTATTTGGCAAGGTCTTCTTGCCTTTTTTAAGTATCGGCTGAACTGTAGCACATTTCCAGCAAGAAGGAAATATTCCCTTTCTGTAGGATAGGTTGAAAAGTCTATAGAAAACTGGTGTTAGTTCCCTCGCACAGATTTTAAGAACTATGGACAGGTATTCCGTCAGCGCCAGAAGCCTTTTTGGTGTCTAGCTTCATCAGAATACGCTTTATGATACGCTGTCTTAAGACAACATCGGGCATCCTTGACTGCACTATGGGAATAGTAGGTAGTGTTTTTCCTTGGAAATCGACAGTAGAATGTGAAGCAAAGAGTTCCATTAAGCTACAATTAGCTGATTAACTCCTGCTCATAATGCAAGTACCGCTCAATTACTGTAAAGAAATAAGTAAATTAGAGTAAACGAAATTCAAACTTAAATTTAAAACAAATAAACCGGCCAAGTGCAAGTCAGACTGGCGCAATAAGTGTTCCGTACGTTTTGTTTTTAAAATAAAAATTTTTGATTACGTAGATATAAAATGATCAGTGACTTCACAAAACACACCCCAAATGAGTTTTCAACAAAGTTTTTTTTCGATCTCTATTGAAATCTGATGACCTGAAACTTTTGTTTTTTTATATACCAGATAAATTAGGTTAAAGCTTGTAATTTTCCAGCACAAAATTTGTTGATTAGTACTTTTCGAAATAAGAGGGAACAGCGATTTTTCGCAATTTTTTAAAAATAATACAAAGAAAAGTGTGCGCAAGTATTACATTATATATATTTTTGAACTCCTGTTTTTACAAGCGATGACCTGGTGAAAAAATTTTTTCTTCACTTCCGATTTCACCCCCCAAAGCTAACCCTCTAAATTCAAAATTTAACTTTCAAAAATACACGGCTCTGATGATTGCCAACTTTCAACTTTCTGTATCAAATAGTTTCGGAAAAAATTAGGTGTGATAGACGGACAGACACCAAAGTAATCTTATAAGTGTTCCGTACGGAAAACTAAAAATTTATTGGGTCTTAATTAATACGCGTATGTGTGTCTGTTTTTGGCACTGGCTATAACCAACTGGCAGCTTTTGATAATTAGTACTTAGTTCAACTTCAATAGGTGATAGTATGCATAATAATAGGAACAAAGTCCATTCAATTATACATAACGAGAAGAAAACGGGTTTTGCTGCAAAAATTTTAGCCTTTCATTAAAGATAAAAAAACTATTCTATAATTGCAGTAAAAGTAGAAAGCAATAAACAGACCACAGACACTCGGCTAGACTTCTGCAATTCCCTTATCCTCGATAAAGCGATAAATTTTACCCTTATTCAGATGCACATTTTTGCGTTTTCAACCAGTTCTATTTAAAATCGTTTCGAAAATGTTCGCGTAAAAACAAAGACAAATAAATTGTGAAATAAAAGCAACTGTCGTTTTAATTTCGTAGCCTATGAAAAAAACACGTCATTGCATTTCAAGCAACGGTAAATAAATAATGTCGTCTAAATGAGAACTTTTAAGTTTCTCACACACCTTTAAGTAATCGGTGAAATTATCAGTCACTGCTCAACACGTAATTTCTGTGATCGTTGTCACTTCTTGTACATTTTACTCTATCGACGTCTCTCACTGTAAACTTTGCTTTTCGAGCATTTCTACAAGGCAAATTTCATTGGAGTCATATCAGGGCTACGTGAAAGCCAACTTATGTCACCTCTTTGGGACTTTAATGACTGGGAAAAATGTATTTGAAGTATATTATGTTGCCCCTTTCTGCTGAAACAAAGTGTTTCTAATTTATATAAAGCTGGGGTAAAAAAGTTCCCAATCATTGCTTCGAATTACCATTTGTCGACCTCTCTCACCCTCAAAGAAGTGTGGTATTGCTACTTAAGCCGTTACTTTGAAAGAATATGAAGACTTTTAGATTTGTCGGACTCCAATAACGACAAGCGTAACCTTCACACTGGGTTCTCTTAACTCGTCATATACCTCTTTGTTGCATCAGAAATGAAGAAACATCATTGCACTGATACACAGTCCGGTGAACTCCGGAATCGTTGTGCTTCTTCAAGCCCATTCAGTGTTTTACTCCCGAGGAGTAAAGATCCCTGAAGATGCCTCGTGTAATAGTGCGTAAAATATTCGAAACGTACTGCGAACTAACAGGTTTAATCTCAAGAACTACGATTTCTTATCTGATCTTTAGCAACGATAGTGAAAATCGAAACGTACAAAAATATACAGCATTATAGAGATGTCACACGTTATGGCTAACTATACTAACTTTAGAACACTTTTCACTTCTCTTGCAGACACCATCGATCATTTACAAATTAACTATCCAAATGCCGAAATTGACATCCTGGGCGACTTTAATGTCCACAACATCAACTGGCTTAAATATTCAAATACTACCGACGAACAAGGTCGTGAAGCTGAATCATTCTCAATCAGTTGTGGCTTAACTCAGCTTATTGACGAACCAACACGGATCCCTGATCGAGACGGAGAGTTCGCCAGTCTTCTTGATCTGTTTTTAACCACCAATCCGGAGATTTACAAGGTCACCGTAAATCCACCGTTGGGTTTTTCCGACCATAAACTGCTTTCGACAATGAGTGTCCTACCAGTCAGTGACAGAGAGGCGCCTAAACCGCGCAAGATTTGGCATTACAAATCTGCTAAATGGAAAGATCTCACGGAATATTTTCGAACTTTCCCTTAGTTAGACGTTTGTTTTCGATCCGACGACCCATCTGACTGCGCCAGGGAGGTTTCCGATGTTATCTTAGCTGGCATGGAAGCTTACATTCCATTTTCGAAGAAATGACCTTCTAACGGCAAGCCTTGGTCTGACCGAAAATGCAAAGAAGTTGTTGCTTCTAAATATCTTGCCTACCGACAATGGCGTGAAAATCCTAACACCATAAATCGTAACACCTTTGTTCGTGCCCGGAACAGATGCAAAGAAATTATCGACGAAACCAAGGAGGCACACAATCAGCGAATTAGAAACAAACTTCTCGCTTGTCCCAACAATTCCAGGTCCTTTTGGTCAGTCGCTAAGGCAGTTGGTCAAAATTTCACCAAATCCACCATACCACCACTCACACGGCCAGAAGTTCTATTGCAACGACACCTGTTGAGAAAGCAAACTTGTTGGCCGAACTGTTTGCTTCACATTCTACTGCCGATTTCCAAGGAGTTGGCGTTAATTTGGGAACAAATATGTCCTGGCATGAACATGTTGCAGGCACAGCAAGGAGAGCTTCTCAAAAGTTGGAATATTATTTCGAACCAGAAAGCTTCACACTCCATAACAACTGTTAATTCTTTACAAAGCTCAAATTCGACCAACTA
>CM032453.1:17734780-17742866 GCA_019049505.1 Pachyrhynchus sulphureomaculatus | reverse complement strand
ACCAATAAGGTACCAATTTAACGTAAATAAAAAATCGTTTACCATTTATTTATCTTAAAAAAGTTCAGAGAAAAATCAACTTGAAATTCTATTTTTATTTTGACCTCAAATAGCTGTTAAATGAAAAATAGGTTATCTCAATAATAAATATTTCAAAATTCTAGGAAGTAAAACTTCTAACAGATAAGTCACCAAAATTTTCTTTACTTCCTGGTTGTTTGAATATATTTACTTACCGCCACTCTCTGTATTTTCTTTACTATATTTGTAGTATTTTATTTATATGCTTTGTCTTCTAGTTATACGTTTTGTAATTTTTTTTTTAATAATTCTGTTCTGTTTTTTTCTTCTCTATATTAACAGATTTGATCTACACTCCTGGACAAAATTAACGCAACAATATATTAAATCATACAAATCTCCATAATGATTTAATTTTAATAATTTTTTTATGAACATTGGTTACACTAAAAGGTAGTAAAAACTTATTCGGATACTTTAAAAGTGAATTAGCTACCCAATTTCTCTATAAGATTCGAATTAAAATTATTCTTAAGACCTAGTAACAAAATCGTTGAAATTATGTAATAATGAAAAAAATAAATTGGGACACTAGTAGCAAAATTAATGGTGTATTAGTAGCGTGTGTTGCCTCCTCTACTTCGGATGACAGCGTTTATGCTCCTAGGCATGCTTCTAATTAAATTTTGGATAAAATCTTGAGGAATTTGCTCCCATTCTGTGATAACTGCATTTTCAAGTTCCCTCAGGTTTCTAGGTGCAGGTATATGACGTTTCACATTTTTATTAAGGTGATCCCATACATGTTCTATCGGATTCAGATCCGGGCTTTTTGGTGGCCATTGCATAATCGGTATATCAACTTGATTAAGATAATCGAGTACCTCTCTAGCCACGTGAGGTCGAGCGTTGTCTTGCATAAACAGGAAATTGGGCCCCACAAAATGACCGAAAGGCATCACATGTTCTATTATAATATTCTCAAGATAGTTGTCAGCATTCATGGATCTCGTACGGACAGGAACTAACTCTGTGTGAGCATCAAAGCAGATGCCACCCCAGAACATAACAGAGCCAACGCCGAATGGAATCCTTGCAGAGATATTGCAAGGAGCAAACCTCTCTCCTGGTCTTCGCCATACTCGCTCACGATCATCTGGATGTTTTAGACTAACCCTAGTTTCATCTGTGAAGAAAACTTCAATCCAAACGTAACCTGGCAACTCTGTTCTCTCTAGTAAGCAAGGGCGCAGTGGCTGGTCTCCTACTGTTTAATCCAGCTTCATTTAACCGTCTTTTAACTGTTTTAGAAGAAATTGTGACATTGCGAACAGCTTCGAGTTCGTTTCTTATTATAGAACTAGTGACAGTCCTCTTTCTTAAAGCATATTGTCTTATAAAACGTCCATCTAGGTCCCTAATGCATCGTTTTCGCCTTTGCCCTAGCCTTCTAGAATAAGTTCCTACTTCATTCCAGCGTCTTACCATACGACTTATTGTGGAACGATGTTTGCCTAACAAATTGGCAACATAACTCTGGCAATATCCCTCGTCCAATAAAACTGAGGCTCGCACTACTTCGTGTTCAGTTAAATTCCTTGTTCGATTCATTTTTCTAATTTTTCGGGGTCAAAAATAAAACAGTCTACCACAAAAACGTATTACTTTGAAAAAGGGAACTATCGCATTATTACAGAAAATTGTTTATATTCTAAAAAATTCTTTAAAACTGTAAATCTAAACGAATTGTTTTGATTTCTGTAATGAACAACGAAACAAAATATGCATAGCCTACTATTCAAATACTCGATAAACTTTAAAACTGACATAAGAAAAAGATAAATTAGTTTTTAGATTGTTGCGTTAATTTTGTCCAGGAGTTTATATTCTTTTTTCACTTGTGTAAGCACTTTTTATAAAAGACACGAAATATAAATTTATCTTTCTAAGCTAGGGGATGTCATTAATCTCTTTGTTAGGGTTGTCGCCTCTCCGGATTTCACTTAGTTTCCAGGTTAGAACGCCGGGTCTTACGACTTTGCGTTAATCGTCAATTAACTGCAGCGAGAAGGAAAAGGGAGTAGAAGACAGTCATTATGTCTCGATATACTAAAACTAGACAGGTCAGAAGCAACCTTTCTAGAATCTTATTTTTATGTAAATCAATAAGATATTGCTTTGTTTAAATCTACTGTTTATATATTAAAAAATTATTCTGAGAAATTTATTGTCAGCAAAACTGATGGGTTATTATTTTAAGATTGCTGCCATATTACTGCATTCTTAACCGTATAGAACATATCTGTTACCAGATTAAGTCTAGAATAAGAGCTGAAAATAAAACGTCAACTTTAGGTCCCCATGTTGTACATTTAATAAAGAAGATTATAAATAAAATCCCAGCGTAACCATATGATTATTCAACTTTAAAATTCCTACATTTCTGTACAGACTTATATTGAATCAATCATAATAAATTTAGATTATGACAGTAACACCGAACTAGATATAAATAAATCTTAACGAGTATTTTTCTTTCTTCCTGTTTCTTTTCTGAAACATTTCAAATAACATATTAAAGTTTAGACCATTTTTTTAGTACGCAGACTATTTTTTTAGAACGCAGTCATTGCAATAACGGGTACATTGTAAATAGTGACCCCAAAACAGCCCAAAAATTGCTCGTTTTGGCACCCTCGAATTTTGTTACAAATTATATGCTAAAACATTGTTAATGATGAGGACTTACTCATGACAAAGTTTTGAGTTGAGTATACTTTTGGTTTTTGAAGTATGGGATTGAAGTTATAATACGCGCGTGATATAAGCAAATAGGCGCGATGAAATAAAGTTCTATAGCTAGATTTTCACCCCACTAGATATCAGCACTTCCAAAAACCCCCCAATACAAACTTGCTGAATAAACAAGACGTATTTTTGCCGTTGCGATTTTGCACCCCTTTCAGCACCAGTTTCGTTAGATTTTCACCCCTAGAAAATACCGTTCGCTTTTAGCATTACTATGTGTGTATGTGTGAGAATGTAAATGGGCTGTTTTGTTATACATATAAGATCGCTTATTATAACACCATTTGTGTAACATACATCCAAATAGGTTTGAAGGCAAAAATGGTAAATTCATTATATGATTTTACAGTCCCTGGCCAAATTATTAGACGCACTGTATTTTTTTTAGTAATTTTATGGTTCTTAAGAGCTTTTATGCAATAATGGTATATTTAAACTACAATATTATTGATTTTTTTAAAAGAATTGTTGTAGACTACATATTTGTATTTATTTTTAACATATGGCAACACTATGTTGACAAAGTGATACATGAACGTAAATAAGTACAAACCTGTATCAGTCGCGATCGGAATCGAGTGAGGTACGGACGTGTTTCTGTGGCTTTATGGACTGTGATTGTTTGTTTAACAGTTTTATACTACTCAGTTATTAGTTTATTTTGTATGCAGTGTTTTAAAAAAGTAATTGGACTATTTTCATTATGGGTAGAAAAGGCGATCTTTCACCACGTAAAAAAGCTGAAGTGAAGGCCCTTGTGATTGCGAAAACATTTACAAACCGAGAAATATCACGAAGATTGGAGGTTTCTGAAGCTAGTGTACGACGCATAAAAAAGAAAATTGAGTCAGGGAAGGAATTAAGCCCGAAAAGAAAGAAAAGATGTGGTAGAAAACTAATTTTCACTCCACGGTCAGAGAGATGTTTGAAGAAAATTTGTGTAGAAAACAGATTTGCTACCACAAAGGTAATAAAATCACAACTCCAGGATGCTAGCGTAAATGCTTCTGAGCGCACTGTTCGAAGAAAATTGAAAGAATTAGATTTTAAGGCCTGTCGCCCCGCCAGGAAGCCCAAGTTAACAGCTGCAATGAAAGCAAAGCGCCTGAAGTGGGCCAAACAATGGCAAGACAAAGATGTGGACTTCAGGAGATCGGTAAGATACAGCAATTTAATCAATAAATGATACATTATTATCATTTTCAGTTAAATAAAGCAAATAAACATGGAAGTTTATATATTTTTCCTATTTTTGACAGGTCTGCTTCAGTGACGAAAGCACATTCGAAATTTTGCCGAATAAAGCTCAGTATGTGCGTCGTCGTCATGGAGAAAAGTTTCATCCTGATTGCGTCGTCCCGACGGTTAAACATCCCACCAAAGTGATGATTTGGTCAGTCATTAGCGGCAAGGGCACTGGACGTCTGTACGTCGTCAAAGGAATAATGAGGCAAGATCAGTACAAAGAAGTATTACAAAATCGGTTGATTCCGCAGCTCAGAGAATGGTTTCCAAATGGGGAACCATTGACTTTCATGCAAGATGGAGCTCCCTGCCACACTGCTCGGTCTGTTAAAGCTTTTTTGGCAGAAAAAAATATCCCTCTGTTGGATTGGCCCTGATATGAACCCCATTGAAAATGTGTGGGGAGCTGATGAAAAGAGAAGTTGCTAAAGATGTGATTACCAACAAAACCCAGCTTCTAGAAAAGATTATTCATATGTGGAATCATCATCCTCAAATGCAGGAGACAGTACAATCTTGCATTGATAGCATGCCGCGCAGAATTAAAGTTTTGATAGCGGCTAAAGGTGGCTCAACTAAATATTGACTTTTACTAACATTAATTCCACTTTTCTTTAAAACTTAATAAACTTATGCTTTTCTAAATTAATGCTGTTTTATTTATGTCAAATAAATAGGTAATTGATTGGATAATATAAAAATAAAAAACAAATCAATTTAAAATAACAAAACGGTACAATATCACTCGGTAATTAATATTTTACATGAAATCTTGCAGTGCGTCTAATAATTTGGCCAGGAACTGTATATCTCCATAAGAAAATTTTTTATTTCAAAAGCAATCAACGTACGGAACATTAATTGCGCAAGTCCGACTTGCACTTGGCCGGCTATTTTTTTATATGCTTTGATGTTTGTCTTCTAATAATATATTTTGTACTGAGATTTTTTTAGTATTCCTGTTCTGTTCATTTTGTCATATTAGCTGATTTAATTTATATTTGTTTTACTTGTCTAAGCACTTTTTTATAAAAGACACGAAACATATATCTATCTTTCTAAGCTAGGGGATGTCATTAATCTCTTTGTTAAGGTTGTCCGGATTTCACTTCATTTCCAGGTTAGAACGCCGGGTCTTACGGCTCTGCGTTAATCGTCAATTAACTGCAGCGAGAACGAAAAAAGAGTAAAAGACAGCCATTATATCTCAATGTACTAAAACTAGGCAGGTCAGAAGCAACTTTTCTAGAATCTTATGTAAATCAATATAATATTGCTTTTTTTCTTTGATTGTGTTAGCCGATACTTGTTGGAAATTCATAATAAAATTTTATAAAAAACAACACTATGTTTTAATTTCCAATATATTTAAAATCACTTGACAATTGTTTCACCATACAATGGCTTCTTCAGAAGTAAATAAGAAAGAAAAATATTTGGTAGTAATCCTCGTTATATTGTGCTTAAAACTATCCTTAATTACCTAAGATTATGCTATTCATTTTATTATATTATTTACAGACAGAATTATTTTAAGAATGTAAATCTGTGGTACTATTTCCGAGAACTATGTTAATAAAGATTAAGTAAGGGTGAATGGTTTAAGTCTACCCGTTCGTTTAATAATTGATTGGAGTTTTTCCGTTTGTTAATTTAAAGACATTCAAGCAAATTTAATTTTTTTAGATTTATTTTCTACATGTAGGATTTTTAGCGTATCATCAAAATTATGGGATTAACCATTAAATAACTATGTTTATGTTCTTTAATGCGAGTTTCAAAAGATCTACCAGTTTGTCCAACGTAGGTTTTAGTACAAGATCCACAATTTAATAGATAAACTCCTGATTTTAAGGATTTCTTAGATTTGGTTTTGTTATTCAAAATTATACTCTCTAAGGAATTACTGGTTTTGAATACTATTTTATTGTTCTTTTTTTATTAAATGTTTGGAAATTGTTCTAGTTATTTTCCCTGTGTATGTGAGTGCACTAAATTTTCCTTTTTTGTCATTAATTGTGGGATAAATTAGAGAGATTGCTTGTTTAAAGGATTTTTTATTCAAGATATTATCTATAATGTTGGGGTCATATAGTTCATCCCACCTTTATCCTCACAAAGTGACAGCTTTTAACTCCTCCGTACATAGATTGTTACATATCCCTATGACTAAAACTATTTTTAACAAAGAATTCAACATAATCAAACAAATAGCAATCAATAATGGATATGATCCCAACATTATAGATCATATCTTGAATAAAAAATCCTTTAAACAAGCAATATCTCTAATTTATCCCACAATTAATGATAAAAAAAGAAAAATTTAGTACACTCACATACACAGGGAAAATAACTAGAACAATTTCCAAACATTTAATAAAAAAGAACAATAAAATAGCATTTAAAACCAGTAATTCTTTAGGGAGTATAATTTTGAATAACAAATTTTTAAAATCAAGAGTTTATCTATTAAATTGTGGATCTTGTACTAAAACCTACGTTGGACAAACTGGTAGATCTTTTGAAACTCGCATTAAAGAACATAAACATAGTTATTTAAAAATAAGAACAATTCACATTACGCAACCCATAGAATAAACGAATCCCATAATTTGGATGATACGCTAAAAATCCTACATGTAGAAAATAAATCTCAAAAATTAAATTTGCTTGAATGTCTTGAAATTAACAAGCGGAAAAACTCCAATCAATTATTAAACGAACAGGTAAACTTAAACCATTCACCCTTACTTAATCTTTATTAGTTCTCGGAAATAGTACCCCAGATTTACATTCTTAAAATAATTCTGTCTGTAAATAATATAATAAAATGATTAGCATAATTAAGGATAGTTTTAAGCACTATATAACCAGGATTACTACCAAATATTTTTCTTTCTTGTATGGTGAAACAATTGTCAAGTGACTTTAAATATATTGGAAAGTAAAACATAGTGTTGTTTTTTATATAATTTTAATATTGCATTGTTTAAATCTACTGTTTATATACTAATAAATTATTCTGAAAAACGTATTGCCAGTAAAACTGATCGGTTGTGTTCTGTATATATTTTTTTCACGAAAAAAAAATTTTAAAGATTCGAATTTAGAATATCATCTCCGAGCATTTTGAAAGCTTGTTAACAAATTTTTTTCCAGAAAACAGCGTTATCGTCTTTGACAATGCTAGTTGTCGCAGTCGACAAATGAAGGAAGTATCAAATTCAGCCCTTACGAAATGCGAAATCCAAGAATATATTTCCGCAAATGACATATATTTCAAAGAAAATTATAAAAAATCTTATTTGGTAATGATACACAAAGAATTTAATATTAATAAAGAATATGTTTGTGATAATATTTCAAAAGAGATGGGTTGTATTGTTTTATGATTGCTGCCATATTACTGCATTCTTAACTCTATAGAACATATCTGTTACCAGATTAAGTCCAAAATAAGACTTGAAAATACAACGTCAGCTTTAAGTTCCCATGTTGTACATTTAATAAAGAAGGTTATAAATAAAATCCCAGCAGAAACTTGGAAAAAATTTGTAAACCATATCATTATTCAACTTTAAAATTCCTACATTTCTGTATAGAATTATAATGAATCTATCATAATAAATTTAGATTATGACAGTAACACCAAACTAGACATAAATAAATCTTAAGAAGTATTATACTTTTTTCCCGTTTCTTTTCTGAAATATTTCAAATAATATATTAAATTTTTTGTTCTAGTAATACAAGAAAAACCTTTGTAGCCGTCAAAAAGCAGCCATAATTGAACGCATTCATGACCATAACGGGCACATTGTAAATGTAGAACTATTTTAGATATACTGACTTATGATGAATTTGAATTTATTGTCACGAGAAATTTCTTTAGTAGCTAAATTTATATCAAGCCTCCCTAGGTTCTGTTATTTTGTAGGGAGTTAAGTATTGGTGTTCTTCTTAGCGAAAACGAAAATAGAAATGATTGTAATCTTTTATACTGACATAC
>CM032453.1:17729780-17732280 GCA_019049505.1 Pachyrhynchus sulphureomaculatus | reverse complement strand
CTGTCTATCTATTTGCACGATAACTTCCCAACGAAATAATATTATATTTCCATATTAAATTCAAATACCAAAAATGTCGTTAAATTTCACTAGTTCATTAAAATTACTTGAAATTTATACATGAAGAATCTAAAATTGAAGTGATTTTTCATTATTTTCAAGTTACTTCGTATATATCATGTTATATGTATTTCTTATGTTCCTTAGAGTAGAAGAATCTGAAAATTGTATTATCTTTTTATTATTTTGAATTATTTATAATCAAACATACATATAAGGACTTAATAAGGTACGGAAAGGGATTAGAGAGAATGCTTTGTATATAAAATGTTATATGTCCTTTTTAATGTTCTTGTAGTCGGGGAATCTGAAAGTTGTGTTATTTTTTCGTTATGTTCACAGAAACAGTATGTTCTGTCATGGGCATAGCACAAGTACTGCAGATAAATCCCTAAGGCGCTACAGGGGCGCCGCGTGTGCAGAAAAATCTGTTCATGTTGGTCTGGAATAGCTATAAATTATACTTGGTGGTGCTTGAAAAGAGTTATACGAGGAGTGACAACCTTATACGGATGTGAAATATTAGCTCGTCATGTATTCCTAGCATGTACCGCTCTGAGAGGAATTAAGCGAGATAAAAAAATGTTTTTTTTCATTATGATAACAGAAGTATACAAAAAAAATTCTCTATTTTTTAAATGAAACACGTGTTTTCTTAAGTATTTTTGTATGGTGAATCAAAAAAATCATTAAAAAAAGACATCCACCCTGAGGTTTTTTTCAGAAAACACACTTAAATTTGTCAGAAAACTATTAAATTGAAAAAAAAAATATTTTAATAAATAATGTAAAACTGTATAATCATTAAAATTATGGAATAAAACTATTATTTTGGACATCTTTAAATGTCTTGAATCTACAATTATCATAACAACTTAAAAATATTAGATTTTAGTATTCATGTTTAACAAAAAACACGCACTACACCTTTAACTAAGCTACGTAGCAAAATGCTGCTTAAAATAAATATGTGCAATCGCTAAATTAAAAAATTGTTTTTAATTTTTATTAATATTAAACAAAACTATTATTTCCAGTGTTTCTTGATTTTTTTTTTTTAAATTTAAATAAATTCTTACCCGAAGCTTAAGCTCCGAGACCACCACAAGGTGTCCACGATCCTCGGGGATGCAGACTGCAATACTTAATAAAAAAAAATTTTAAAATGTAATACTCACACTAACTCACTCAATCACTTGCATACCCACTTACTCCTACACTCACTCTCTCACTAGCTCACTCACTCACTCGTTCACTCACTCACTCGTTCACTCACTCACTATCTCACTTACTCACTCACATTCTCCCATATTCACTCAATCAATCTATCCACAAAATTAACTTCTAAAACTGTCAAGGGATATAAATTAGATTGTATTTTGCAACCTTTTGTTCCTAAATAGTAAACGGATAATTTTTTTCGACACTAAACATTATTCCTCATGTTTTAATATCAAATTCGAATTTGAAACTTAAAAAACTACTAGAAATGATAGTTTTGTTCGAAAAAAAATCTTGTTTAGCTGCTGTAAAAAAGCATTTTACCAACCACATAGCACCCTTGTAAGTGTTAAAAGCGAGTTTTTTGTTAAAACTGAATATAAAGCTTTATTTTTTATGTCAAGTCAGAATTAAGAACTTCAAAAAACACTGAAAATAATAGTTTTGTTCAATATTAATAAAAATTAAGAACAATTTTTTAATTTAGCGGTTGCACAAATTTATTTTAAACAGCATTTTGCTACGTCTTAGTTAAAGGGTATGCGTGTGTTAACAGCGATCAATTTTTTTTAAGTTAGAGCTTGCCTCGATTCAGCTGCTAGATGCATTTGGCAAAAATTTTAATCAAAAAGTTGTATAATTTCGTGAAATTTAAGCCATAACAATTATCATAATTGCTTATTGGTTGATAGAGGATGGATCTATGTTACGGTATTTCGAAGATAACAAGTAAGATTTCACGATATTACAATTTTTTTCAGATTAATATAATCCATATGCCTATATCAAATTTTCTTGTTGTAATTTTATCGACTTTCTTTCATGCTATAGAGCTAGCATACAAATTTCTGATCCTAATACACTCCTACAGAAAATCAACCATTATCAATGAATTTAAAAATGCATTTCTTTTCATTTGTGCATATTCACACTCTAATGCCCCATCTCAGATACAAGGGCAGCATTTATAATTTATTAATATAATATTCTGTATTGCTTTTCCATATATTTTAAAATATACCCAAAATGATTAAAAAATATATTTGAATTAAAACTGGTAAGTTTCATTCATGATATAATTCCCTTTTTCTCTTTAACTTACTTACTTAATTCCTATGCTTTTCTATCCCTTTTGTTAGAAGTGTAAGGTCCATGGAGTTGAGTTATTCTATATTTGTCTTTTCCATATTTCCTTCTATATCCTTCTATCCTGTTTAAA
>CM032453.1:17522280-17727280 GCA_019049505.1 Pachyrhynchus sulphureomaculatus | reverse complement strand
AACTAAACTGGGTCTCTAGGGCCGAACTGGAATGCCTGTCTTTTAAAGGAATCTATTTTATAAAGTCGTTTAAGATTGCAAAAGAATTTCTTTAAAAGTGGGGGTTACTATATAGCCTTATATACCCTATGTTAAAAAATTAAGAGAACTAGTGATTTATTAATCCATATTTATTTGATTCTCCTTAAAGTAATCTGTTTTCACTGCAACGCTTTTTCCCATCTTCAAGACCCTTGTTATATTCGATTTTCGGTATTCGCTGAAAGCGGTCTACAAAAATGAGGTACATAGATTTAAGTGTTAGGATTGTGAAGCTCTTTATATTGGACAAATCGGTAAAAATTTAAAAACTAAACTAAAAGAACAGTGCCCTTCAGTTTGAAACATTATTAAGAATACGGGTATATCTACTCATGGTATGGAGAACAACCACATTGTAGAAACCGGTAATGTTAGATTATTACATAGTGAAAAGAAAAGCCGACAGTTACACTTTTAGGAGAAATTTTTAAAAACTAAAAATAAGTCGCAAACGGCCAACAAAATTGTCCCAGTACGTCCGTTATAAATCATCATCATCATTAACTTATTCCATCCATAGTTGGATATAAGCTTCCCCAAGTTTGTTTTTTTTATGGGTTTTAGCACACGTGCTACAGGGAGGTCCCTAAAGCGCTACAGGAGCGACACGTGTGCGAAAAAAACGATTCACGTTGTTCTTGAATCGCTGTAAATTGTACTTGGTGGGAAACACAGCTCTGGGCAAATTATTCCAAAGGGATGATGTTCTCCATATAAAAGACTGCTTGAAAAGCGTTTTACGAGGAGTAACAAGCTGAACCTCATACGGATGTGCAGTATCAGCGCGATGTGTATTTCTAACATGCACCGCTCTGGGAGGAATTAAACGGGCTACATCCTCCGAACACTTTCCATGAAATACTTGTAGAATAGGCTCAAGTCGCCAACCGTTCTTCGATGTTCCAGCGAATCAAGGCCGCAGGTTAGTTCCGGGTCTCCAATCAGACGAACAGTTCTTCTCTGAATAGAATCCAACAAATGCCGTGTATGTTTGGGAGCGGAGCCCCAAACATGGGAGCAGTATTCCATAGTTGGTCGAATTTGAGCTTTGTAAAGAATTAATAGTTGCTGTGGAGTGTAAAGCTTTCTGGTTCGAAATAATATTCCCAACTTTTGAGAAGCTCTCTTTGCTATGCCTGTAACATGTTCATGCCAGGACATATTTGAGTTGTCTCCAATGAGCTCTGTTGTTTGCTTTTTGCTCGTCTGTAGTCTATCTATGCATCTTTTATATTCTCTAACCCTCCATTCTGCTATATGTTATCATTCATCTTTGCGATATGCCCCGCCCAATTCCACATTGTATTACATCTATCACTTTTGATCTTCTTCCTATCTCGAGGTTAGAAATACAATCTTGGAGTCTAATATTTAGCATTCTACTCTCTATTGCTCTTTGGGTTCCCTGAAGTGTATTTATTATACTTTTACTTAATGCCCAGGTTTTAATGCCATATATTAATACTGGCAGTACATATTTATCGAACACATTGGCTTTTATTGTATTTGGGATGTCCAATTTTAATGTAGATTGTAACTTTCCGAACGCAGATCAAGCTAACGAGACTCCTCTGTCCAAATCAGCCTTTAAATTATTTTTTTTTTTAATTTAGATTTTTTGTCTTAAATATATGAATGTTTGTACCTTTTTCCTATTCTTTCTCCTCCTATTAATAGTTCCTGGCTGTTATCTTCTTGTAATTCTTCTTTTGTGTTGGCAATCAGAGTGATATCATCTACGAACCTTAAGTGATTGAATCGTTCACCATCCATTAGTATTCTTTTATTTTCCCACTTTAACGATTTGAACAGGTCTTCTAGAGTCAACGTGAACAGCTTTGGCGATACTGAGTCGCCTTTTCTAATTCCTCTTTTAATTTTGATACTATTTGTTTTTTCTTCAAGCATTATTTGTGATGTGGCATTTTTATATACACTCCTGGACAAAATTAACGCAACAATATATTAAATCATACAAATCTCTACAATGAATTAATTTTAATTATTTTTTATGAACATTGGTTACACTGAAAGTTAGAAAAAACTTTAAAAGTGAATTAGCTACTAAATTTCTCTATAAGATTCGAATTAAAATTATTCTTAGGACCTAATAACAAAATCGTTGAAATTATGTAATAATGAAAAAAATAAACTGGGACCCTAGTAGCAAAATTAATGGTGTAACTGGGACACTAGTAGCGTGTGTTGCCTCCTCTACTTCGGATGACAGCGTTTATGGGCCTAGGCACGCTTCTAATTAAATTTTGGATAAAATCTTGAGGAATTTGCTCCCATTCTGTGATAACTGCATTTTCAAGTTCCCTCAGGTTTCTAGGTGCAGGTATATAAACGTTTCACATTTTTCTTAAGGTGACCCCATACATGTTCTATCGGATTCAGATCCGGGCTTTTTGGTGGCCATTACATAATCGGTATATCAACTTGATTAAGATAATCGAGTACCTCCCTAGCCACGTGAGATCGAGCGTTGTCTTGCATAAACAGGAAATTGGGCCCCACAAAATGACCGAAAGGCATCACATGTTCTATTACAATATTCTCAAGATAGTAGTCAGCATTCATGGATCTCGTACGGACAGGAACTAATTCTGTGCGAGCATCAAAGCAGATGCCACCCCAGAACATAACAGAGCCACCGCCGAATGGAATTCTTGCAGAGATATTGCAAGGAGCAAACCTCTCTCCTGGTCTTCGCCATACTCGCTCACGACTATCTGGATGTTTTAGACTAACCCTAGTTTCATCTGTGAAGAAAACTTGTTTCCAATCATCCACAGACCAGTTTTCGTGATTTCGAGCAAAACGTAACCTGGCAATTCTGTTCTCTCTAGTAAGCAAGGGCTGGTCTCCTACTGTTTAATCCAGCTTCATTTAACCGTCTTCTAACTGTTTTAGAAGAAATTATGACATTGCGAACAGCTTCGAGTTCGTTTCTTATTATAGAACTAGTGACAGTCCTGTTTCTTAAAGCATATTGTCTTATAAAACGTTCATCTAGGTCGCTAGTCGATCGTTTTCGCCCTTGCCCTAGCCTTCTAGAATAAGTTCGTACTTTATTCAAGCGTCTTACCATACGACTTATTGTGGAACGATGTTTGCCTAACAAATTGGCAACATAACTCTGACAATATCCCTCGTCCAATAAAACTGAGGCACTACCTCGTATTCAGTTAAATTCCTTGTTCCATTTTTCTAATTCTTCAGGGTTAGAAATAAAACAGTCTACCACAAAAACGTATTACTTTGAAAAAGGGAACAATTTATAAGCTTATTTTTAAAGAAAATCTATCGCATTATTACAGAAAATTATTTATCTTCTAAAAAATTCTTTAAAACTGTAAATCTAAACGAATTGTTTTGATTTCTGTCATGAACAACGAAACAAAATATGCATAGCCTACTATTCAAATACTCGATAAACTTTAAAACTGACATAAGGAAAAGACAAATTAATTTTCAGATTGTTGCGTTAATTTTGTCCAGGAGTTTATGTTACAATAAAAGTTTTCACGGATGGTGAAATGTAATACATTAAAATTCCCGATTTCAATCCGTTCGTCTAACGATGAATTTGCATGACGTTTCGCCAAAATATCATTTGGCATTTGTGCTATTGCTGCTGCTGCTACTCGATACTGAGTTAGCTTCGAGCGGCAGCAGCAGCAAGATCACAGTATCGAGTAACAGCAGCAGTAAGAGCACTTGGAAATGCCAAATGAGATTTTGGCGAAAGGTCATGCAAATTCATCGTTAGACTAACGGATTGAAACCCGGAACGTATTACTTTGTAAAAGGGAACAATTTATAAGCTTACTTTTAAATCTATCGCATTATTACAGAAAAGGGTTTATCTTCTAAAAAATTCTTTAAAACTGTAAACCTAAACGAATTGTTTTGATTTCTGTAATGAACAACGAAACAAAATATGCATAGCCTACTATTCAAATACTCGATAAACTTTAAAACTGACATAATTTTCAGATTTTTGGGTTAATTTTGTCCAGGAGTTTATGTATTCAAGAAGAGTTGTGTATCTTTCGTCAACTTTGCTGTTAATTAAGGCGTTAAGGACCGCCCATATCGCTATCGAATCAAATGCTTCTTCGTAGTCAACCATTGCTATCCACAAGGTGACCTCATATTCATTTGCTTTTTCTTCTAGTAATCTAATTGTTTGACACTGGTCCAAAGTGCTGTATCCCCGTCTAAATCCAGCATGTTCACGTGGTTGATACCTGTCTAATTTGTTAGTTAATCTATATGTTATGATTCTAGGGAGGATGCTGTATAGTACCGATAACAGTCTGATGTGTAATTCTCCAATTTAAATTTGTTCCCCTTTTTTAAAATAAGCACAGTTACCCAAGGTATTTTTAAATAGCCTTCTCAAAAAAAATCCCTGATAATTAATTTTATGACTTTGGAAAAATCAGGTAAAATATTAGTGCATTTCAGTATATAAACAAAACCATTGTAATTTAGATGCATCATTCTCTTGTAAATCTGACAGGAAGAGTTCTCGAAATTTTTGAGGAGTATGTGTATCTGGACTAAAAAATTACTACGATAAAAGACAGTGTCTCGGATGAAATTTCAAGAAGAATCAGGCTTGGATGGTGCTCATCCGAAAAATTAAATTAAATATGGTATTCAACGATAAAGACATCCCAAATACCTTAAAGGCAAAAATTTACAACCAGTGTATTCTGTCTGTGATTCGTATGTCCCAAAAATGTATGAATGAGAGAGAGACAGAGAGAGAGAGTAAATGAGATTAAAAAGTTTAACAATTAAATCTCAAAGTTTTGCAAGAAGTAAAATACTATTTAAATTTCCACTAAATTTTTATTTTTAACCCCATGACATGTTTCACTGTACGACAGCTTCTTCAGATGGTTTGTTAAAGAAAAATCCCATCTGAAAAAGCTGTCGTACAGCGAAACATGTCATGGTGTCAAAAATAAAAAAAAAATTAGTGGAAATTTAAGTAGTGTTTTACTTCTTGCAAAACTTCTAGTTATGGATTTCCACCAAGTATCGGCTGAATCAATTCAAGAGTTAAATCTAACGTAAATAATACCCTGTACCTGATAATATCATGCTGGGTTTTGGAAACAATTTTCCCAGCAGAGCCAAGCAAAAATCCACATAAATATTAATAACAAAAAGCAAAAAAACCTTTTCCGAAACAATCAAAATTATAAAAGTCATTAAAGAACATTATTCGGAAATGACTAATTGATATCTTTATGTATGTTACATGAGGAATGGTTTACCACAAGGCAGAACACCAGCCAGCTGGAAGGCAAACAGCTAATGAATATGCAGTTGTATTAGCCGTAACTAGAGTGTAAGCGACCTTTATATAAGTTAACTTAGTAATAATAAAGAACTATCTGAATTTGAATTTTGTGATTACGTATGACGCTGAAACTTGGACACTGAATAAAGCTCATATGCAAAAACTGGCGCGAATCCAAAGAGCACACAAAACACAAAACTTAAAGATGGAAAAAGAACAAGTTGACACGTGAACAAACGAAAGTAAAGGATATTATAGAGCATGTAGCAGAAAGAAAGTGGCAATGGGTTGGATATGTGGCACGTACGACTGATGATCGATGGATCAAGTGAACAATAGACTGGAGACCACGAGAACAGAAAACGAGCGTAGGACGTCCCAGAATAAGATGGCGGGGCGATATACAGAGGGTTGCGGCATCAGATGAATGACAACAGCTGCAAATAGATTGGGATAGAAGTTTATGGAGAAAGCCTACATCCAGCATAGCGATATAGTGATAGTGATTTTCTTGAAAAAGTCATAACATGTAGGAATCTATAATATATATAAAATGCAACGTCTCTCTGTCTGTCTGGCTGTCTGTCTGTCCGTTAGTGCGCTAATCACTGGAGAACCACTTATCCGATTTACGTACTTTTTTTTTTAAACATACATATGTTCTCTGGCCAGGTTATAGGCTATATTTTATTACGATAGGGAGCATAAGAAATGAGCAGTGACGTAAAATAGTGAATGAAGTCGGAAAAAAGTTTGCCGCTAGCGCGTTCCCTTGCAATACACATCCTAAACCATTAAATATGGAACAATATTATGTAGCAGAGAATATCTATAATCTATAAGATATATAAAATGGAATGTCTCTCTGTCTGTCTGTCTGTCCATTAGTGCGTTTATCACGCGAGAACCACTTATCCGATTTACTTGTCTGCTTTTAAAATTCATACATATATTCTTTGGCCAGGTTATATAATAATAATAATAATCTATATCTATAATATATATAAAATGCAACGTCTCTCTGTCTGTCTGTCCGTTAGTGCGCTTATCCCTCGAGAACCACTTATCCGATTTACGTGATTTTTAAAAATTCATACATATGTTCTCTGACCAGGTTATAAATATATATTTTATTACATCTATTATATATATAAAATGCAACGTATCTGTCTGTCCGTTAGTGCGCTTATCACTGGAGAACCACTTATCCGATTTACGTGCTTTTTTTTAAACATGCTAAACCATTAAATATGGAACAATATCGTGTAGCAAATAATATCTATAATTTATATAAAATGCAACGTCTCTCTGTCTGTCTGTCTGTCTGTCTGTCTGTCCGTTAATGCGTTTATCTCTGGAGAACCACTTATCCGATTTTCGTGCTTTTTTTTTAAACATACATATGTCTCTGGCCAGGTTATAGGATATATTTTATTACGTTAGGTGACATAAATAATAGTGAATGAAGTCAGAGAAAAGTTTGCTGCTAGCGCGTTCTCTTGCAATACACTGCCTAAAGCATTAAATATGGAACAATAAACTGTAGCAAAGAATCTAATATATATAAAATGCAACGTCTCTCTGTCTGCCTGTCTGTCCGTTAGTGCGCTTATCACTTGATAACCACTTATCCGATTTACATGTTTTTTTTTTTAATTCATACATTTGTTCTCTGGCCAGGTTATCTATAATCTTCTATCTAAAAAATATATAAAAAGCAACATCTCTCTGTCTGTCTGTCTGCCTGTCTCTCTGCCTGTATGTCTGTCTGTCCGTTAATGAGCTTATCACTTAAGAACCACTTATCCGATTTACGTGTTTTTATAAATTTATACATATGTTCTATATAATTCAATAAAAGCCTAGATAATGGGAGATAAGATGAGATAATGGGAGATAAGGAGAAATAATGGGAGATAAGTCGAGATAAGCCTCGATAATGGGAGATAAGGTGAGATAATTGGAGATAAGTATAAATAATGGGAGATAAGGAGAAATAATGGGAGATAAGCAGAGATAAGTCTAGAAAATGGGAGTTATCGCGAGATAATGGGCCATAAGGAGAAATAATGGGAGATAAGAAGAAATATTGCGAGATAAGTCGAGATAAGCCTAGATAAGTCGAGATAAGCCTAGATAATGGGAGATAAGATGAAATGTTGGGAGATAAGGAGAAATAATGGGAGATAAGGAGAAATAATGGGAGATGAGCGGAGATAAGCCTAGATAATGGAAATTATGTGAGATATGGAGAACTATTGGGAGATAAGAGGAAATAATGGGAGATATTTTATTACGTTGGCTAACATAAGGAATCAGCAGTGACGATAGCAGTGAATCAAGTCCACGCGAGCGGAGCCGCGGGCCCGGCTAGTACTCTAATAAGTTTCAAATATTTGAACGCAAAGTATCTTCATTTCAAACTACTATTTTTCAATAATTTACACGTCAATGTACTGTCAAAAATTATAACTACTTTGTCATATTTTTTTTACTATTGACCATTATTACTAATCTAAATCAAATCCATTTGTACCGACTAATAATTTACTGCGATTTTTTGTTTTCCATACGGAACACTTATAAGATGACTTCCGTGTCTGTCCGTCTGTCACAATCCGAAACTATTTAACACAGAAAGTTGAAATTTGGCATTAATATAGGAATTGAGAGACTCATCAGAGCCGTGTAGTTTCGAAAGTTAAATTTTGACTTAAGAGGTTAGTTTTGGAGGATGAAAACGAAAGTGAAAAAAACATTTTTTTACCAGGCCATCAAGTGGGGTGTCAAATGAAAGCTGGTACAAACACTAGTTCAAAAATGTATGTAATGTAATATTTTCGCACACTTTTCTTTGTATTATTTTTAAAAAATCGCGAAAAATCGCTGTCCCCCCCTTATCTCGAAAAGTACTGTTCAAAAAATGTTGGAATACTGGAATATTCTTCACAAGGTGTAGATTAAACGAAAATTATCACGACTCCATTACCCAGATCGGAAAAAAACTTTGCTGAAAACTCATTTGGGGTGTGTTTTGTAAAGCAACGTTCGGAACACTAAATGCTCAAGTCCAACTTGCACTTGACTGGTTATTTTATATTATTATTTTATAAACATTAGTTTATGCGTTTATTTATTATTGTTATTGACACCAGTAGAGCTCCTCATTGTTATTATATCTATGGGTGTTTGTTTGCAGCATTGTCAAGGATTGTTCCCATCTCTGCTCAATTGTAATGTCCGTCCTATAAGTTACATTCATGGTGCAAGTAAATAGATACGGTCAAGCAAATACAAGCTTAATTAAAATTTATGTTGTATTACAATTTACTTACTTACCTCCTCAAGTAAATCAGTTGAAAATCTTGGATCATTATGGCCTCTAGATAATCGTATCGGTTCTTGAGTTTTGGCGACGTATTGAGGAACACTAATACCGTTTCTTATTCTTTGCAATCTCAAGTCACCATTATCTGTTTGACAGTCTAATACTATGAAGAGTTGTACGTCGTCTGAACGTTCTTTTTCTTTTTCGACAGTGTATAATCTGAAAATAAAAGTTCAGTGATGATATATTTTTTTTTATTGTTCGCTTCCCGCCTGAGTAGAAATTTTACCCTTTTTCATATCCTGAGGATACTGGCGGGGATGTCGTAATACCAGTCAACATTGTCTAATTGCCGAAACATACATTTTTGTTTTCACAGCACCTTTTAGACAACGCGGTAGTGCTGCCACGGGCGTTATTGCATTTCTGCAAACAACTGTTACCTATGTACGTGGCCAGGTCAAATATACTTAAATAAATTAATAAATAAAGTATACCGATTTGTCGGGATTGGAACCCAAGACCTTCTGCACCGCAAGCAAGTTACTACGCTACGGAGCCACAAGTCGTCACAAATATAACTGATACGAGTGGAAGATCTGCCAAAGTACTCAAAAAATGCGCGAGGAAACTAACACCAGTTTTCTGTAGATTTTCCAACCTATCCTACAGAAAAGAGATATTTCCTTCCTCTAGGAAATGCTCTACAGTATAGCCGATACCCAAAAAAAGACAAGATGAGCTTGCCAAACAACTACCGACTAGTCGCACTGCTTTCAATAACATCGAAAATTAGGCAAGAAGCTATCAATCAACATCTCCTAAAATATCTAGGATTCAATATTATTAGCGATCATCAACATGGGTTTCGTGAACAAAGATCAATAGGAGATCTAACTTATGTAACACATATTTGGAACAATGCAATTGAACACTTTGGAGCAGTTGCACTTGATATATCCAAGGCATTCGACCGTGTTTGGCATGAAGGATTGTTGGCTAAGGTACGCTGTTATGGTAGATTTGAAAAGTTTTGTTTATGGCTCTCGTGTTTACTCCGAGACCGTTCTTTACGAGTAACAGTCGAATTCACAAACGAAATCGACTTTTTAATATATTTAGCAGCCGCGGAATGTGTCATTTTAGGCCCCTTTGGATGGGAACAAAGAAAGATAGTCGACGAATTTCTTTCTAACACCTTTACTATCAACGCCGGTGTGCCCCAAGGCTCCATACTGTCTCCTGCTCTCTTTCTCATTTACATTAACGATCTGATAGAAAGGACCTGGAATCTAATCTACAGCTTGCAGATGACACAACGCGGTAGTGCTATCACAGGGGTTATAGCATTTCTGTATTTACTACTCCCTAAAAATACATACACACAAAACCCCGCCGGTTGCCGGAATCAAACTTGTCACTATTTGTTTATTATGCAGTCTCTTAACCCACTCTAGGCCGGCCCGATTTGTTATGTAGTGTTGGCCAAAAGTGTTGATTATCGAATGATCAATTTTGGTTTAAGTTTTTAAAGTTTTACTGTATAAAAGGGTTCTTTTTGTGAAAAATCTTTACCCTCCGGTGATCGATTTTTACTTTATTGTGTTGAGAAGGCCGCAGCTTTTGGAGTCCCAGTGCAAGAGGCTTTTTTCATCAAGGGATTTCGCTAGCTGATTGTCGTAAACAAAAAATGTTTGGTTATCCAATTAGTGTCGCTGACCTCTAAATTTTACAAGAGTTTATTGATTCTTGCAGATTTAACGATTTTTTTCTTGCGAAAGATGAAAGTGATATGGAGCATTGAGTAGTCATAAGGTTGCCCACTAAAGAGGAAGTGCAAAGAAATTTTGCTCATTGAATATATGGAAAAAGAATCGCTAATAACTGCAGAGGTTTATGGGAGAATAATCCAAAAAAAAAAAATAGTTTGAACTGCACTAAAACTGCAGGGTCTATAAGGCTCGCCCTTCAAGCCGTTTACTGAGTTACAACATCCGCCCTATTAACCTAATTTAGCACCCTGCGATTTCTTTTTGTTCAAAAATCTGAAGAATGAATGACCGCAGGGACTGAACAATAGATTTTTTTTGATAAAAATGATACAATTCTAGAAACGCTGGATTGGTAATTATGTGGCAAAATATTATTTTAAGTTCTGCGAATTTTCCTTCATAGATAGGTCGATAAATTTTAAATAGAATGACATACTTATATCAAATTAAAACAATTTTTAAAATTAAAATTCCTTGCAAATATGTCGAAAATTTTCTAGACTAACCTTTCCAAATGTTAAAAATGATTAAATTAATTTTGAAGCAAGCTTGCTGTAAATGTAAAGCCAGCTCGAAACTTTGCAACATGTTCGGAATTCACTAAATACTTTGGTAGTTGTTTGAGGAGTTCGTCTGTGCTAAAACTTTTTGGAAACAAATAATTAGTTTTTCGAAGAGAAAGATCAACAATGAATTAAAGACGAATTGGGTGAAGTACTACACTTGTAACAGTGAGAAAGTCAATATTGGCCAATTAAATAAATACTACGTCGAGTTTTTGTAACAATTAACAATATCGAGTTTCTTTTTCGAATTAAATCAACGGGTACAGGCAATCTACGAGGGTCATTCAATAAGTAAAGAGACAAATAGCTCTAGCTCAAGGACGGTTTATTGGATTGCTAAAAAATTTGGCCTACTTTTTGACATAATTTCCCCAACGTTAATACACTTGTCCCACCTTTCTGCTAGCTCCTTGATTCCTGTGGCAAAGAATTCTTCCGGTTAACATCGAAGCCACTCGTTCACTTTTTCCTTCACCTCTTCATTGTCGATGAACGTTTTTTCACGTAGGGAATCTCTGAAAGGTCCGAACAGGTAAAAATCACATGGAGCCAGGTCTGGGCTGTATGTGGGATGAGGTAAGATCTCCCAACCCAGTTCTTCAAGCTTATCACGAATAAGTCCATCAATCCTCGATTTCAACGAGAGACCGGGAAATTTGACTGGACGGCCACTTCGCTGCTTGTTACACTCTTGTTCGGCCCTTTTTAAACCGATCTATCCACTTGTAAACGTTCTCACGGTTCATGCAACTGTAATAATGTTTTAGAATGTATTTCACTTGGCCTAACACCTTTTGCTATTAAAAATCTGATGATAGAAGGCTGCTCTTCTAAAGCGCAGTCTTTCAATGGACTCGCCATGGTAAATGGATATTTTGAGGTTGTGTTTACATTACATGATCAAACAGCTGATTATAACTCATTACAAGGTTCCCAACTTGCACTCCTAGAAGTATGGAGTGGGTTCGTTGAATGGGTTTAAGCTGAGACCAATTGTCTCTTTACTTATTGAATGATCCTCGTAATTTCTTGTTTGTTAAGCTGCAGTCGGTCAAGTAAGAATGTCTCGCCTATTACTTGTAGTCGGTATACCAAAATTATATATAAAGGAAACTATAAGCAGAAGAAAAAGTTTAAAGAAATTACAGTAATTAACAACAATGAAATTTTCAGCAGACCAAGAAGGCTGGATGAGAGAAATTTGCCGGGGAATGGAAGAATTAGAAAAGAAACACGATAACTTTCGTAGCCACAAGAAACTTAAGGAGATTGCTGGTATCTACAAAAAACCATAATCAGCTACCCTGCTTGATTCAACAAATACACCTATAATGGATGAACGGGAAATCAGAGGCACATGGGAAAAATATATAAATGAACTATTTCATGACGATAGACCACCCTTACAGAATAATGAAAAAATATGGAGGAAGGTCCAGAAAATTCTTAACGAAGAAGTGCTTCAGGCCATCCATATATCACCCAATGGAAAGTCTCCGGGTCCGGATCAGATTCCGACAGAGATATTGAACCTTGTAAGCGAGGGTAACATATCACAAATCACAAAATTATTTAACTTGATATATAACACTGGGGTGATCCCAGATGACTGGCTCAGGTCGACCTTTGTGACTATTCCAGAAAAACCCACACCTAAAAAATGTAGTGACTATCGCTTGATAAGTTTGATGAGTAATCTTTTAAAGACATTCTTGCGCGTCATACATGCCAGAATTCGCAGAAAGTGTGAATTTGATCTTGATGACGCTCAGATGGGTTTTAGGAATGGCAGCGGAAGTACGTATAGAAGGGATGACAACATCTAGTATCCAAATACAGCGAGGAGTCCGACAGGGTTGTATCCTCTCGCCTCTACTTTTCAACCTTTATTCGGACCGAATTTTCAAGGAGGCCCTTGAGAATGTGGACCATGGAGTTAGAGTAAATGGCGTACTACTCAACACAATTAGATATGCAGACGACACTGTTATCATATGTGATAAGATAGAGGGTCTTCAAGAACTGTTAAATAAAATCAGCACAGTTGGAACAGATCTTGGCCTTAACATTAATATTAGTAAGACGAAACTCATGATATTCAGCCGAGATCCACATAGAGACACTCATTTGTTTCTGAACATTTCTCAAATTGAACGGGTTGAGAGGTTCAGGTATTTGGGTAGCATCCTGACGGAACAATTAGATCCCGACATAGAGATAAAATGTCGCATCGAGACAGCCAGGAATCACTTCTTGAATATGAGAACACTATTTTGTAATGACAACATAAATCTCAAGCTGCGTCAACGCATGGTCAAATGTTACATCTCGTCGGTTGTTTTGTACGGTGCAGAAAGCTGGACTCTCAAAGTAAGCACGATTAATCGTTTAGAGAGCTTTGAAATGTGGACTCATCGAAGAATGCTGCGTATTCCTTGAACTGACTTGGTAACAAACGAAGACGTTCTTAGGCGTGCAAGAACAGGAAGAGAGCTACTCACAACAATAAAATGCCGCAAGATAGCTTATCTGGGTCACATCTTGCGAGGAGACAAGTATCGCTTACTACTCAGTATATATCACCACTACACCAAACACTTTATTTTTGCACTCGACGCGCGTTTCGCTAACCATGTTAGCTTCATCAGGAGTGATGATTGACTAAAGCTAAACTACAAATCTACCCTATTTATACTTAGCCTAACCCTTGAATTACTCAAGCGGAACTATTGATATAGGCAAGGCCATCAGTTCCGGTCAAGTAACCAGTAGAGTGGACTATAAGGAATAGGCCCTCTGTCTTTATTTAAACTACTTTTACATTTTATGATCTCCATACTTTCGTATGCGTTCAACAATCTCCTATCAAATACACCTTTTATCAATCTTAGACTATCCAATGTTACAGTATGATCAGCTTCAAGGGCATGTTCGGCAATGCTAGATTTTTCTGTTCTGTTGTATTTTAAGTGTGCTAAGTGTTCTTTAAATCTTGTTTTAATTGACCTTTTAGTTTGTCCAACATACTTTTTGTCACAATCATTACAACTAATTTCATAAATTCCACTTTTCTCACAATTAGGAATCTTATCTTTGGGATTTCCTAAGATACCTTATTGAGTCCCTTGCTATATTTCGGATTATATGGTATGGAGACATACTTGGTGTTATTTTCTTCGCGTGTAAAAAAGGTGGAATTCTGAATATTAAACCTAAACTTATGTCTATTTATTAGCTTATTTACTAAGTCATCGTCATAACCATTAACTCTAGTTATATTTCTAATACGATTCCTTTCTTTATTAAAGTTTACTCTACTCTTCTAAAGAAAGGAATCGTATTAGAAATATAACTAGAGTTAATGGTTATGACGATGACTTAGTAAATAAGCTAATAAATAGACATAAGTTTAGGTTAATATTCAGAATTCCACCTTTTTTACACGCGAAGAAAATAACACCAAGTATGTCTCCATACCATATAATCCGAAATATAGCAAGGGACTCAATAAGGTATTTAATAAGGTAGGCTTCATCTTAGTCTATAAGCCATCAGACAATCTGAGGAATATCTTAGGAAATCCCAAAGATAAGATTCCTAATTGTGAGAAAAGTGGAATTTATGAAATTAGTTGTAATGATTGTGACAAAAAGTATGTTGGGCAAACTAAAAGGTCAATTAAAACAAGATTTAAAGAAAACTTAGCACACTTAAAATACAACAGAACAGAAAAATCTAGCATTGCCGAACATGCCCTTGAAGCTGATCATGCTGTAACATTGGATAGTCTAAGATTGATAAAAGGTGTATTTGATAGGAGATTGTTGAACGCATACGAAAGTATGCAAATCATAAAATGTAAAAGTAGTTTAAATAAAGACAGGGGGCCTATTCCTTATAGTCCACTCTACTGGTTACTTGACCGGAACTGATGGCCTTGCCTATGTCATTAGTTCCGCTTGAGTAATTCAAGGGTTAGGCTAAGTATAAATAGGGTAGATTTGTAGTTTAGCTTTAGTCAATCATCGCTCCTGATGAAGCTAACATGGTTAGCGAAACGCGCGTCGAGCGCAAAAATAAAGTGTTTGGTGTAGTGGTGATATATACTGAGTAGTATCATTGTGCCAAAGATTCGACATTCCCAACTTAGAAGTATCGCTTACTCCAGTTAATCATGAAGAGCAAAATTGAAGGAAGACGCGGTGTCGGCCGAAAACAGATGTCATGGCTTAACAACATCAGGTCATGGACCGGCATTCAGAAGGTAGGTGATCTTTTTAGAATGGCAGATAACAGGGACGCGCTCTCCAGGGTGATCGCCAACGTTCGGGGGACCGGACAGGGCATTTGAAGAAGAAGAAGAATGAATTTCCACAACATCTGGCAATCTTTACGAGGAGGTGAAACATAAGATATCGTAAAGGAGATAGAGGCAATCCATTTGTGCACGTGTTTAGTATGAGGGTCGTTCAAAGTTTTTTTTTTGTGAGTCTAGCACATGTGCTGCGGGGAAGTCCCTAAAGCGCTCCAGGACCGGCGGTCTACAAGTGTCCGTGTAGAATACAAGAGATGGCGCTACCTGTCGATAGTACTGCCCACACTAAACATAAAACACAGTAGCGACAGTCCGACTCGGCACCTTTGATCTCTAGGGGTTCGAGTTTGTAATGATCACATGACCTGTCGTCATATTGCTGGTATGATGCCCGCGATTTTTTGAAATATGCAAGTTCCTCCTTTCAAGAAAAATCCTGTTCTGTAGAATAAAAATGAATTTTGCTAAAGAAGAAAAAAACGAGAAAAGTTTTTTTTTTAGAAACATTTTTTTGTCAAGTTCTTATTAAAACAGATATACAAAAAACAGGGAAAAAGGCGAAAAGTACAGGGAAAACTACATTTGGCTTCAATGCTTTTTGCACGTTATTCATATAATTATTTCATTCTTGAATTTATAGTTCTCAACTATTAGAGATATTGTCCGGGTGGAAAAATGTTGATTTTGAGAATATACGAGGCTGGTTTGAAAAGTCCGTGCAAAAATAAAAACTACTTATGTGTTTGGGGTAAACCTTTTTTATTTTTCGACATAGTCTCCTTTTAGGCTTATACACTTCGTCCAACGATGTTCTAGTTTGTTGATCCTTTCCGAATAATAGGGTTTGTCCAAGTCTGCAAAATATCCATTAGTGTCTGCAATCACCTCCTCGTTTGAATAAAATCTTTGTCCCGCCAGCCATTTCTTCAAATTGGGGAACAAATAGTAGTCCAAGGGAGCCGAGTCTGGAGAATAGGGGGGGTGTGAAACGAGTTGGAATCCTATTTCCATTAATTTTGCTACCACAACTGCTGAGGTGTGTGCTGGTGCGTCGTCGTGATGGAAAAGGACTTTCTTGTGGACCAATCGCGGGCGTTTTTCTTGCAGCTCGGTTTTCAAACGGTCCAATAACGATGAATAATATTCACCTGTAATAGTTTTACCCTATTCCAGATAGTCGATGAGGATTATCCCTTGCGAATCCCAAAAGACAGTCGCCATAACCTTTCCGGCCGAAGGAACGGTCTTCGCCTTTTTTGGTGCAGATTCCCCCTTGGTAACCCATTGTTTAGATTGTTGTTTGGTCTTAGGAGTATAGTAATGTATCCATGTTTCATCCACAGTGACGAAACGACGCTTAAAGTCCTCCGGATTCTTCTGGAACAGCTGCAAACCATCCTTGCAACACTTCACACGATTCCGTTTTTGGTCAAGCGTGAGCAATCGCGGCACCCATCTTGCGGATAGCTTTCTCATGTCCAAATGTTTATGCAAAATATTATGTACCCGTTCAGTCGTGATGCCCATAGCACTAGCAATCTCATGCACCTTAACTCTTCTGTCATCCATCACCATATCATGGATTTGATCAATGATTTCTGGAGTCGTAACCTCCACAGGCCGTCCAGAACGTTCAGCGTCACTTGTGCCCATATGGCCAGTCCGAAAATTTTGAAACCACTTATAAACTGTTCTAATCGAAGGTGCAAAGTCACCATAATGTTTATCGAGCTTCTCTTTAGTCTCCTAAGGCGTTTTGCCTTTCATAAAGTAATGTTTAATCACCACACGAAATTCTTTTTCGTCCATTTCTTGAAAATCACTCGACTTCCTTGATTCACACGAATGCCAAACACAAAGAAATAGACCAATATGGCTGAAACTTGGTGTGCGTTCATTCAAGAGATGCTACTAACTAAACATGACCTCGATACGCGCCGGTGGTGCCATCTCTCGGACTTTGCACGGACTTTTCAAACCAGCCTCGTATATCTGCATCCCTTCAGCTTCAGCTTCGCACGTATTATGTCAACAATCATGGTCCTTATATTTCAACAAATACCAATAATCTGGAGAGAATGAATATAATTATTATTATCATTTTAAGTAAACAAACTTTTCGCTGCTTTTTATCATTAGTTAAATCTAATATAATAATTTTCATACAACTAAAGACTTTTACTATATACTATTTATATAGACAAATAGACAATAGACAATTTATTTATCTTTTCAGCTACAAAAGTTGTAGATAAGACATGTCATCAAAGGGATGTATGATCCCATCTTAGGTAATATCAAAATAAATAAATAAAAAAAAAAATAAGAAATCTTACTATTAAACACATTAATACACAGTAAATACAAGATATAACAAAAAACATAACAAACATATTTATAACAAACAAAATACATACTGAAGATGCTTTAATTAAGTAAGGATGTTATAAAGAATAACATTCACACTCCGCCCAGCAGATAACTTTCAAATTCAGTTACAGAATAAAAAGTTTTACTTACTAGTATAGTTTTTATTTGTTTTTTAAAACGTGCCATAGATTGAATCCTTTTTACATTTTCCGGCAGTAAGTTAAATAGTCTGCAACCTAAGTAATGACTAGTTTTTTTAACATATTCATGATTGTGCTTTTTAATACAAAAATTTTCTCTTGTTTCGAGTCGGATAACGATGAAAAGATCTATGCGACATGAGGCTATCTTGATTTTTATCGATATACATTAAGAGTTTATATATAAATACTTGTAACTGTTAATATTTTTCTATTCTTAAAGCCTTCCCTCCTACATCCCCAACACTATTCAAAATATACCTCGAACAAACATTAAAAAAATGGAAGCAAAAATGTAGTGGAATGGGAGTCCCAATACGAGAAGATTACTTATACACTCTAAGTTTCGCAGACGACCAAGTAATCATAGCGCAAGATGAGGAAGACCTCAGTTATATGGTAAGAAAACTGAAAGAAGAATACACTAAAGCAGGATTAGCAATAAACTTTGATAAAACCGAATATCTAACAACAAAGGAGGGAAACGTGGAGAATCTAGAAGTAGATAACGAAACAATAATCAAAGGAACCGATAGATTTAAATTTCTAGGAACCATCATTTCAAAAAACGCAACATCAGAAGAAGAGATTAAAGCTAGATTAGGACAAACGTTAACATGCATAAGACAATTAAATTCGATCCTGTGGGACAAGCACATTACAAAGAGAAACAAAACACGCATGTACAAATCAATAATGCAAAACATAATGACATACGGGTCAGAAACATGGACGATCAACAAAAGAAATAAATCTAAAATTAACGCGGTAGAGATGGAGTATTGGAGAAGATGTTGTAGAGTGGCACGTATGGAGAGAATAACAAATAAAGAAATAAGAAGCAGAATGAACATCAAAGAGAACGCAATAAACACCATTGAAGAAAAACGATTAAAATGGTATGGACACATAAGACGAAGCGAAGATAATAGGTGGATAAAGAAAATAACGGAGTGGAGCCCTATAGGGAGAAGAAAAAGAGGAAGACCCAGACGATCGTGGAGAGACGATGTGGACGAGGCTATGGAGGACAGGGGTCTAACAGATGGAGATTGGGAAGATAGAAACAGATGGAATCAAAGGCTGAGGGAAGGAAGACAGCGTTAGCTGTAGAAAATCCTTGTTATATATATATATATATATATATATATATATATATATATATATATATATATATATATATATATATATATATATGAGACTTCCCTACAGGATGCGTTATATGGCATACCAAAAATTAGTCTCATGATTCGTTTTTGCATTACCAGCACTCTGTCCAATTCCTGCGCACTTCCCCAAACCGCCAGACCATAGCACATGGCTGGGTACGCATTAGCGTAATAGACAGTTATGAGATTGGGAACACTTAATGAGTTTTTTAAAGATTTTATCATATAAAAACATTTATTTAGTCTTGAGCAAACGTCATCTATGTGCAAACTCCATTCGAGGTTAGAATCTATTATAATTTCTAAAAACTTTGAACCATGGCTAACAGGCAAATTCATATTATTAAATACAATATTTAGGTTTATTGGTTTGCGCATTTTTGTCTTAAATTCCATAGACCCGGTCTTTGATAGATTTATTATAAGGTTATTCTTTTTACACCAGTTTGAGAGCTCAGTCAACATTATTTTAATTTTTTTCTCCAAAAGTTTCTCATCTTTGGCTGAGATGATTATGGTCGTATCGTCAGCGAACATTCCACATGAAATGTATTCAGGTAAGCCGTTTACGAACAACAAAAAAATTAGAGGACCCAGGGCACTGCCTTGAGGGGTCCCTAAGTCACAGTTTGTCATTCGCGAAAAAATATTACCAATTTTTATTTTAAAGTTTCTACCCTTCAAAAATGAATTAGACCATTTATTTAGTAGTCCTCTAATACCCAGCATTTCAAATTTTTTAACAACAAAGCCTGGGTCTATTGTGCCAAATGCCCTTGTTAGATCAAATAGTAGAGCTACTACTTTCTCATTTATATCAAGTTTTTTATATATATTCTTTATAAAGTCGATCGCTGCGGTCTCTGTAGAGTGCTTTTCTCTAAAAACGTGCTGGTGCGAGGTTAGAACTTTGTTATTATCAAGAAATGGAGTTATCTTATTGTAAACAACTTTTTCGAAAACCTTTGAAAAACAGTTAAGTAAAGATATAGGCCTATAATTTTCAATTAAAAGAGGATCTCCCTTTTTAAATACAGGTAAAATGTTAGCCTCTTTCAGTCGCGAAGGGAAAATACCTTCATAAACAGACATATTTATTAAATAAACCAGGCAAGCAATTACTTTAGGCGAACATCTCTTTAAAAAAGCAATAGGTATCTCATCTGGTCCGTTGATTTTTTATTGGGTAACTTTTTTATGGCAGACCTAAAATCCTGTGAAGTTACATTAGTAAATTGAAAGGTATCAAAACATATTTTTGATACAGTGCATTCCTGTGATAAACCGTTACTGAAGTGAGAATTTAATTTATTTTTTACAACAGCAGATAAATAATTACTAAAGCTACTTGCTATGTCTTCTGCATTAGTAAGAATGACATTATCTGTGCGTATTTGGTGAATGTATCTTTTGGAATTATTTGCCATTTAAAAAATTAATTATACTCCAGGTGGTCTTTGTTTTGTTTTTTGAGTTATTTATTTTCCTGTTATAGTAGCTTTCTTTTTCTTTCTTAATTTTACTATTTATGTCTTTTTTTAGGTGTTTATATTTATTTTTTAGTTGAAAGTCCTCAGTACGTTTCTGTAACCAATGTAAATTTTTTAAGTTTTTAAGATCCTCCAGGAGTTCATTAGAAAAATTAATTTTTGTATTGTGTAGCTTGTTTTCCTTAACCTTTTTATTTGGACAGCTAATTTGAAAGCACCAATTAAACGCATCAAAGAAGTGTTCAAAGTTTTTTTCCATATTGCTTTGAGTAAAGTCTATTTTAAATGAATCAAAAAGAAAATTAAATTCGTTAATTGAAAAAATTAAATCAAAAAACTAATTTATTTCTTTCTCATTTATATAAAGTTTTTTATATATATTCTTTATAAAGTCGATCGCTGCGGTCTCTGTAGAGTGCTTTTCTCTAAAACCGTGCTGGTGCGAGGTTAGAACTTTGTTATTATCAAGAAATGGAGTTATCTTATTGTAAATAACTTTTTCAAAAACCTTTGAAAAACAGTTAAGTAAAGATATAGGCCTATAATTTTCAATTAAAAGAGGATCGCCCTTTTTAAATGCAGGTAAAATGTTAGCCTCTTTCAGTCGCGAAGGGAAAATACCTTCATAAACAGACATATTTATTTAATAAACCGGGCAAGCAATTACTTTAGGCGAACATCTCTTTAAAAAAGCAATAGGTATCTCATCTGGTCCGTTGATTTTTTATTGGGTAACTTTTTTATGGCAGACCTAACATCCTGTGAAGTTACATTAGTAAATTGAAAGGTATCAAAACATATTTTTGATACAGTGCATTCCTGTGATAAACCGTTACTGAAGTGAGAATTTAATGTATTTTTTACAACAGTAGATAAATAATTACTAAAGCTACTTGCTATGTCTTTTGCATTAGTAAGAATGACATTATCTGTGCATATTTGGTGAATGTATCTTTTGGAATTATTTTGGTTTTTGCCATTTAAAAAATTAATTATACTTCAGGTGGTCTTTGTTTTGTTTTTTGAGTTATTTATTCTCCTGTTATAGTAGCTTTCTTTTTCTTTCTTAATTTTACTATTTATGTATTTTTTTAGGTGTTTATATTTATTTTTTAGTTGAAAGTCCTCAGTTCGTTTCTGTAACCAATGTAAATTTTTTAAGTTTTTAAGATCCTCCAGGAGTTCATTAGAAAAATTAATTTTTGTATTGTGTAGCTTGTTTTCCTTAACCTTATTTGGACAGCTTATTTGAAAGCACCAATTAAACGCATCAAAGAAGTGTTCAAAGTTTTTTCCATATTGCTCTGAGTAAAGTCTGTTTTAAATGAATCAAAAAGAAAATTAAATTCGTTAATTGAAAAAATTAAATCAAAAAATTAATTTATTCAAACTCATTTCTGCTGAAGAGTTACTACTTTCGCATGCTCAGATTGAGTTTTCAAAGTTTGGTTAGCGAATTTTAGCAGATATATATATATATATATATATATATATATATATATATATATATATATATATATATATATATATATATATATATATATATATATATATATATATATATATATATATTACACTCTACCCTACCCTACTACATACACATCTGGAAAAAAACTACAAAGACTAAAATAAAAGCTGCAATTTTAGGACCAGAGGTTGAAAGACTCATAATTCCCAGGGAGAAATTAAGCCGATGCCCAAAGTTGTACGGCCTACCAAAGATACACAAGCTCAACGTCCCCCTTAGATCCATTGTTAGCGCGGCGGCCTCACCTACACAGAACTTAGGAAAGCATCTGTCAAAGAACATGCAACCAATGGTTGAAAGTGCTGAGTCATACATCAAAAACTTTGAACACCTCACGAACATAATCAGAGACATTCCACTAAAGGAAAATTACATTCGGGCAAGTCTAGATGATGTTTCACTTTACCCCAGTATTCCAGTGGCTGGCTCAAACCACTATTCATCCCAAATCCAGTCGGTAGTCAACACCCTCGTATCGAGATCGTATCGACTCACCAAACCAGACACGAGACAGCAAGAAATTATATAAATCACTAGGGCCCTTAAGCAAAATGGATATAAAGATCAATCCATACGAAGAGCATTATAAAGGCAGCGCCCTCCACAGACCAGGACAGAAGAACGCGACTTTAACCAAAGTAGAGTCCTATTACCGTATGTGAAAGGAGTTACAGATAGGATTGGAAGAGTCCTAAGAAAACACAACATGGGCATAGCATACGAACCACAAAAACAGTCTGGCAGGCATCCTGGGTAACCCTAAGAACAAGAGAAAACTGGAAAACCATGGAGTTTGCAGCATCCCATGCGGAGACTGTCACAAATTTTACATAGAGCAAAAAAACAGAAGAATCTCCACCCGGATCCAAGAACATAAAATAAGTATTAAAAACAAACAAACAATGTGAGCTCTTTTTCAGCACCATCATGATACTGGTCACAACATCAATTTTGAGGGATCTAAACAAATAGCCTCGATGATGCGCTGAATATCTTCACTACATGGAAGGGTCTACTAGTTAAACCAAAACATCAAGAAGGCAACAGTCAGCATAGCACCGAAACTCATAATAACCACCCAGCCGACAAACACCGATGCCCGGACGAACACTTCCGACCCCCTACCTACAATCTGCGTAGACGCCGATCTATAAAGACGGCGACCGCACTTCGGTTTCTCAGTTAGCTTTGAGCGGCAGCAGCAGCAAGATCACAGTATCGAGTAGCAGCAGCAGCAAGAGCACTTGAAAATGCCAAATGGGATTTTGATAAAACGTCGTACACATTGTTAGACCAACGGATTGAAACCCGGAATATTAATGTATTACATTCCACCATCCGTGAAAACCTTTATTGTAATATATATATATATATATATATATATATATATATATATATATATATATATATATATATATATATATATATATATATATACTTAACCCTAGAAAACAATTTTAATATGACAGATAATCTTTATATAATATATTGCATAATAGAAATAAAGAATTATGAAAAATTACCTTTTAGGATTTTTGGGAAATAAAAAAAAAACGAACTCCTTTAGAGATACCACATATATTTTTACAAGCACTAACCGCATCTCAAAAACTGCCTCTTGGCATCTTTTTTACAATTATTTTCAATTATAACGTCAAACGAGTCCTTTACTTATTGGAAAATTATTAATATTGAATTTCGAAACAGGTTATAAAAAGATTCCCCTTGAAATCCTGATGTAGCCATATTGTTGGTATGATAGGGGACGTATGCGTGATAAAAAACAGGACCTAAAAGTGTACTTAAGCGCCGCTACTGTGTTTTATGTTTACTGTGCTAATCCCTTCTAAGGATAGCTGGATCGTGTATCGGACACCTGAATAAGTTTCACCTTGTTATGATCATAACTTTGCAGGTACCGTGTTTTCAGTCTCTCAAATGTCAAGCAAACCCGAGGAATTTTTATGACGATTTATTACTGTAGATGAACCTCGGATTCACCATTACAAACCAGAAACTCAGGAACAGTCGAAATAGTGGATGGTTAGCGGAGAATATGTTTCGAATAAGGCGAAAGCTCTCCCGTTGGCATGAAAGGTTATGGCGTCTGTTTTCTGGTATGCAAGAGGCGTTATTTCAATAGATTACCTTAAAAAAAAGGAAAACAATTATAACAGCTTACTTCTCGATCGTTTAGATGAAGAAATTTAAAAAATATATTTACATCTTGCATGCTTTTCCATGCCCCAGCACACTCACCTGCCTTGGCAACTGCAAAATTAGTAGTAAAAATTGAGGTGCAAACTTTATCCTCACCACCCATAGTTGCCAGACCTGACACCATTCGATTAGCATCTGTTTCCAAGCATGAAGAAATGGCTGAGGGTAAATAACGCCAGTTAAAAATTTAGCTAATTTTAAAAATGTACAAATAACTTTAACTAACCTGAAAAAATTTCAGTCTACACCTATGTCAGGGGCATTATATTGTAGCTTTTGACTTCAATATTCCTGTTTCTACTCGAAATATAAGTAAGTTCATGAAATTTAATATTCCTTTCACGAATCCTGCTTGTTTCTCGTAAACACTCAAAACGTCTTAAACATACTCAGACATACCAAGAGGTTTATAATTCAAAACTAACTTATTGTTGTGCTCCCTATTGCCAAGATAATCCATTCTATTTTGGATTAACACTTGAGGCATTGAGGTTATACGCGCCTATAGTTTGTTGTGCTGTGCTATCTTTAATGCAATAATGGTGTATCTTGAGGCACTCTAGTAAATAAGCACAATGGTAATGATTATATGCAATATAAAACGTTGTTTTGCTTGTTGTTAGGCTTTTATGATGCTCAAAGAACGGGAGGTAAAATAAACGAAGCTGCCGAGATGAGATATCGAGTATCAATATTGTTACGCAACAATTTTCGTAAAATGATACACTATCGCCAAGTCGTTACTGTTTTCTAGAGCAGACAGTAAAATAAGGAGAAATGAGGAGAGTTATATCTCTTTTTTTTATGGGCATAGTACACTTGAACGAAAAAGTAAAATACCGATCGAAAGAATTCAAACTTAAAACATAAATAATCAGAGATAAGGAAGGTAGAACAGTCACCGACATGCCTTGACGTTTGAAAGGATTATTGTAAAGAACTTTTTGTGCCTCAACTTATGGGCGACTGCATTGTTGACAACGAAACCGCACAAGAACAAGAGCCATGTATTCTTAAATCTGAAGTCAGGAAGGCTATTCAAAGGTTAAAGAAGAGAAAAGCAGCAGGTACTGACGAGGTAACTGCGGAACTAATACAGATGATGGGAGAAACCTCCGTGACTATGCTACATCAACTGTGTAATCTGATATGGGAGACTGGAAGATGGCCAAAATATTGGTGCAAAGCTGCATTTATACCCTTGCATAAGAAAGGATCCCCTTTGGATTGCAGCAACTATACAACAACCGCTCTGGTATGATACGCTGCTAAGGTGTTTCCCTGGATTCTAAATGAAAGACTCAAAACTTTTCTACTATCGAACAAACACGCTTATTCCAGGAAGAGGGACTAGAGGACACATTTTTAACATACCCCAGATAATAAAAAAAGTCAGAGAATTCGAAATAACAACCTATATCTCTTTTTTATAAATTACTCTAAAGCTTTCGACTGCATACAATGAAACAAACTCTGGACGATTCTAATCAGCATGGGAACACTTATACATCTTGTAAACCTTATTTGATCCAGGTATGAGAACACAAATGGCAGGATTAAACCTTTAACGTAGAAGCCGGCGTCAGATAGGGGTATATCCTGTCACCCTTATTTTTTAACATATGTAGTGAACATATAATGAGGTCTGTTTTGGATGGGGGGAGTGGGGGTGTGAAAATCGGCGGAAAGAGCTAAGTAACCTTAGATATGCGGATGATAATGTTATACTTGCAACTTCACTACAAGACCTAGAATCAGTTATGGAGCGCCTGGAAAACACTAGCAAAAACTATAGATTGACAATTAAAAGAGCGAAAACAAAAGTAATGATTGTTAGTCGTAATGAAGATCTGTCACACATAAATGAAATTGCTGGTTTTACTATTGTAGACCATTCCAACTATTTGGGTTGTGAAGCGGAAATAAGAATTCGTTTGGCTATTAATCAAACTTACTAAGGTTTGGATCTATTCTTGAAGAGCTTAGTACAAATGACCGATTTTCAAATAGAATTAATAGACGGTACATGAAATATGTTGGTCATATTATGAGGAAAGTGGATGCCATGGAAAAGGTTGTAGTAACGGGGAAGGTAGAAGGTAGAAGATCAAAGGGATGATCTCCAATAAGATAGTCCGATTAAGTAAGATTACTTCTTGGTATGGTTATGAACGAGTCAAGTCGGGTCGCGCAGGATCGAGATTGCTGGAGAATGACTGTTGAGGCAGCAACTGCATAGTGTTACCGATACTCCTATGGAGTGAAAAGATTGAGAGAGAGAGAGAGAGAGAGAGAGAGACACGTGCTGTAGGGAAATCTCTAAAGCGTTACAGGAGCGACGTGTGAGAGAGAAAAGTGATTTACATTGGTTTTGAATTGCTGTAAGGGAGATCATTTCATAGGTTTCAGTAGCATTTTTTTCCGAGTTTATAACAAAATTTCACACACATTTGCTGCTCTTTTTTAGTATTTTAACAAACTTGTCACTGAACATTGCATCTACTACCACCTATCAGCGCGAGTCGATACTATTTCGCGTTCTTGCTACATAGCGTTAGTCAGGGAACTTCTAGATCTCACCACCTATTATATTAAGAACCAATAATCCGAAACTACAAATACAAATAAAAATGTAGATAGATATTTAATTTTATTAGCAACATTATCTCTATCGATGATAATTTTATCAGCAGTTACTTGTTTCTGCTAAACCAGTGTTTCTCAACCTGTGGGGCGCGCCCCACTAGGGGGGCATGATTACACTGTGGGGGGGGGGGGGGGGGGGGGGGGGGCGCCAACGTATCGAAAAGAAATTATTAGAATAATATAGAGAATTATAAAAACATTTAATATGATTTATTGAAAGGAAAGCAAAACAAAATACGTTCTGATATAATAAAAAATAAAATACATATTTACACTGATATAATACACCTGTAAATAGGATTGTATTAGTACTGCACAATGTATTTACCTAATAATTAACATATCAATACTAAATTAAAAATAAGTTTAATAATTATTAGTGACTCCCTTGGGCCTGTTTTGCAGAGCAAAGATTTTCGATGGATGATTTAATATTAGAAACAGAAACTCTGAGTTCTTTTTCTATATTTAGTTGCGATCTATATTTTGTTTTCAAAGCAGTTACCGCAGAAAATCCGGTTTCGCAAAGGTAGGATGTTGAAAATGGTAATGCTCTTGTTTTCAGCGCAGAAAACTCATCATTCACTTCTGCCCAAAATTTAAAGAGTGATTTATTATTAAATTGCCTTTTGATTTCGCCACTTGCCGTGTCTATAAAGATTTCTTCTTCGGAAGAATGGTTACTAAAACAACTTTCACATGTTGTTCTTCAGCCTTGTACGAGGCTGGTTTGAAAAGTCCGTGCAAAAATAAAAATTACTTATGTGTTTGGGGTAAACCTTTTTTATTTTTCGACATAGTCTCCTTTTAGGCTTATATACTTCGTCCAACGATGTTCTAGTTTGTTGATGCCTTCCGAATAATAGGATTTGTCCAAGTCTGCAAAATATCCATTAGTGTCTGCAATCACCTCCTCGTTTGAATAAAATCTTTGTCCCGCCAGCCATTTCTTCAAATTGGGGAACAAATAGTAGTCCGAGGGAGCCAAGTCTGGAGAATAGGGGGGATGTGAAACGAGTTGGAATCCTATTTCCATTAATTTTGCGACCACAACTGCTGAGGTGTGTGCTGGTGCGTTGTCGTGATGGAAAAGGACTTTCTTGTGGGCCAATCGCGGGCGTTTTTCTTGCAGCTCGGTTTTCAAACGGTCCAATAACGATGAATAATATTCACCTGTAATAGTTTTACCCTTTTCCAGATAGTCGATGAGGATTATCCCTTGCGAATCCAAAAAGACAGTCGCCATAACCTTTCCGGCCGAAGGAACGGTCTTCGCCTTTTTTGGTGCAGATTCCCCCTTGGTAACCCATTATTTAGATTGTTGTTTCGTCTCAGGAGTATAGTAATGTATTCATGTTTCATCAAACGACGCTTAAAGTCCTCCGGATTCTTCTGGAACAGCTGCAATTCCGTTTTTTTGGTCAAGCGTGAGCAATCGCGGCACCCATCTTGCGGATAGCTTTCTCATGTCCAAATGTTTATGCAAAATATTATGTACCCGTTCAGTCGAGATGCCCACAGCACTAGAAATCTCACGCGCCTTAACTCTTCTGTCATCTATCACCATATCATGGATTTGATCAATGATTTCTGGAGTCGTAACCTCCACAGGCCGTCCAGAACGTTCAGCATCACTTGTGCCCATATGGCCAGTCCGAAAATTTTGAAACCACTTATAAACTGTTCTAATCGAAGGTGCAGAGTCACCATAATGTTTATCAAGCTTCTCTTTAGTCTCCTGAGGCGTTTTGCCTTTCATAAATTAGTGTTTAATCACCACCCGAAATTATTTTTCGCCCATTTCTTGAAAATCACTCGACTTCCTTGATTCACATGAATGCCAACCACAAAGAAATAGACCAATATGGCTGAAACTTGGTGTGCGTTCATTCAAGAGATGCTACTAACTAAACATGACCTCGATACGCGCCGGTGGTGCCATCTCTCGGACTTTGCACGGACTTTTCACACCAGCTTCGTATGTTTTAACACATTCATCCACATTTGCAAACATTTCTAGGTTTTTCTGCTTTACATTTCTGCTCCACAATTCCAATGTTCTATAAAAAGCATTAATTTTATCCCTTGTATCGACTATATGTGTATTTGTTCCCGGGAGTTGAAGATTTAAGGTAGCTCAATTTAATCACAAATAAACTATCTTGAAACTTCTCGGCTTCTTGTCGGTTTTCCTCTTCTAGAAAAATGGGAATTTCATTTCTTAATTCATAAATACGTTGCAAACATTTCCCATGTGATAACCATCTTGAATCGCAAAAAAATAGTAACGCTGAATATTCGGCACCCATGTCTTTATAAAGTGCAGAAAAATTCTAGATTTTAGGGGTCTTATTTTAATATAATTTACTACGGTTACAACTGTAGTGAGCACAATATTCAGAGCAGGACTCATTTCTTTGGCAGCCAGAGCTTCTCTGTGGATCATACAATGTGTCCACACACACAGTGGAGATTTTTGTTTCACAACTGCTTGTAAACTTTGAAATCTTCCAGACATTGAATGAGCACCATCGGTACATATTCAGACGCAATTTTTCCACTCCATATTTGCCTCGTTTATAAAATCATTTAAGATAGCAAATAATGCGAATGATGTTGCTTTGAGTTCTACTGGTTGGCAGAAAAATAGTTCTTCTACTGCTAACATACCAACACAAAATCGGACATCGGCAATGAAATGAGCATTTTTATTGCTATCTGTTGCCTCATCAAGCTGAATTGAAAACAATTTGTCCCGAAAAACTGATGCTGTCCATCAGCTATATCACCAATTCGACGGGCAACAGTATGATTTGATATAGGTATAGATAGCAATTGTTTGGCAAAATTATCTCCAAACTTAGTTTCTACAAACTCAATTGCTGCTGGCAAAACAAGCTCTTCACCAATGGTGGAGGCTTTTTACATCTGGCTATTTTATATGAAACTTTGTAAGAGGCAAGTAAAGTTTTTTTCATTCACAGACAAAGTTTTTTTAAAAAAATGATTTCTGCTTTACATATGAATTTAATTTTAATTTGAAGAATTCTCGGGGTTTGTTAAGGTACTCACTATGAAGAGTTTCCAAATGTCGTTTATTCGGTTTCATGCTGTCTGCTGCCAAGATTTTTGAGCAAATAATACACAGGGGCCTTTCTTCTTCATTTACTTCAGTACTGGTTAACCCTAAATTTAAGTATTCTTGAGAATATTTTCCTGATTTTATTTTTGGAACTACGCTTGTTTGTGCACTAGTTGGTGCTTCACTAGCGTCTAATGCTCGCTTACGACCACGTAAAAATTTATCCATTCTGTATAAATTTACTGCCGTGAACACTTAATCACGACAAATCCGATAGCAGTAGAAGGATCAACTCTATTGAGACGGGCTGTAATTGAAAGAAGTGCAGAATTTATACACTTTTGGGCAGACTTTCCGAAAGTTCGAGACAACTCGGAACTTCTCGCGAAGCCGCTACCGATATGGTGGACGTGACAGAGAGCAATAGAGAGGCATCGATTCTAGTTTTGTCAACGCAGCAGATACGTGTTGCGAAATATGAATAAATTTACTTATTCTTGGTAGTTTGTAAGGTTTATAATTAAGGTCATATTGTAGCTTTAGCATCAAAATACTGAAAATATATTACTATTGCATGTATTGTTATTGTATGAGAGGGCGATGAAAATTATGTTTGAAAATTGGGTCGCAAATACTGAAAGGTTCAGAAATGCTGTGCTAAACACAAGAATTGTGTCACAAAAATTTATGTTTTTTAAACACAGTACACGCACGAGTTAGTTCGATTGTCCGATCCCTTTAACGTAGAAGCCGGTGTCAGACAGGACTGTATTCTGTCACCCTTACTTTTTAATATATGTAGAGAACATATAATGAGATCTGTTTTGGACGGCTGGAGTGGGGGTGTAACAATTGCTGGAAAAAAGCTAAGTAACCCTAGATATGTGGATGATTCTGTTATACTTGCAACTTCAATACAAGACCTAGAATCAATTATGGAACCTGGAAATCACTAGCAAAAACTATGGATTGACAATTAATAGAGCAAAAACCAAAGTAATGATTGTTAGTCGTAATGAAGATCTGTCACGCATAAATTAAATTGCTGGTTTCACTGTTGTATACCATTTCAACTATGGTGGCTGTGAAGCGGAAGTAAGAAGACGTTTGTTTGGCTGTGGCTAAAAACTCGACGATCAAACTCACTAAGATCTGGAAAGATCCAGCTGTCACAAAAAACACAAAGTTAAGATTGCTATTCAGCCTTCTATTCCTCATACCATATATCTATTCTTGAACAACAGTACCTGTTGGTCACATTATAAGAAAAGTAGATGCTATGGAAAAGCCTGTAGTAACGGGGAAGGTAGAAGATCAAGGCGGTGGTCTCCAACAAGATGGTCTGACCAAGTAAGATCTCTCCTTGGTATAGGTATGCACGAGTCAAATCAGGTGGCGCAGGATCGAGATGTCTGGAGAATAACTGTTGAAGCAGCATACTATCATCGATACTCCTATTGGTGTGAAAGGATTGAGAGAGAGAGAGATACGCACGAGATATGATATCTAGCGTAAATCCGAGCAGAATAAGGAATGTCCAGCCACCCCGCCATCTATGACAATGGTGACAGTTGGAAGGTTATATTTGTTTCGCAGTCTTTCGCATTCATAAATGTAGTTTTGTGAGAAAAATGGTTTGAGACATTGAGATAAACTGTAATAAGTGTAATAACCATTCTCCTATTAAGGAATTCGCTAAAAAGAAAAAAAAGATGTGATAAAACCTGCAGTGTAATGAAGCAAAATAATTTTTTCGTCAACTGCAAGTTGGAATTGTTTTTTTTTAATTAATTAATTATGACAATCCATCTTTTCTTATCTGTACTTTTATATATAAATGCTTGATTCCAGTAATAGAATGAGTGATGATGGTTATTTCAATAATCCAGTACTTATATTTCCAATACTACTTCTCTACTACTACGTAAAATAAGTTCAAAAATATTCCTTTAACATTTAATGTTAGCACAAATAAATGCTAAACATCCTCTGAAATGTTAAATAATCAAAGGATCATAATCTATGTTGTCAAAGATGAATTTTAAATTTGGATTAATCTAATAATTTATTTATTTCAACATAATTACATTAATCTGTGCCTACAAGAGATTCTTAAGTTAAACAATTTTAAATGCAAACATATTCAAAGAATTTCGAAATTATTTGAAATAAAAAAAAATTCTTTATAAAAAAAGAGTTCATTATAGTATGTCTAATAATTAAATTTAAATTTGTTGGACCTGGCGGGGCGGGAAGACCAAGGACGTCAAGAAGCTATGCAAACGAGAAATGCTTTTGAACCTCACGCAATATATTTCCAATTCGTTCTTTTGAGATGCCTATGGCCTCAGCTATTTCAGGTACTTTCACTCGTCGGTCATCTAACACGATATTATGGACTCGTTTTGTGGTGTTGTAGCAGTTTTTAGACAACCTTCGCGTGGATCATCTTCGACGCTTGTTCGACCACATTTAAAAAGAGCAGCCAATTTTTTTTTTTTAACTGCGCCAATACTTAAGGAATAAAGACAAATAACACAGGTCAACATTTGATCTAAAAAAAAACACTCGGAGCGGTATGGTCCTTATGGGGTTTTTGGGGTCGCTGATTACGATGAGCGGGTTGGTTAACCTTCATCACATCAGATTCAAGGTCATTTAAAGGTCAAATAGAGAAAAAACCGTAGGAAAAATCTGAAAAATTTCATGCGTATGTTTCTGAGGTCCCTGAGTCTGAATCCGCAGTTTGTTTGCCCTTACGCCTTTTTCCAGAGGTCATTTGAAGGTCATTTGAAGGTCAAATAGAGAAAAAACCGTAGGAAAAATCTGAAAAAATTTATACGTATGTTTTTGAGGTCCCTGAATCCGAATCCGTAGTTTGTTTGACTCAAGCCGCCTTTCAGAGGTCATTATAGATCATTTCATCGTCAGTTTATGATTATTTGAAAAATATGTATGGTCATTTTGCGTTGTTAAATTTAATTTTGTTTTTATCGTACACTTGCGAAGCATACAGAGGTTAATTTACGGTACATTTTTATTGATTATATCTTATACATATCATTTTACATTTGCGTTAGTTATTACAATCAAAAATGTCGTTTATGCTGCTCGGTCATTACAAGGGAATTAATATGTGAAATATAAGCTAAATAATGGCAGGTAGACTGATACAAGCAAATGTTTTAATACTGTTTAAAGGTACTTATTAGTAAAACTTAAAATATTGTTCATATCAACTATACAAATATTTTGACTAGTTTTGTGACTGTGAAATAGACTTTTAAAATCTAAAAAAAAAATTTGACCTAATTTTTGTACTCTCGATGTTCGTTTCATATATCTAGTAAATTTAAAGTCCAGCCCGAATGTGTTTCTTGAGGTATAAATGAAACATTGTGCGCTATGTTATGTTTAAATTTCGTTTCATAACTCAATTCCCAATACATTTCAAATTAATAATTCTAATGTCGAGCAACCTTGTTATCAAGTAACCCTTAATCTGTATACTTCAATACTTATTCCTTGTCGACAAAGAAACTCTAATACCCAATACCTTTGAACCCAATAACTTACTTGTACAGTAATCCTTATATCTACGTATACTCTCATATTGTCTTATATAATACCTCAATGCGTAAGGTAACTACTAAAAATGATTCGGCTCATACTTCGTAAAGAGTCTCGAGTGTCCAAGTAGATTTTCGAAATCGCGCAGTCAGTACTTAATATGAATTAAGCATAAGAGTTTGCTTCTTTTAGTATTTATCAAAGCATGTTTGAAGTACTACTCTAAACGAGAACGCTTTCGTTTCTCGTGAAATGATTTTCGACTTGCTTTTCTTTTATGAGATTTATTTGATTCTCGCTTCAGGCTCCAGCAATAATCTGCCAACATGTTTATCCCCCAAACACCTTGATACCTTTTTTCAAATTCACTCAAGTCTTGGTGCATCCTTTCTCCATGTTCTTCGCTACAATCTCCGAGATTTTCAGGGAACCAATCAAGGTGTGAATGGAGAAAATGCAGTTTCAGACTCATCAAACACCCCATTTCTTTATAATTTTGTACTAAATTTCCAACAATATTTTTGTAATTAGGGTCTTTATGATTTCCAAGAAATTTAGTAGTCACCTCTCTAAAACTCTGCCATGCTGCTTTTTCCTTGGCATTCATTTTCCTCTCAAATGCATCACTTTTTAGGAGGTTTCTTATTTGTGGTCCAGTAAATATGCCCTCTTTTATTTTAGCTTCAGAAAGATTAGGTAGCACTTTAAAAATATGCATGAAAGCAGGACTTTCGTTTCGGCTCATGGCCTTGACAAGTTGCTTTGCAATACCTAGTTTGATATGCAAAGGTGGAAGTAGGACCTTATTGGTTGATATCAAACTTGGACCTATGATGTTTTTTTCAACTGGAATTAATTCTTGTCTTAACGGCCAGTCTTTTCTCACATAATGCTCATCTCGAGCCCGACTATTCCACTCAAAGCACGGATAAGAAGTGTTTCCAGATTGCTGTCCCAGTAATATTGTAAATATCTTTAAGTCCCCACAAAGTTCCCACTGGTTTGGATCGTAATTCAATTTTTGCAATAGCAACTCAAAATTATGGTATTCTTCATCTAATACAACAGAATGAGCGACTGGTAAAGGGGCATAAATATTTCCATTATGTAACAAGATAGCTTTTAAGCTTCTTTTTGAAGAATCTATAAACAGTCGCCAATCACTTGCTATGTATTCTATACCGTATTCTTGCACTAACCCTTCAATATTATGGCAATAGACTAGATTATTTATTTTAGTAAAATATTTTCTGAATGAAAGTTCTCTCGAACGATAGACAGAAATTTTTGTTCCTGTGGATAGACAATTTTTTTCTTTTAGCCTAGATGCTAAAAGCTCTGATCTATCTTTCGAGAGTCCCAAGTTTCTGCACAGATCACTTAATTCGGTTTGATTAAATGTTTCGGCTTCCGATATATAATTTTGCTCAACAGCTGATTCTTCTGTGCTGAAATTTTCTCTTTCTTCGTGTTCGAATGTTTCATCTGGCATATCTTCATCAGTTACCACTTCTTGTCCCAATTCATTAATTTCCATGATATGATCAGAATTCGTTTCAATAAGAACTGGTAAAGTCACAGATGTTACACGTGCATATGAAATAGAATCCTTATTCTTTCGGTTGTACACTTTCAAGTTTGTTAAGCAGAAGTAACAGTCGGTGGTATGGTCTGTTGGGGGTCTCCATATCATTGGCCGAGAAAATACCTGGTTGTTAATTCTATATAGAACATTGCGGCATTTATGATATATAGATTTTGGTGTGTAAGAGTTATCCAATGAGCTTGTATCAATATGATAAATTTGGTGATATTTTACTTTTAACGAATCTGAAAACATGAATTTCTTTTGTGGAATATACTCCCCACAAACAACACAAAAATTGTCGAGTTTAATGGAACATGACGAATTTCTTGTAGCATTTGACTCTACAGAGGCCAAGTTTCCCACCAATGTAGAGCTACGGTCGCATGATGACGACGCCTGTGGGCCCGCTTTCCCACCCTGATCAGCCGCCGATTCTGGGTTTCCGGTACCCTGTCTCGTAATTTTTTTAGGAGTAGTAGCCATGACGGCATAAACGTCGTAACCCAAGGACTTCGCCGGATAGTGAGACAACTCCGTTGCCCACCGTCACCACGTGGAGGTGTCCTGGGTGCAACTACACCTTAATACTGGAGTTTAAAGCGAGACTGAGCTAAATTTATAAAAAAGAAGAGCATAAATAATTTCGCGAGGAATGAAAAAGCATTTTATTGTCAAAGTAAAACTCCAAATATATATACAAAGATACTTAAAATGACCACCGTATATCTTTTGAGCATAAGATCATGCAGGATTTGAATTGAATGATCTGAAAAAATAATAGATGAATTTTTTCAGATTTTTTTCACGATTTTTTCTCTATTTGACCTTCAAATGATCTCTGGGAAAATGCGTAAGGTCAAACAAACTACGGATTCGGACTCAGGGACCTCAAAAACATACGCATGCAATTTTTCAGATTTTTCCTACGGTTTTTTCTCTATTTGACCTTCAAATGACCTTCAAATGACCTCTGGGAAAAGGCGTAAGGTCAAACAAACTACGGATTCGGACTCAGGGACCTCAAAAACATACGCATGACCTTGAATCTGATGTGATGAAGGTTAACCAACCCGCTCATCGTAATCAGCGACCCCAAAAACCCCATAAGGATCATACCGCTCCGAGTGTTTTTTTTTTAGATCAAATGTTGACCTGTGTAATTTTTAAATTTAAAAATTATTTGGTAATTAAATAAGTAAGGCATATTGTGTGATAATAAATTTTCAATATTGTCAAAGTTTAAACTGGAATTTAGCCATACCAGTATACTTCTTAGAATACACATACCATTAAAAATTTCTTTATCTATAAATTGCCCTTAAATTTTGAAATATTCTATAAGTCTAGAAAAGTTCGCATATTTTTAGTATAATTCTTTACCTGAACCCATCTGCACTAACTGCCGATGAAATGCAGTTGGAAAGTTCCCATAGGACATGGTCTTTGGTGGGTTTGAGTTGTAAACTGTGTGTCAGATCTTGTAACATTTGCCGTTTGTCGGCGTGGACGCAGAATTTCCACCTGAAAGAGAATAGAATTTTGGATGAATATAAATGAGAGAATTTGAGGTAATAAGAACATGGGAAAATAAAAAGAAAGTCATTATTTCGCAATAAAAACATGTTTAAACGGATTAAAAAATACATAGTACGTGGTTCGACATAAAATTCTCGGAATAATGCCCTTTTAGGACTCAAAATAGTCCCCTGCATCCAAATGCACTAGTGCCACCATTTTACCCACCAGTCGAACATTTTTTGAATGATCGATGTTGTGACTGCCTGCGATTTGCGTCGTATCTCCTCTACAATCTCGAAACGGCTAGCTTTTCACTTTATCTTGATATTGAGGGATGGCCAGAAGTTACATGGTACTAAATCAGGCGAATAACGGGGATGGTGGATGACAGTCTTGGAATTCTTAAGCAAAAAATGTTGCGTACAGGAAGAACTGGTGTATTGTCGTGATGCAGGAGGAAACTCGTCTGGCTCCAAAGCGTCGGCTGTATTCTAACAGACAGAAAGTTCATCAGAGATATTCAGATTTGTCTGCCGGCGGTTTTCACGAATAATTCGTCTAACTTTGGTGAAGATTTTTAGGCGCGGTTGCAGTCGAAGTTCTTCCTGAACCCTCATCATCTTGAGCCGGTCGCAAATCGCGATAACATTTGAAATTTGCATTCGGCTCAGGGTTTCCTCTCCACTTGCTATCCGAATTATTTCATATGTTTCAGCATTTTCTCCAAGGTTTAAATACAATTTTATACGCACATACACTCCTGGACAAAATTAACGCAACAATATATTAAATCATACAAATCTCTATAATGAATTAATTTTAATAATTTTTTATGAACATTGGTTACACTAAAAGTTAGAAAAAACTTATTCGGATACTAGGCATGCTTCTAATTAAATTTTGGATAAAATCTTGAGGAATTTGCTCCCATTCTGTGATAACTGCATTTTCAAGTTCCCTTAGGTTTCTAGGTGCAGGTATATGACGTTTCACATTTTTCTTAAGGTGATCCCATATATGTTCTATCGGATTCAGATCCGGGCTTTTTGGTGGCCATTGCATAATCAGTATATCAACTTGATTAAGATAATCGAGCACATGTTCTATTACAATATTCTCAAGATAGTAGTCAGCATTCATGGATCTCGTACGGACAGGAACTAACTCTGTGCGAGCATTAAAGCAGATAACACCCCAGAACATAACAGAGCCACCGCCGAATGGAATCCTTGCAGAGATATTGCAAGGAGCAAACCTCTCTCCTGGTCTTCGCCATACTCGCTCACGACCATCTGGATATTTTAGACTAATCCTAGGTTCATCTGTGAAGAAAACTTGTTTCCAATCATCCACAGACCAGTTTTCGTGATTTCGAGCAAAACGTAACCTGGCAATTCTGTTCTCTCTAGTAAGCAAGGGTTTAGTGGCTGGTTTCCTACTGTTTAATCCAGCTTCATTTAACCGTCTTCTAACTGTTTTAGAAAAAATTGTGACATTGCGAACAGCTTCGAGTTCGTTTCTTATTATAGAACTAGTGACAGTCCTGTTTCTTAAGCCTAACAAATTGGCAACATAACTCTGACAATATCCCTCGTCCAATAAAACTGAGGCTCGCACTACCTCGTGTTCAGTTAAATTCCTTGTTCGATTCATTTTTCTAATTCTTCGGGGTCAAAAATAAAACAGTCTACCACAAAAACGTATTACTTTGAAAAAGGGAACAATTTATAAGCTTACTTTTAAAGAAAATCTATCGCATTATTACAGAAAATTGTTTATCTTCTAAAAAATTCTTTAAAACTGTAAATCTAAACGAATTGTTTTGATTTCTGTCATGAACAACGAAACAAAATATGCATAGCCTACTATTCAAATACTCGATAAACTTTAAAACTGACATACGAAAAAGATAAATTAATTTTCAGATTGTTGCGTTAATTTTGTCCAGGAGTTTATATTTCTTTTTTCGTATCCATCGTCAAAATTGCAAGGTGGGATAATTAGATTTTCACGCAAACGTGCATACAAAACCAATTGAACAAGCTAGCAAGTTGAAACTTGTACAGCCTATCGCTACCTATTGACGCGAATTGATACAATTTCGCGTTCTTTGCTGTACAGCGGTAGTACGGGAACATTTCGTTCGCGCCAGATATACCCTACATAACCTATTCTCAATATATAATCCGATGGTTATGCAGAACGTTTCTTTTCCTTCGAACATGTTTTATTGCAGAAATATGTTCCATCATGTTCTTATTATATTAGATTCCCTAATTTTTAAAAATGCATTTTCCGAAATTTAGCGTGTATTTGTGAACATCCAATGTTGCGACAAATATGTTACATTTATATATTAATACTAGTATATTATGGTTTATATACAAAGGCTTTACAATAACTTTTTTTGCATTTGTTCGGAAAATAATTACTTAAAAAATTTTTCTCAGGAAAACAATTTTCTTCATTTGTTCTAAAAGTTATTTTCTTCGTAACAATATTGGGTTTGAAAAATTGTATTATTGCAGATTAGTGAGCAAAATATAATTTTACGATAAGGGTATTTTGCAAAACGACTAAGCAAGTTTGCAATGCCATAGGTAGAATACTGAAAGTTAACCAGACTTGCAATAATATTTTCGGGAGCAATAACAACTTTCCGAACAATACTTTTTGTTCTGTAATATGAAAAATAATATTAAAATTAAATATTATTATTCTACTTCTCCTTCCGACTTAGTATGAACAAAATGCTTATTTTATGCGGGAAAAATTTTCGCTCCCACGTTTTAGGAATTTTCTCACTGGCCCTTCCTTTTTTGATTCCAATCGTATATATATATATATATATATATATATATATATATATATATATATATATATATATATACACACGAGTATACACTCGACACTGTTTATAGTGAAACTCTATATAGTGAAAAACTCTTTATAGTGCAATTTTCTAAAGACCTAGAATATTTTAATGAAATTTCATGTAAAAAGCCCTGCATATAGTGAATCTGTAAAATAGTAACACTCTATATAATAAAATTTTTACCGGAATTTTATTTATAAATTTTTAGGCATTTATTGAGATCTTGGCCATTTCGGGTTTCCCATTTTTATCTAACATTAGCACGAATTCCATTTTTATGACGCATTCTTTTGAAAAGGTTCTTAACACGTTTATAACGCCTAATGGTTGGCAATAAATCAGGTAGATTTCTATGAGAAACCCGGGGAATAACCCATGTTATAGAAACACGTGGAAAAACCCATTTTATAGTCGAGGCCCAGTAATTCGCAAATTCAGGTTCAGCTTCTTTTTGTTTAAGAATCAAGTAAGATGTCCAAGCGAGTGTGTTTAAGTTTAGCTGAGAAAATTAAAGTTTTGGAGGAAGTTGATAAAGGCTGCACAAAAATTGATGTTGCTGCAAAATTTGGTGTTTCTCCAAGTTGCGTTTCTCTGATAATAAAAAGTCGCGACAGTATCATCAAGAAACTTAGTGTTCCAAGCAATCGAAAACGAGTACGGGTGAGTACTTACGAGGATGTACATGAAGCAGTTTTACGATGGTTTCAAGTGGCCCGTACGCATCAAAACGTACCAATATCGGGAAATTTAATAAAGCAAAAGGCTTTACAATTTGCTAAAGAATGTAACTACGTTAATTTTCAAGCTAGTGAAGGGTGGTTGAGTGCCTGGAAGACTCGCAATTCAATTGTTTTCAAGACGGTGTCTGGCGAGAGTGCAAGCGTTAGTCAGGAGGACTGTGACATTTGGACTGAAACTGTTTTAAAAAAAGTGCATTGAAAAAGTACGAGCCAAAAAAAACGTTTTCAATTGTGATGAAACTGGTTTGTTTTTTAAATGTTTGCCAAATAAAACTTTTGCTTTTAAAAGTGATAAATGTTTTGGTGTTAAAACAAGTAAAGAAAGGGTGACACTTATGGTTGGAGCAAACATGGATGGCTCAGAAAAACTGAAAATACTGCTCATAGGTAAAAGCAAAAATCCCCGTTGTTTAAAAGGAGTTAAATCTCTGGAGTTAGATTACGCCAATAATAAAAAGGCATGGATGACTTCTGAGATTTTCGCAAAATGGATCAAAGAACTGGACACGAAAATGAAAAGCCAAAAGCAAAAGATTGTGATGTTTATAGACAATTGTCCTGCACATCCAGTTATTGTAAGTAAAAAATTAAGGAATATTGAATTGATCTTTTTTCCACCAAACATGACCTCCAAATTGCAACCTATGGACCAGGGTATTATAACAAACATAAAACATCATTACCGAAACAGAATTGTTCACAAAATTGTTAATGCGACTGATAACAACCTTCCAGTCCAAAAATTGATTACCCTTAAAGAGTGTATAACCTAAGTCGCTAAAGTATGGAGTGAAAATGTTTCTCAGAAAACTATCAAAAACTGCTTTTCTAAAGCAGGTTTTACTGAAAAAATTGACGAATAGGAAGTAGAAGACGAAATGGATCTCGCTACCTTAAAAAGGCAATGGGGTATTCTACAAAAAACTGCTACCGTCCACGCAGATTTTTTACTTGAAGATTTCTTAGAAATCGACAATGATGTTGGCACGACAGATCTCCCAACTGACCAAGACATAATTGACGATATAAAAAAGTATAGAAGATCATGAAGAAGAAACTGAAACCGGGAAATATCCTGCTAAATTTAGTGAAAATGAAATAAGAAATGCCTTTGACATTGTGCGAACTACTCTCAGGGGCCAGGAAATTGTACCTGATCAAATCTTTATGCATTTGAATAAATGCGAGAATTTTGTAGAGCAACAATTATTTTTCAAAAGTAATGTTCAAAAGAAAATAACTGATTACTTTTCCTAGTACGTATGTACGTAGTATGTACATATGTATTAACAGATTTTGTATTATTCTTTTTATTTCGTATGTACTACATACATACATAAAGTCCGTACGTTATATCTTTACACATGCGTCATAGTTTTCAGGCAATATCCCAGACGACTATTATATTTTTTGTCTCTTTTTACCAATAGCTACGATTTATTGGTGAAAAGAGACAAATAATATAATAGTCGTCTGTTATACGCACGGGTAAAGATATAACGTACGGCCTTTATGTATGTATTTAGCCCTGTACATGCTATGTACTATTTAAACTTTCAAATGTTTAATAAAATCTTTTCTAATAATTCAGTTTTGCAATTTTTTTTGTTGCTTCTACCTTATAAAATACAAGTAAATGATTACCAACATAAAATACATACATAGCAATATATACGGATTTTTTCTTTATATAGTGAAAAACTTTCTATAGTCAAATTTTGGTCAACATTTTGGTCTTTCACTATATAGAGTGTCGACTGCACATATATATATATATATATATATATATATATATATATATATATATATATATATATATATATATAACCTCCTCCTCTCTCCTATTGCAGGGCGTGGTGACTACTCACGAGCTGGTTCTTCGCACTTGATTCTTTCAAATTTCTCGGTCTAGAGCTATTTCGACTGCCTCATATAGAGTTTTTCCAACAAGGGGCTGCAGTTGGTCTATCCATCTTGTAGAAGATCTGCCTCATGATCTTCTGCCACTGACTTTTCCTTTGACTGCCAGTTTCTCCTTGATGTCTCTTTTTCTGACGATGTTGACACGTTTGAGTACATCTCCTCTAAAACTGACGCATTAGTCCGGTGCTCTGTCCAGGAGATCCGAAGAACTCGTCTGGACACTTACGTCTCGAAACTTTAGACTCTTTTTCTGTCAGTTTGCTTTAGTATTCAGGTTTCAGCTGCATACATTGTAATGGGCAATATGGGGGCATTTAATGAGTTGTAGTTTGGTTGTCTTCGTTATTGTGCAACCCTTCCAAATTTTTAGCAATTTTTTGGTCGCTGTCTTAGCCATCGCTATCCTCCTCTTGTTCTCATCCGCGCATCCTCCAGCGTTGGTGATTAACGTGCCTAGGTATACGAAACTCTCGACAACTTCGCTCCCACGTACCACTTGCCTCTGTGATTTGTTATTGATGGTCCGTCGTTGATCATAACTTTGATTTTGGTCTTGTTTATTTCGAGTCCATATTCCCTGCTGACTTAAGCAAGCCTTGTTATAATAGTCTCGAATTCCGGAGCACTAGCCGCTATGATAAGGGTGTCATCATCGTACTTTAAGTTGTAGATCTTTTTGCCTCCCATCGAAATCCCTCCTTTCTATTCTTTCTCATTATATATTCTACATATATATATATATATATATATATATATATATATATATATATATATATATATATATATATATATATATATATATATATATACATATATATATATATATATATATATATATATATATATATATATATATATATATATATATATTTATATTAAATAAGATAGGGGAGAGAATACAGCCATGTCTCGTGCCGACTTCCACTTTGAACGAGTTTGGTTGACTCGGACGGCTGTCCTATCATTAGCGAAGGAACACCTATCTTTTGAAGAATTGACCAGAGTGGGGCCCATTTCACTGAGTCAAAGGCCTTAGTATAGTCAATGAGACACAGGAAGGTGTCGATGTCTCATTTTGTTTGAAAGTTATTTTACAACAATCACATACACACAATACAGACACCCAGAACTTCAGCCAGTGTTCCGGCAGTTAGTGAGATGTCCGGAAAGAGTAAGTTACTAACATGAAGGTAGATTGTCAACTTCCAGTTGCATCTCTTCATCGATCGTTGGCATATACTATTACAGGGTCAATTTGAAAAAAAGTGAGGTTATCGTATTATTATAATAATATATTATGTTAAAAGACAAACACAAGTCCTGAAAATATTATATATCATAAGCATTGCAATATGAAGCTAAAGTTGATCTTGAAATGTTAGAGAAGCTGCAAAACGTGTTTTCTTAGTGTAGCCAAACTAGAAATAAAAAAGTTAATTTTCAATTTAATTTTAGTGTAAAACCTGTCTTAAACTCTAGAATTAACTCTGACCGACACAACTGGCCCTAAAGTGAGTGTATTTACAGTGGAATACACTAATGACTCGGCGTGCAGGGTGGATCTAAAAATAAAGCTATATGTATAATTACCCTTGGTGTTTAGTGGACAATCGATGGTCGTGCGTACTGCAAAAATTACAAGTATTATTTACCTTCTTGTTAATTAATTCTTCGAAACATTAAAAACCTTAAGAATTATTTCACTTCAAAATACAAAAATATATGTTATAAATCATAATATATAATTTGTTCGTTATAGGTTTCATAAAATATTTCTATATATTTAGGTATTTTTCATATTTACGATGACACATCAGAAAGAATAGTTCTGGTAAAGAAATAAAAACGGCAAGTGCAAGTCGGATATGCGCAATTAGTGTCCCGTACCGTGATTGCGTTTTAAATAAAAATTTTTGTTAGGGAAATGATCAGTGACTTCACTAAATACACACCAAATGAGTTTTCAATAATCAATCTATATTCGGACACAAACTTCACTTTCAACAAAGTGAACTTCTAAGGGTGTCCCAAAATTCACGCAAGAAGTAATTTTGATAGAAAACACAGGTTTTTAATTAAAGATTGTAATTTTTTTATTGATGCATAAAGTATACAGTATAGGGTTATGTATGGAATAACATATCGAGTAAATGGTCTCCACGGCTTTGCTGGCACATATGCACTCTTTTGTCGAAATTTTCCATGACCGTTTTGCATAAATGTGGCTAAATTTCGTTGATATAGCGCTTAATTTCATCCTTCAAGTCGTGGGTGGTCGTGTGCTTGTTGGCATAAACCATAGACTTGAAAAAACCCCAAAGAAAAATGTCCAACGGCGTTAAATCGCATGATCTGGGCGGCTAATTTTGATCACCAAAACGGGATATTACACGACGAGGAAATGACTCATACAGTAATTAAATTGTTTCTCGTGCTGTATGGCATTTGACACCGTCTTGTTGAAACCACATGTCGTCCACATCCATGTCCATATCTTGCAATTTAGGCATAAAAAAACTGGATTATCATATCGTAATAACGATCACCAATAACTGTTATTGCCTGGCCAACCGCATTTTCGAAGAAGGATGGTCCGATGATGCCTCCAGCCCAAAATCCACACCAAACAGTGACATGTTTTGGATGCATTAGTTTCGCAACAGTCACGTGTGGATTGTCTGAACCCAAAATGCGACAATTTTGTTGATTAACAAAGTCCTCAAGGTATCCACTTGTTGTTGTTCCATAATCCATTCAACGAACTCTCTTCGTTGTACGTGGTCAGTAGGCTTCAGTTCTTGAGTCAATTGAACTTTGTAAGCATGAAAATGCAAATCTTTCGTGAGAATACGCTGTAGAGAGCTTCTCAAAATGTCCAATTCTTGATCACGGTAATGAATTGATGTTCCTGGAGTCTCAGCAACACTTTCACGAACTGCTTCAATGTTTTGTGTCGAACGACTTGTTGAAGGACGACCAGAGTTAAAGATCACTAATTGATCCAGTCTCCCTGAATTTTTCAATTAATCTCTTCACAGTTGATGAGGTTAAATCACTATTCCGACCATATTTTGTACGAAAATTTCGAACTGTAGCTGCCAAACTTGCATTATTTTTAAAATATTGCTCAACAATGAAAACACGTTGTTCTTTCATGTAGCGCTCCATTTTTAATAACCCTGAACTGTCAGCTGTCACGCTGAGTTTTTTTGTTTTGTTGGCAACACTTTACCATATAAATGGTGCCAATGTCAAATCTTGCGTGAATTTTGGGACACCCTTTATATCATTAGGAAAACTGCAAAACACATTCTCTATCAAGGTTCTGTCTCTAGTAGCACGAGTATCTTTTAACATTTATATAAACCCAATAAGCAATCAAAGCTGATTGATTGTGCTCGTTTTTAAAAGGGGGAACAAATTTAAATTGGATAATTACAGTCCCATTAGCCTGGTATCGGTACTATACAAAATACTCACTAGAATTGTAATATATTGATTAACGAACAAATTAGACAGTTATCAACCATGTGGATAAAGTGGGATTTAGACGGGGATACAGCACTTTGGGCCATCTTCAAACAATCAGATTACTAGCGGAAAAAACAAATGAATCACTTGTCACCTTGTGGATGGCAATGGTTGACTACGAAAAAGCATTTGATTCGGTAGGGATATGGGCAGTCCTTAACGCCTTAAGTAACAGCAGAGTGGATGAAAGATACACAACTCTTCTTCAAGACATATATAAAAATGCCACTTCCCAAATAATGCTTGAAGAAAAAACAAATAAAATCGAAATTAAAAGAGGAATTAGACAAGGCAACTCGATATCTCGAAAGCTGTTCACGTTGACTCTAGAAGACATGCTCAAATCGTTAGAGTAGGAAAATAAAGGAATACTAATGGACGGTGAACGATTAAATCACTTATGGTTGGCAGATGATGTCACTCTGATCGCCAACACAAAAGAAGAATTACAAGGAATGCTGATGGAATTAAATAATAACTCTCGAGAAATAGGGCTAAAAATAAACCTCACCAAAACTAAATATTTGAACAACGAAAGAGAAGATAACGGCCAGGAACTATTAATAGAAGGTGAAAGGATAGGAAAGATACAAACATTCATATATTTAGGACAAAAAGTCGAAAATAATTTAAAGGATGACTTGGATAGAAGAGTTTCGTTAGCTTGGTCCGCATTCGGAAGATTACAATCTACACATCCCAAATAAACTAAAAGCCAGTGTATTGGATCAATATGTACTGCCGGTATTAATATATATGGCACTGAAACGTGGGCTTTAAATAAAAGTATAATAAGTAAACTCCAGGTAACCCAAAGAGCAATGGAGAGGAGAAATGCTAAATATTAGACTCCAAGATCGTATTCCTAACATTGAAATTTGAAGAAGATCAAAAGTGACCGATGTAATACAACAAATATGTATATTAAGGTGGAATTGGGCGGGGCATACCGCAATGATAAATGAAAACAGATGGACACGCTGTATAGTTGAATGGAGCCCTAGAGAATATAAAAGATGCAGAGGTAGACCACAGATAAGCAAAAAGCAAACAACAAAACTCATTGGAGACAACTTGGGGAGGCTTACATCCGACTATGGATGGAATAAATTAATGATGATGATGATGATCTATAATGGACGTACTTTGACAATTTTGTTGGTCGTTTGTGACTTTTTTTTAGTTTTTATAGACATGCCGTATAGTCGAATGGATGCCTAAAAACACAAAAGATGCAGAGGTAGACCACAGACAAGATAGACGGACGACATAAAAATAGTTTTGGAGAAAATCGGCTGTGACAGACAGAGAGACACCGAAGTGATTCCAAAAGTGTTCTGTTTTTCACTTTTGGTACGGAACACTAAAAATCATTTGCGCTTGATATTCACAAGGACAATTCCTCAATAATAAAGATTTTTGTTTTGGTTAATTTCTCTATATGATTTAGATTATTATTTTCTGTTTAATTTAAACTTGTATAAGTACGTATATTGCTTCAAAATTAGCTATAGTCTAGTGTACCTTGCGCGATCCAAAAGTTGCTGGACTACAGCTATATTGCAAGAACGCGAACTAGCATCGACTCGCGCTGATAGGTGGCGATAAGTACATGCCTAACATTGTCAGGCATGCATCCCGCTGTGTGCGAAACCTTTCCCACGGGAAAAGCGCTATTGAAAGATATAAAATGATTTAAAAAGCAATTAGAGATGAAGCCTTGCCGTACGCAAATTTTCTATTGGTTTTCGTGATTTAAATCCGGCCGAATTTCGGTGGTAGACGAGGAGCGTTCCGGAAGACCTTCGATTGCAACCATGCCAGCCCTTTGGAGTGAGAGGGGTTTCTTCCTGTTTCATAACCAGGTTCTGAACCATACTTCGCTCTGTGTGCAACAGTTTCTGGCGAAGAACTCTATGACTGTCACCTTCCACATTTCTTATTCACCTTATGTGGCATCCTGCAATTTCGCTCTAGTAGAAGAGTAACAATGCAAGTCGCAAGCAGCGCTGGAGGCAGTGACAGTCAACCTTCCAAAAAATGGTCGATCAGTGGAAAAAGCCGATGTGACCAGTATATTCGGGTGCAGGACTTTGAAGTTGACGGGAATCGCGAGTCTAAAAGTAAATATTTCAGATTTTATAGCCTTAGTCCGGAAACTTTTGGATCACACCACGTATATAAACACTTGTAGCTCCAAATCCCTAGACATCACGAAGCAATCCAACACAAATTCAAAATCGTACAGATAATAAAGAATAAATTATTTTGCACTTTAATCACATACCTAGACAAACTTGTTTTCCTCCCATTCCTTGTAGGGAACTCTTGCCGTTTTTTCAACCGTTGCGATTTCCGAATAATCCATCGTTCCAGCTGCTCCACTTCCACTTCCTCCATAACAAATCTTTCCAGAAAATCTGAATGATTGGACAGAAACTCTGTTACTTGCTCTTCTGGAAAACATCGAAAAGGGTTTAAAAAAATTTATTTAAAATACACTGGCAAGCAAAAAAAAAATCGACTCAAACGACTTTACTTCATTTAACACCGATCTTTAAATTTAATTTTCAAGCAGTGGTATTATTTTTGGTATCGTTAGAATGCTGATTTTTTACTCTTTACAATAATACCAAAAACATTCGAATTTTCAAAAAGTTTTACTGATTAAAATGGTTTTACTCAATAGAACCGTTCTTGCTCGCTCAACGTTTTTTTTTTATGGGTCTAGCACATGTGCTGCAGGGAAGTCCTTAAAGCGCTCCAGGAGCGGCATGTGTGCGGAAAGAGCGATTCACGTTGCTCTTGAATCGCTGTAAATTGTACCCGGTGGGAAACACAGCGCTGGGCAAATTATTCCAAAGGGATGATGTTCTCCATATAAAAGACTGCTTGAAAAGCGTTGTACGCGGAGTAACAAGCTGAACCTCATATGGATGTGAAGCACCAGCGCGACGTGTATTTCTAACATGCACCGCTTTGGGAGGAATTAAGCGGGCTACATCCTTCGAACACTTTCCATGAAAATACTTGTAGAACAGACTCAAGTCGCCAACCGTTCTTCGATATTCCAGCGAATCAAGGCCGCCGGTCAGTTCCGGGTCTCCAATCAGACGAACAGCTCTTCTCTGAACAGAATTCAACAAATGCAGTCTATGTTTGGGAGCGGAGCCCCAAACATGGGAGCAGTATTCCATAGTTGGTCGAATTTGAGCTTTGTAAAGAATTAACAGTTGTTGTGGAGTGTAAAGCTTTCTGGTTCGAAATAATATTTCCAACTTTTGAGAAGCTCTCCTTGCTATGCCTACATGTTCATGCCAGGACATATTTACTCCCAAACTAACGCCCAACAAATTGAGCGACGATGCTAGGGGAATGGAGTGCCCCGACATAAATATGTCGGGTTCAGCAACGTTAATTTTTTTAGAAAAAACTGCCGCCTGGATTTCTGTAGCGTTAAATTCCATTTGGTTACTGTCCAACCCGCCGAAGCCTGTCCCAAGCCAGGTTGGAAAAGGGTGAGGGGGAGGAGTAACAACCTCGCTAAAAAACCAGGGTTCATCTGGCCCGGATGATAGCACCCTGTAAGGGCCCCTGCCAGGGTACGGCGAAAATGGTCAACGGTGGACAGAGCAGATGAGATCTAAGTATCCAATGGTCTGGAAAGCGGAGGAGCCGACTTTAAAGGGAAGACCGATCTCTGGAGTCTTGAAAGACAAGCGGTCTATGGGAAGAAAACCTTGAGATAAAATTACCTGGTCCTCCAAGTTGGGGGTTAAGGCGACAGGCTAGTTCCCCGTCACTTGTAAAATCTCAACTTACTAAAAAGCCTAACAAATGCCTCGGTACGGACGGATCTCACGGAACACGACAAAAGCTACGAAAAAGGATTATGAATATTGGTACTTGGAATGTACAAGGAATCAAAGGAAAGGCAGAGGAAATAACACAATAATTACTCAACATGAACATGGAATTGGTGGTGCTAACAGAGACAAAGAAGAAGGGAACTGGTACAGAAGTCATCAACAACTATGTACATCTATTCACTGGAGTGCCAAAACATGAAAGAGCGAAAAGAGGCATCTCGATCATGCTACATAAAAAATATAAAAAATAAAATATCTGATTTCGATGCATTTAGATCCAAACAACGTGCAGATAAGAGAGAAGAAACTGACCAGACAGAAGAAGTATCAACAAAACAATATAAAATAGATAGCTTAATTAATGAAAGTACACAAAAGTTATACCAACGTAGACTGGACGAAAAACTCTTCGGAACAAGAAACCGACAGCCACTAGAAATTGTATATGAAAATATAGTAAACAGTATTAGAACCGCTGCAGAAGAGGCAGTTGGATTAAAAACTAAAAAGCATAGTTACAAACTCTGGTGGAATAACGAGATTGAATAATTAATAAGTCGGAAAAAACAACTATATCTTAAATGGTTAAACACCCAACAACAACAAGACAAAGAGCAATATTTAGACTTGAAAAGGACAACAAGGAGAATAATAAACGTAGCAAAGAAGGAGATATGGGACAAAAAGTGTATGGAAATCAACACATATTTAGGAGGAAAAAGTGTTCAGAATCATGGAAGTTCATAAAAAACGTAACATCGAACTCTAAAAATAAAGCAAACATTCAAACTGTATCAATAAAGAAATGGATGGACCACTACAAGATACTATTATCAGAAAACAGAGATGAATACCTGGTGAATATACCAACGGATATACTCATAGAGGGAGAAACAATCGTGGTTGACGTTGATACAGTTAAAAAAGCAGTTAGTAAATTGAAAAAATGGTCGAGCTGCAGGACCAGGAGGAATTCCCGCTGAACTGATTAAATGTGGGTCAGGAAAGCTGTTTGATCAGCTTACCTGGTAATCAGTATATAAATGGCGCGAGTGTGCCTGAGGAATGGAAAGAGGCTTACATATCATCCATTCATAAAAAGGGAAACAAGCTTGACTGTTCTAACTATAGAGGAATATCAGTGACCAGTACTCTGAGCCGTCTTTATGGAAGAATTATTCGGGATCTCATTGAATAGGAATATAGAGCTAAAGAAGAAGAAGAGCAATCTGGATTTCGAGCTGGAAGAATCTGTACCGATAATGTCTTCACCCTAAAACAAATAATAGAAAAAAGGTCAGCTACCAACCAAGAAACCCACCTTATGTTCATAGATCTTCAGAAAGCCTACGATACAGTCCCGGTGAAAAAATTGTGGAAAGTCTTACAGGAAACCAATGTTAACCAGACAATTATAAGAGCTCTTAAGAATTTATATACAGGAGCCTCATCACAAATAAAGGTTGGCAACAGAGTGTCAAAGAAATTCCTAGTGGATAAAGGTTTGCGTCAGGGATGCTGTATATCACTTACATTATTTAAAATATATGTAGCGAGGGCCTTATACCAATGGAAGAGGAAATGTAATGGGATGGGTATGGACATTGGCAGAACATGCCTATACACTCTTCAGTTTGCTGACGATCAAGTCATCATAGCAAATGATAGGGACGATTTAGAGTATATGGCTCGAAAATTGCATACTGAATATAAGAACTGGGGACTAGAGCTTAACACGCAGAAAACTAAATACCTCCCTATAGGAACGGAACCATCGAATATCCAGCTAGACAATCAAGAAGAAATAACCAGCTGCCTCTCATACACATCGAGATTAACAAACGAATAACACAAGCTAGAAGAGCAATAGGATGCCTAAACGGTATACTATGGAGCGATAACATCGGAAAGAGACGCAAGTATAACATATATGAAACTTTCATTAAAAGTAGTCTAACCTACGGCTCAGAGACGTGGAGAATATCAGACCAGAATCGCAGGAAACTTGAGGCAACTGAAATGGACGTATTTAGAAGAACATTAGATATATCACGAAGAGATAGAATTCGAAATGACGAAGTAAGACAGCGAATGGGGATAGATGGATCCATTATAACAGACATCGAACAGAAACAGCTGATATGGTACGGCATGTTCAACGGATGGAAGAAACCAGATTACCCAAAATCGCCATGCAATGGATACCACCGAATCACAAAAAACGAGGACGGCCTAAAAAAAACATGGAAGGAGAGCATTAATAAAGCTATGAGTGCTCGAGACCTGAGAGAAGATCAATGGATGGATCGGAAAGAATGGAAGTTAGGCATCGGACAACGACGAAGGACGTTTTAAAAAACAAAAAACCGATATATTATTATTATTATTACTGTCGCCTCAAGACAGAATTTCTTCCAGGTCTTTGTTAAGTTGAACGACCTCCTGCTGTCTGCGGATATTCGCCTGAGCAGCCGATGTCCGAGCGTTCAAAGTGAATGAAGAGACAAGCGTACTGTCGTCTGCAAAGCTGTAGATTGGAATTCCGGTCTTTTCCAGCAGATCGTTAATGTAAATGAGAAAGAGAGTAGGAGACAGTATGGAGCCTTGGGGCACACCGGCGTTGATTGTCAAGGTGTTAGAAAGAAATCCGTCGACCGCCACTCGTAAAGAACGCTCTCTGAGGAAACATGAGAGCCACGAACAGAACTTTTCAGATATACCACAAGAGCGTAGCTTAACCAACAGTCCATCGTGGCAAACTCGGTCGAATGCCTTGGATATGTCAAGAGCAACCGCTCGAGATTCTCCAAAGTGTTCAATTGCGTTGTTCCAAACATGTGTTACATAAGTCAGAAGATCTCCCCTCCATATTGGTGATCGCTAATAATATTGAACACATGCAACGGCACTTCCTTATCATTCCTTCACCGAAACCTGAACCGTCAACATCTCTGCTATACCTGCTCACTAATTACGTCATCGGAAAATGGATACCATCCCGGAAAAAACGCACAAGTCATTGTCGTATTGCAAGAAGGGCGTAGCCAACGTGTAGTCGCTGCATAACTGCACTTGAGCCGGTCAGCTGTCTCCAGAGTCTATAAACGTTACCAAAAGAATGGCGTTTTTACACGGAGACCAGGATCAGGAAGAAGAAGATATACCTCGAAGCGAGTCGACCGCTTCATTGTCAACAAAACACTAAGAAATCGTCATTTGACCGGCGCTGAAGTCCAGCAGGAGCTCTGATAAGTTCGTGGTCGGGCTGTCTGTCATTGAATAGTCAGAAGAAAATTTAAAAGGGCTAACTTAACTCCAAAGAGATCAGCTAACAAAAAATTAACACTAGCCCATCGAGAAGCGCGACTCAGATTTCCCCGAGAATATGTCGACTGGACCTTAGAGCAATGACACTCCGTTTTATTCTCCGACGAGTCCCGAATGTGCCTACATGACAATAATGGAAGAAGACGAATCTATAGGAGGCCTAGGCAGCACTATGTGCAGTACTGTTTCATTGAAACGGTCGCCTACGGAGGACTGTTAACTGCTCTATTATTGCGAAAAGTAGCTTCATCAGAAAACATTATTTTGGATAAAAAATTTGGCCTCTATTGCTCCATTCATGGTGGTACAAAAGTTTACTCGTCGTACAAAAGCACGGTCTTGAAGTTCTTGGTGTAGTTCCATACGAAAGGGATGATACTTGTATTTTCTTGTGGTGCGATTAGCCGTAGATTGGGATGTGTCAAATAAGTCAGCTAGTTGACCGCTGCTGACCTGGGAATTATCTTCAACATGAAGTAAAATCTCTATTTCTTTTTCCTAATTGGTAGCATTCTGGTTTACTACTTTCCGTTTCGTATACTCAACGCTACCACTACCACCAAACCGTTCCATTAAGCACTGAAAAGATTTTCTAGATGGTATACATCTATTAGGGTACTTCGCTCCGTAAAGCCTTACTGCCAAACGACAATTTTTTCCCGCCTCGCCCAGTATATAAACCATAGCAATTAATTCATTTTTAGGAAAATCCATAACTATTACCTTTATACATCACTTACTACAACAAATTAAACTATTTTTACTTGTTTAATAGATATGTCAAAATTTGACAATGCCTACATTTTTGTTTTGTCTTGGCAACTATGATGTTATAGCGTAAGTGTATTAAAAACAAGGGTAAAAATTTGAAAAATTCAAAATAAATGGAAAACTATTAGAAATAGGTATATGACATACTTAATAAAAGTTGGAGAGTTTTGTAAAATCTATCAGAAAAAATAATAATATACAGGGTGTGCCATTTAAAAAATTTAAGATTTTTCAATTAAAAGTAGTCGAAATGTATAAATTTATTTTGGACACTCTGTAGCATCTAACTCAAATTTCTTTACATATATCTTTTTTTCATCTCTATAGAACGCTCGTTCTAATTATGAGTATTCCACCTTCAGAAACAATGGCGCTACTGGCACATTGTAAAGATCTCGAAAACGTCTTGACTGATGGTGATTCGTCGAATCTTAACGCTTTAGATCTGGCTAACAAAATAGGCCTTGTTTCTTCAGTTTTAACTAAGAAAGAAGGTCCATTTGACGTTCTTAAATTCATTACTACCCTTAAAATTGGGCCAAGTTTGAGCATTGTTCTAAGAATTTTGTTAACGCTGCCAATAACTGTTGCTACCGGCGAAAGAACTTTTTCTAAATTAAAAATAATAAAAAATTAGTTAAGAATTATGACTACACATAGTCATCTTAATGGGTTAGCAATGTTGGCCATTGGGTACTAATTGAGTAGTAAATTATTCGCGATTTTGCAGAAATGAAACTTCGAAAAAAATTGTTTTAATTTAGGTTTAGACTTTGTATATTATTGTACTAGTTTTGTTCACTGTTTTAAAAGTATATTTAAATTACCTCTGAAAATAGTAGGTACTAGTTTTAGTCTGTAAGGTCGTTGTCATTAGCTCGTTAAAAATGCAAACTTTGTTTTTCAATAAAATGCTTTTTCGTAAATCTGTATTAGTATTATTGTCTTAATTCAATTATATGTCATTTTACTGGTTAACATAGTTCTCTTTAAGCTTGGATGCTGCGGCATTTTTTGAGTTTGCCTAAGCAAAAAAGCTAGGACCGGCCCTGGTCGAACAGAATAGAAAATTATAGTAAACGAATCCACCGACCTGGTAGTGAACTACAAAAAAAAATTTCACAACGAATTACGTAATATCGAAAATACAAGGAACCTCTAAACCAACATTTTTTCGGTAATCCTTATTGTGCTGGACTATGACTCTGGAGGTCTGATCAAATAAGAGCTGGCTAGACTATTACCAAAGTTCTGTACTATTCTGGTAAAAACCCGGTAGCATGCTGTAAAATAAACACTACGATTTACCTAAGAAAGGTAGGAATATACCAGGTGTACAAGTATGAAACGCGGATTTTTTTTTCTAAAAAAACATGTTAAATTCGGAAGAATGAAAAAAAGTGCTTTATTCAAAGTATGCTCCATCGCTTGTTATACATTTTTCCCATCTTTCGGGCAATTTGTGAATACCACGCCAGTAAAAATCTTCCCCTTTTGTTGCGAACCATTCATCGAGCCATTTTTTCACATCGTCGTACGAACCAAAGCGCTGTTCAGCAAGTGCGTGACCCATCGATGCAAACAAGTGGTAATCGGAAGGAGCCAAGTCTGGTGAGTAAGCCGCATGGGGTAGAACTTTCCAGCTGAGTGACTCCAACGTGTCGCGAAGTGGTTTTGTCGTATGTGATGGAGCATTGTCATGAAGAAAAATGACTTTGTGTTGCCTCTTTCGGTATTCTGGCCTTTTTTCAAGCAGCGAACGGTTTAAATCGGTCAATTGTTGTTGGAAACGTTTAGTATTAACCGTTTCCTCAGGTCTGAATAGCTCATAATAGTCCACGCCCCTCTGGTCTCACCAAACACAGAGCATCGTCTTTCTGCCAAAGTGATTCGGTCTTGCGGTTGATGTGGATGGTGCGTCTGGGTCTACTCATGATTTTTTGCGCTTGGGATTCTCAAAATAAATCCACTTTTCATGCCCTGTAACTATACGATGCAAAAACGACTTCCTTTTGTACCGAGCGAGTAAAATGTCACACGTGTTTTTGCGCTTTTTCCATTTGCCTGTCGTTCAACTCATGTGGTACCCATCTATCGGCTTCTGAATCTTTCCCATCTCTCGTAGCCGATTGGAAACATCTTGTTGACTAACGCCCAATTGCTCGGCGAGTTGTTTTTGTGTTTGCGAATCATCTTCGTCCAACAATGCTTGCAATTTCACATCTTCGTATTTTTTTGGCGGTTTTCCACGTTCCTTGTCTGCAACCTCGAAGTCACCACTTTTGAAACGCCGAAACCATCGTTCACACGTATCTTGCGATGGAGCATGTTCACCATAAGCTTCCCGAAGTAATCGGTATGATTCAACAGCAGTTTTCTTCAAATTAAAATAAAAAATTAATGCTGTCCGCGAATGCTCTTTGTTCGATATAAATTTAAACATATTGAACACAACAACACAACACTATGCACACACTTTTCCAATTTATCACTCGTGCGCGTCTGACACTTGTGGATGACACAACAAAATTGCGCAGTCTCAAATCTTTATAGCACAAACTGCGTTGGTGCACTATCTGTTGTCTGAAATAAGCATTTCATACTTGTACACCTGGTAAGTTACGAGGGTTGTATAAAAAATAAGGTTCCCACATTTTTTCAGGTGTAAGGCATTTTTTATTTGAACTGAAAAATACACCATTGGAAAGCTTAATTTCTTAGCTATTTTTCAACATAATCTCCAGATTTTTCCACGCATTTTTGTTGACGACTAATCCACTTTTGGAATCCCGCTTCAAAGAAGTCCGCCGCCAGTCCGTGGAGGAATTTAGTGACCACTTCCTGCACTTCTTCATCAGTCTCGAAACGTTGTCCACCCAAGTGTTGCTTTAATTTTGGAAACAAGTGGAAGTCACTCGCAAGATCAGGGCTGTAGGGAGCATGTTCAACGAGATTCCAGCCAAAATTGTCGATTAAATCTTTGGTTTGGCGAGAGACGTGCGGGCGCGCATTGTCGTGGTGCAGTCTAACGCCTTTTGTCAGTCTTCCTCTCCGGCGATTTTGGATGGCTCTTCTGAGTTTTTTTCAAGGTCTCACAATAATTTTCCGAATTTATTGTGATCCCTCGAGGCATAAACTCAACAAGCAGGACACCCTTACGGTCCCAAAAGACCGTAACCATCACTTTCACTTTCCCTGCGGACAGCGTCTGCTTGAACTTCTTCGGTTTAGGCGATCCGGTATGGTGCCATTGTCGCGATTGTTGTTTTGTTTCCGGGGTGACGTAATGACACCACGTTTCATCCCCGGTAACAATGGAGTCTAAGAAATCTTCGGTATTCTCGGCGCATTCTCGAAGAAACTCCTGGGCACACTTGACGCGATCGGCTTTGTGGGTTTCTGAAAGCATGTGCGGGACCCACCGCGCACACACCTTGTGATAACGTAACCTTTCAGTAAAAATCGTGTGGATTGTTTTTTCACAAACTTCAGGAACCCGGGCAGCCAGTTCCCGAATCGTTATCCTCCTATCCTCGAGCAGAATTCGCTCAATCTTCGACTCAACTTCGTCGGAGATCGATGGACTTCCGCTTCTTTGCTCATCGTGGATGTCTGTGCGTCCTTCGGAGAACTCCCTACACCATTTGCGGACGTGTTGAACGCTGATACAAGCTTCCCCTTAAACTTCACACAACTGCCTATGAATATCAACCGGTGGTAACTTTTTAGCGTGCAAAAATCGGATTACCGCACGAACTTCGCACCTGGCGGTGACGGCGATCGGGAGTTCCATCGCGGATGGCTGTCAGGCCGGCACTGAACGTCGCAGCGAGTTCTACCAAGGCGGGATCTAGAGTGGGGGAATCAGCGCAAACGGCGGTGTTGCCGGATTTCGCCTAGCATCTCGCGCGGCGAGTTTACAGCGTTGGGAACCTTATTTCTTACACAACCCTCGTACCTTTCTGTGTTCACAAAATTAACAACAAAATACCAAAAATTATGAGTTCTGCAATTAAATCCGTAACATTTTAAGTTTCTTACAAACTCTATTATCTACTTTGTTTCTCTAATAAAATGAACAAAACCAATTGTAATGCTAAACCATACATTATAAGATTAGTAATTATCTAACTTTATCCCGAAAATTACAAAATTAGTCGCATGAATCGTGAAACGATCCAAATTGCATTTAACCATGAGGCTAAAATCATGAAACGATAACGAGATGATATTATTAAACTAGCCAGCCCTTTAATTAAGATAGTTAGAATGACGACCTTAGGTAAGGTAAGTCCGGTAAGTCAAGTAAAATGGAACACGAGACCGTAATTAATGGACGACCTTTGTCTTTCGGTAATAAAAGATTAGGATTTGTCGTGTAAGAGCCACACTAAGCTTTTTAAGTACCAGCTTGCCAATTCTGGATGTAGGTCAGGTAAATCGTTTAATTCATAGAAATAAAAAGCGAGATGCGGATCTGATTTTATAGTATACAGGTTAAAGGAGAGTTGTACAAGAAACAAGGAATAAAAGTAGTTAAAGTGCTAATACTGGTTGGTGCTAAAGTTTACACAAAGATTATGAAATAACCGGTCAAGTTCAAGTTGAACTTGCGCAATTAGTATTCCGTACGTTAATTGCTTTTAAAATAAAAATTTTCGTTACGGAAGTACAAAATGATCAGTGACTTCACAAAACACGTCCCAAATGAGTTTTCAACAAGGTTTTTTTTTTTCCGATCTTTTATGAAAACTCGTGATAATTTTTCGTTCAATCTACACCCCCGTGGAGGATAATCCAGAATTTTTTCAAAATGTTTTGATCATTACTTTTCGAGATAAGGAGGGGGGACAGCGATTTTTCGCACTTTTTTAAAAATAATACGAAGAGAATTGTGCGCAAATATTACATTATATATATTTTTGAACTCATCTTTTTACAAGCTTTGATTTGACATCCCACTCGATGACCTGGAAAAAAAAATTTCCTTCCGATTTCAATCCCCAAAACTAACCCCTTAAGTTAAAATTTAACTTTCAAAACTACACGGCTCTGATGAGGCCATCAATTCCTATATTAGTGCCAAATTTCAACTTTCTATGTCAATAGATCGGGTGTAACAGACAGACAGCCGGACACCGAAGTGATCTTATAAGTGTTTCGTACAGAACACTAACAAGCAGAAATTAGTTACTAATGATTGTTTTTCATAGTAGTCGCCCCATACACGTTTGCATTCTTTCCACTTTAAACTGTGTTGTGTAAACGTTATATATATATATATATATATATATATATATATATATATATATATATATATATATATATATATATATATATATATATACGAGGCTGGTTTGAAAAGTCCGTGCAAAAATAAAAACTACTTATGTGTGTTGGGGTAAACCTTTTTTATTTTTCGACATAGTCTCCTTTTAGGCTTATACACTTCGTCCAACGATGTTCTAGTTTGTTGATCCCTTCCGAATAATAAGATTTGTCCAAGTCTGCAAAATATCCATTAGTGTCTGCAACCACCTCCTCGTTTGAATAAAATCTTTGTCCCGCCAGCCATTTCTTCAAATTGGGGAACAAATAGTAGTCCGAGGGAGCCAAGTCTGGAGAATAGGGGGGATGTGAAACGAGTTGGAATCCTATTTCCATTAATTTTGCGACCACAACTGCTGAGGTGTGTGCTGGTGCGTTGTCGTGATGGAAAAGGACTTTCTTGTGGGCCAATCGCGGGCGTTTTTCTTGCAGCTCGGTTTTCAAACGGTCCAATAACGATGAATAATATTCACCTGTAATAGTTTTACCCTTTTCCAGATAGTCGATGAGGATTATCCCTTGCGAATCCCAAAAGACAGTCGCGATAACCTTTCCGGCCGAAGGAACGGTCTTCGCCTTTTTTGGTGCAGATTCCCCCTTGGTAACCCATTGTTTAGATTGTTGTTTGGTCTCAGGAGTATAGTAATGTATCCATGTTTCATCCACAGTGACGAAACGACGCTTAAAGTCATCCGGATTCTTCTGGAACAGCTGCAAACCATCCTTGCAACACTTCACACGATTCCGTTTTTGGTCAAGCGTGAGCAATCGCGGAACCCATCTTGCGGATAGCTTTCTCATGTCCAAATGTTTATGCAAAATATTATGTACCCGTTCAGTCGAGATGCCCACAGCACTAGCAATCTCACGCACCTTAACTCTTCTGTCATCCATCACCATATCATGGATTTGATCAATGATTTCTGGAGTCGTAACCTCCACAGGCCGGCCAGAACGTTCAGCGTCACTTGTGCCCATATGGCCAGTCCGAAAATATTGAAACCACTTATAAACTGTTCTAATCGAAGGTGCAGAGTCACTATAATGTTTATCAAGCTTCTCTTTAGTCTCCTGAGGCGTTTTGCCTTTCATAAAGTAATGTTTAATCACCACACGAAATCCTTTTTCGTCCATTTTTTGAAAATCACTCGACTTCCTTGATTCACACGAATGTCAAACACAAAGAAATAGACCAATATGGCTGAAACTTGGTGTGCGTTCATTCAAGAGATGCTACTAACTAAACATGACCTCGATACGCGCCGGTGGTGCCATCTCTCGGACTTTGCACGGACTTTTCAAACCAGCCTCGTATATATATATATATATATATATATATAAAATAAAAAATAAAAATATATTTATTCCTGCAAATTCAACAAATGATTACATAGTTGTTACATTTTAAGCGATGCACAATTTTCTTAAAGAAGAATGTGCGTGCAACACCATTTCATAATCTACTATTAGTGCTTATTACAAATGTACTAGAACCATCTTATTTTAAATACATACTTTATTTATTTTCTCAATAATGATCTATTTTGTTACCAAGCAACCAGTTAGTCAATTTATTTTTAATCAACCTATATGGCTTCACTTTCAGTTCGTGCGGAATTATATTAAAAATCCTCGGAGCAGAAAAAGATAGGGACCTTTGAGTAGCACTAAAGGGGGTAGGGGGTATACACATTGTTCAGGGTAATTAGTCTAGTATGAATAGAGTGATCAACTCTGTTTATCTTATGTTTGTTATTCAGTAAAATTCTTACCACCGATTTTATGTATAATTGCTTCGGCGACAAAACTCTATCCCCATCGTCCGTAGGAAATCTTCGCGGTTTAAACAGTATTATTTTTAGAACCCTTTTCTGGGCTATTACTAAAGACGAAGATACCGAATCACGCACGGACCCCCAAACTACCAAGCCATAGCCTATCACTGATTCCACAAGTGCTTTATATACATATAATAAATATTTCTTGGGTAACCATTGCTTAATCTGATAAAAGCTAAAATACATTTTTCGAATTTTACTTGTTATATAATCTATGTGAGAATCCCATCTTAAATGCGAATCTAGGTATACACCCAAATATTTAATGTTATCGGTGGAGCAGATCTTCAGATAGAATATTCTCCACAGGATGTATATTGAAAGAACATTATCATGGGTGCATTACCTTTAATAATTGATCTGGTATATAAAAAAAAACAAAAATTTCAAGGTTTACAGTTTTCAGTAAAGCCCGGCTTGCCCTTGGCCGGTTATTTTTTTATTAGTAATTGCTTGATTTAGGAGGCTATATTTTGAATTTTTTAGCTGGTTACTCACCGTCTTGTCATGAAATAAAATAAGTATATTCTGAGTAAATATTAATGTTGTTTGTTTGAAATAACTTCCAAATTAAACAAGATCGGACGTAGATAACTCCGAGTTTTGCAATCTGGCTAATTCCAGTCCTCGTTAAGTTCACTATGAAATATTATTTAAACCTATTTTTTTTAGCTTGGGCAATTTTGTTCAGTGTTTACTTATTATAGCCAAAAATCTGATAAAATATGGTTCTTTTAAATATCTCTTCTGCTATAGAAATCAAACCAATTTTAAATTTCAACTCTGCGTCACGTACCCACTGGGTTTTAAGCCTCTCTTAACTGAAAAATCGGATAATAAAACAAATTTTATTATTATTTTATTCATTAGAAAACTTTAACTTTCACCATAATACCAGCAATAAGGAGCGAAACAGGGTACTAAGAAAATTTATACAGCGCATACGTAATTCCTGTATGTAGGAAACGGGGGAGTTAGAGGTAGAATAAAGAGGTCGTGAATATCTCATATCGACCATAGGCCTTTATAGAAAGGATTCCCGCGACAAGAAAATTTCAACATTACGACTACGCCCAACCGACCGCCTCGTGCGCGACCACATTTACCGCTATAACTCCGTTATTAAAAGGAATTTTCAAATAATTTTTTTTAATGTTGATAAAAGTATCGAGAATAATAACAAATAATAATAAAAAAGTTTTTTTGAAAGTTCTGGACGTATGTAACCACTTAAGTAACTGTAAGATGAGCTTACTTGACCAAAGCTGCTTTTCCATATGAAATATGTGATATATATATATATATATATATATATATATATATATATATATATATATATATATATATATATATATATATATATATACGAGGCTGGTTTGAAAAGTCCGTGCAAAAATAAATACTACTTATGTGTTTGGGGTAAACCTTTTTTATTTTTCGACAAAGTCTCCTTTTAGGCTTATACACTTCGTCCAACGATGTTCTAGTTTGTTGATCTCTTCCGAATAATAGGATTTGTCCAAGTCTGCAAAATATCCATTAGTGTCTGCAATCACCTCCTCGTTTGAATAAAATCTTTGTCCCACCAGCCATTTCTTCAAATTGGGGAACAAATAGTAGTCGGAGGGAGCCAAGTCTGGAGAATAGGGGGGATGTGAAACGAGTTGGAATCCTATTTCCATTAATTTTGCGACCATAACTGCTGAGGTGTGTGCTGGTGCGTTGTCGTGATGGAAAAGGACTTTCTTGTGGGCCAATCGCGGGCGTTTTTCTTGCAGCTCGGTTTTCAAACGGTCCAATAACGGTGAATAATATTCACCTGTAATAGTTTTACCCTTTTCCAGATAGTCGATGAGGATTATCCCTTGCGAATCCCAAAAGACAGTCGCCATAACCTTTCCGGCCGAAGGAACGGTCTTCGCCTTTTTTGGTGCAGATTCGCCCTTGGTAACCCATTGTTTAGATTGTTGTTTGGTCTCAGGAGTATAGTAATGTATCCATGTTTCATCCACAATGACGAAACGACGCTTAAAGTCCTCCGGATTCTTCTGAAACAGCTGCAAACCATCCTTGCAACACTTCACACGATTCCGTTTTTGATCAAGCGTGAGCAATCGCGGCACCCATCTTGCGGATAGCTTTCTCATGTCCAAATGTTTATGCAAAATATTATGTACCCGTTCAGTCGAGATGCCCACAGCACTAGCAATCTCACGCACTTTAACTCTTCTGTCATCCATCACCATAACATGGATTTGATCAATGATTTCTGGAGTCGTAACCTCCACAAGCCGTCCAGAACGTTCAGCGTCACTTGTGCCCATATGGCCAGTCCGAAAATTTTGAAACCACTTATAAACTGTTCTAATCGAAGGTGCAGAGTCACCATAATATTTAGCAAGCTTCTCTTTAGTCTCCTGAGGCGTTTTGCCTTTCATAAAGTAATGTTTAATCACCACACGAAATTCTTTTTCGTCCATTTCTTGAAAATCACTCGACTTCCTTGATTCACACGAATGCCAAACACAAAGAAATAGACCAATATGGCTGAAACTTGGTGTGCGTTCATTCAAGAGTTGCTACTAACTAAACATGAGCTCGATACGCGCCGGTGGTGCCATCTCTCGGACTTTGCACGGACTTTTCAAACCAGCCTCGTATATATATATATATATATATATATATTATGTATATATATTATAAATAAATAAAAATAAACTTTCTGAATTCTTTTCAGGAAAATCGCGACCTAGAGATTGATTTTTATATTTTTTAATTCAATGATTATTAAGTTAGTAGTAAGTAAAATTAAGTAAACTGTTTTAATCATACAAAAACTAATAAAAATAAAGTAAAATTATACGTGATATATTTATTATGAGTATTCATTTACATAAACATTTTTACCCTATTTTTCATGTCAGTACTTTATTGCAATATAGAACAGAATAGATAATTATATTGGCGTATCTTTCTACACGTGACGCATATCCATGACAGCTTAAAGTGTAACCAGTCAAGCAAACTAAAATCAGAGGGAAAACCACGATATTAAACTGATTAAGTCAGAAATTTAATTTACTATAGAGGTAATAATAACTGTTAAAGTTATTGTTTGTTTGTTCTGTATTAATTACGAGGGTGTGATGAGAAGTTTCTGACCTAATAGGAATTACACGTACCACTTAATATGTCAGAGTGGGAAAAACAGCTGAAACTGTTTATTATAAATGGTATAAATATGGGTTTGAAAAAATAACACAGGTCAACATTTGATCTAAAAAAAAAACACTCGGAGCGGTATGGTCCTTATGGGGTTTTTGGGGTCGCTGATTACGATGAGCGGGTTGGTTAACCTTCATCACATCAGATTCAAGGTCATTTGAAGGTCAAATAGAGAAAAAACCGTGGGAAAAATCTGAAAAAATTCATGCGTATGTTTTTGAGGTCCCTGAGTCCGAATCCGTAGTTTGTTTGACCTTACGCCTTTTCCCGAGAGGTCATTTTCCCAAGGTCATTTGAAGGTCAAATAGAGAAAAAATCGTGGAAAAAAATCTGAAAAAATTCATCTATTATTTTTTCAGATCATTCAGTTCAAATCCTGCATGATCTTATGCTCAAAAGATATACGGTGGTCATTTTAAGTATCTTTGTATATATATTTGGAGTTTTACTTTGACAATAAAATGCTTTTTCATTCCTCGCGAAATTATTTATTCTCTTCTTTTTTATAAATTTAGCTCAGTCTCGCTTTAAACTCCAGTATTAAGGTGTAGTTGCACCCAGGGCACCTCCACGTGGTGACGGTGGGCAACGGAGTTGTCTCACTATCCGGCGAAGTCCCTGGGTTACGGCGTTTATGCCGTCATGGCAACTACTTCTAAAAAAAATTACGAGACAGGGTCCCGGAAACCCAGAATCGGCGGCTGGTCAGGGTGGGAAAGCGGGCCCGCAGGCGTCGTCATCATGCGACCGTAGCTCTACATTGGTGGGAAACTTGGCCTCTGTAGAGTCAAATGCTACAAGAAATTGGTCATGTTCTATTAAACTGGACAATTTTTGTGTTGTTTGTGGGGAGTATATTCCACAAAAGAAATTCATGTTTTCAGATTCGTTAAAAGTAAAATATCACCAAATTTATCATATTGATACAAGCTCATTGGATAACTCTTACACACCAAAATCTATATGTCATAAATGCCGCAATGTTCTATATAGAATTAACAATCAGGTATTTTCTCGGCCAATGATATGGAGACCCCCAACAGACCATACCACCGACTGTTACTTCTGCTTAACAAACTTGAAAGGGTACAACCGAAATAATAAGGATTCTATTTTATATGCACGTGTAACATCTGTGACTTTACCAGTTTTTATTGAAACAAATTCTGATCATATCATGGAAATTAATGAATTGGGACAAGAAGTGGCAACTGATGAAGATATGCCAGATGAAACATTCGAATACGAAGAAAGAGAAAATTTCAGCACAGAATAATCAGATGTTGAGGAAAATTATATATCGGAAGCCGAAACATTTAATCAAAACGAATTAAGTGATCTGTGCAGAGACTTGGGACTCTCGAAAGATAGATCAGAGCTTTTAGCATCTAGGCTAAAAGAAAAAAATTGTCTATCCACAGAACAAAAATTTCTGTCTATCGTTCGAGAGAACGTCCATTCAGAAAATATTTTACTAAAATGAATTATCTAGTCTAATGCAATAATATTGAAGGGTTAGTGCAAGAATACGGTATAGAATACACAGCAAGTGATTGGCGATTGTTTATAGATTCTTCAAAAAGAAGCTTAAAAGCTATCTTGTTACATAATGGAAATATTTATGCCCCTTTACCAGTCGCTCATTCTGTTGTATTAGATGAAGAATACCATAATTTTGAGTTGCTGTTGCAAAAAATTGAATTACGATCAAAACCAGTGGGAACTTTGTGGGACTTAAAGATATTTACAATATTACTGGGACAGCAATCTGGAAATACTTCTTATACGTGCTTTATTTGTGAGTGGAATAGTCGGGCTCGAGATGAGCATTATGTGAGGAAAGATTGGCCGTTGAGACAAGAATTAATTCCAGGTGAAAAAAAATCATAGGTCCAAGTTTGATATCAACCAATAAGGTCCTACTTCCACCTTTGCATATCAAAATAGGTATTGCAAAGCAACTTGTCAAGGCCATGAGCCGAAACGAAAGTCCTGCTTTCATGCATATTTTTAAAGTGCTACCTAATCTTTCTGAAGCTAAAATAAAGGAGGGCATATTTACTGGACCACAAATAAGAGACCTCCTAAAAAATGATGCATTTGAGAGGAAAATGAATGCCAAAGAAAAAGCAGCATGGCAAAGTTTTAGAGAGGTGATGACTTGGAAATCATAAAGACCCTAATTACAAAAATATTGTTGGAATATTAGTACAAAATTATAAAAAAATGGGGTGTTTAATGAGTTTGAAACTGCATTTTCTCCATTCACACCTTGATTGGTTCCCTGAAAATCTTGGAGATTTTAGCGAAGAACATGGAGGAAGGATGCACCAAGACTTGAGTGAATTTGAAAAAAGGTATCAAGATAAACATGTTGGCAGATTATTGCTGGAGCCTGAAACGAGAATCAAATAAATCTCATAAAAGAAAAGCAAGTCGAAGATCATTTCACGAGAAACGAAAGCGTTCTCGTTTAGAGTAGTACTTCAAACATGCTTTGATAAATACTAAAAGAAGCAAACTCTTATGCTTAATTCATATTAAATAGTGACTGCGCGATTTCGAAAATCTTCTTGGATACTCGAGACTCTTTACGAAGTATGAGCTGAGTCATATTTAGTAGTTAACTTACGTATTGAGGTATTATATAAGACAATATGAGAGTATAAGTAGATATAAGGATTACTGTACAAGTAAGTTATTGGGTTCAAAGGTATTGGGTATTAGAGTTTCTTTGTCGACAAGGAATAAGTATTGAAGTATACAGATTAAGGGTTACTTGATAACAAGTTTGTTCGACATTAGAATTATTAATTTGAAATGTATTGAGAATTGAGTTACAAAACGAAATTTAAACATAACATAGCGCACAATGTTTCATTTATACCTCAAGAAACACCGTCAGGCTGGACTTTAAATTTACTAGATATATGGAACGAACATCGAGAGTACAAAAATTAGGTTAAATTTTTTTTTAGATTTTAAAAGTCTATTTCACAGTCACAAAACTAGTCAAAATATTTGTATAGTTGATATGAACAATATTTTAAGTTTTTACTAATAAGTACCTTTAAACAGTATTAAAACATTTGCTTGCATCAGTCTACCTGCCACTATTTAGCTTATATTTCACATATTAATTCCCTTGTAATGATGACCGAGCAGCATAAAAGACATTTTTGATTGTGATATATTAACGTAAATGTAAAATGATATGTATAAGATATAATCAATAAAAATGTACCGTAAATTAACCTCTGTATGCTTCGCAAGTGTACGATAAAAACAAAATTAAATTTAACAACGCAAAATGACCATACATATTTTTCAAATAAACATAAACTGATGATGAAATGACCTATAATGACCTCTGAAAGGCAGCTTGAGTTAAACAAACTACGGGTTCGGACGAAGGGACCTCAAAAACATATGCATGAATTTTTTCAGATTTTTTCCACGATTTTTTCTCTATTTGATCTTCAAATAAACTCTGGGAAAAGGCGTAAGGTCAAACAAACTACGGATTCGGACTCAAGATAGCTTTTAAGCTTCTTTTTGAAGAATCTATAAACAATCGCCAATCACTTGCTGTGTATTCTATACCGTATTCTTGCACTAACCCTTCAATATTATTGCAATAGACTAGATTATTCATTTTAGTAAAATATTTTCTTAATGGACGTTCTCTCGAACGATAGACAGAAATTTTTGTTCCTGTGGATAGACAATTTTTTTCTTTTAGCCTAGATGCTAAAAGCTCTGATCTATCTTTCGAGAGTCCCAAGTCTCTGCACAGATCACTTAATTCGTTTTGATTAAATGTTTCGGCTTCCGATATATAATTTTCCTCAACATCTGATTCTTCTGTGCTGAAATTTTCTCTTTCTTCGTATTCGAATGTTTCATCTGGCATATCTTCATCAGTTGCCACTTCTTGTCCCAATTCATTAATTTCCATGATATGATCAGAATTTGTTTCAATAAGAACTGGTAAAGTCACAGATGTTACACGTGCATATAAAATAGAATCCTTATTATTTCGGTTGTACCCTTTCAAGTTTGTTAAGCAGAAGTAACAGTCGGTGGTATGGTCTGTTGGGGGTCTCCATATCATTGGCCGAGAAAATACCTGATTGTTAATTCTATATAGAACATTGCGGCATTTATGACATATAGATTTTGGTGTGTAAGAGTTATCCAATGAGCTTGTATCAATATGAGAAATTTGGTGATATTTTACTTTTAACGAATCTGAAAACATGAATTTCTTTTGTGGAATATACTCCCCACAAACAACACAAAAATTGTCCAGTTTAATAGAACATGACCAATTTCTTGTAGCATTTGACTCTACAGAGGCCAAGTTTCCCACCAATGTAGAGCTACGGTCGCATGATGACGACGCCTGCGGGCCCGCTTTCCCATCCTGACCAGCCGCCGATTCTGGGTTTCCGGGACACTGTCTCGTAATTTTTTTAGGAGTAGTTGCCATGACGGCATAAACGCCGTAACCCAGGGACTTCGCCGGATAGTGAGACAACTCCGTTGCCCACCGTCACCACGTGGAGGTGCCCTGGGTGCAACTACACCTTAATACTGGAGTTTAAAGCGAGACTGAGCTAAATTTATAAAAAAGAAGAGAATAAATAATTTCGCGAGGAATGAAAAAGCATTTTATTGTCAAAGTAAAACTCCAAATATATATACAAAGATACTTAAAATGACCACCGTATATCTTTTGAGCATAAGATCATGCAGGATTTGAACTGAATGATCTGAAAAAATAATAGATGAATTTTTTCAGATTTTTTCCACGATTTTTTCTCTATTTGACCTTCAAATGACCTTCAAATGACCTCTGGGAAAAGGCGTAAGGTCAAACAAACTACGGATTCGGACTCAGGGACCTCAAAAACATACGCATAAATTTTTTCAGATTTTTCCTACGGTTTTTTCTCTATTTGACCTTCAAATGACCTTCAAATGACCTCTGGGAAAAGACGTAAGGTCAAACAAACTACGGATTCGGACTCAGGGACCTCAAAAACATACGCATGAAATTTTTCAGATTTTTTCCTACGGTTTTTTTCTCTATTTGACCTTCAAATGACCTTGAATCTGATGTGATGAAGGTTAACCAACCCGCTCATCGTAACCAGCGACCCCAAAAACCCCATAAAGACCATACCGCTCCGAGTGTTTTTTTTTAGATCAAATGTTGACCTGTGTAATTTAAGACGAGCATCCTCCGGCTTATTTAATGTTGTGTGTGATTTTTTACATTCCAGGGATATTGTAGCGAAAGGATAAGCTAGTACAATGTTTAAAATATGAACTGCTTTTAATAATAGCGAAAGTAATGGAAAAGCCTATCAATCAGCATCTTCAAAATATTTAGAAGATGTCCATCAATATGGTTTTCGTAAGCAAAAATTAACAGGAGATCTTCCAACTTATGTTTGCAATAACGCTATTGGTCGCATATATCGCAGAAAGAAACTTAATGAATAGAAGAAGAAAATAAATATAAGAGGAATATTGGGAGATATTTACTAAAGCGATGGAAATTGATCTGTATGGCTCTCAAAGGAAAGTCTGGAAAATGTTAAGATGGAACAAAGTTGATATAAAAGACACGGTACCAACTAATAAAATTACAATTCAAGAATGGCAAACAAACTTTGAGAAATTATACACAGAAGAAGAGAATACTTGAAGATGTGGAAAAAGTAAATCTAGAAGTAACTTTAGAGTAGACAGAAAGAATTGTAAGTCTGAAAAATAGAAAAACCTCTGGACCAGACGACGTTACAAATGAGATGCTAAAATATGGAGAAGAAAATCTACATCAATAACTATCACACCTCTTTATAAACATAGTAAAAAATGGATAAATACCTACAGTTTGGAAAACTAGCATAACAGTTCTGATATTCAAAAAAAGGCAAAAGCCGTCACCCTAAAATTACTGCGAAATAACGCTCCTAAATACTACTTCAAAAGTATTATCAAAAATCATATTGGAAGAAATGAGCAAGGATATTCAAATAAGAGAGGAACAACAGGTATTCCGCAAAAATTGATCGTCCTTAGATGCCATATTTATAGTGAGCCAGATATTGGAAAAAGCTAAAGAAATTAACACATATATGTATTTCGTCCACAAGACTCGAGCTTTCGATAGAGTGCAATTAACAGATATAAAAATATTACAAGAAAAGAGACAAACCAGAATCTAATAAAGGTCATTAACACAGAATGCAAAACAAATATAAAAGTGGGACATCTACTGAGCAAGGAAGTGAAATTAAACGCCGGAATAACACAAGGCGATTCACTTAGTTCCTTTATCTTCAACCTCGTCATGGACAGAATAGTGGAGAATTTTCCAAAAATTAGAGAATACAAAATGGGCTACACAATCTGCTATGCCGATGATGCAATTAAATAAATAAATAAATAAATAAATAAATAAATAAATATATAAATAAATAAATAAATAAATAAATATGGCCTTTATTTCCAATTATGAAAGAAAACAAATACATCATAAACTAAATAAAAAAATGCTACATTAAATTGGAAAATGCCGAAGATCAGCTGGGGATGTAAGACCACGAAGGTACAAACATTCCCCCTGTTCTTTACCTTAAGCATCCTAATACTAAAATTTATAGAATATTATATTTATCTATTAAACTGTGCTAGTATCTTAATAAAACTGCGTAATGTTGTAAGTGTTAGGAAAAAAGAAAAAAAAGACTAAAAAAAGAATGGCTTACGACACAACTAGAGCAAACAAAAAAAAAACAACCCTTGATATAAATTAAATTGTTAAACAGACAGGCGAGTCACCCAAATACGAGTATAGCCGAGATAAATAATAGAATTTATACAGAGCACAGATACACTCAAGAGCTAGTGATATTCACATAAATAAGTACTAATCTTTATATATTTAACAAAATCCTCCTATACGCCGCCTTGAATGACCTTAGATCTAATAGTTACATATTTTCTGGAATTGAGCTATTTGAAAAGAGAAGGACGATCTAAATTTTTTAGTTTTGTGAACCGGAGGCGCAACGCGACCCCTAAAACGGACATTCAAATTATGAACATCTGATCTAAAGGTAATTTTTCTATGTAGGTAGGAGGGAACACCCGTTAAGACAATTTTGTGGATTAAACAAGCCGCATGCAAACAACGTCTACCATTCATATTTGACCATCCCAGTTCAAAAAATTTGTGTGATATGTGATTCCTTTTACGAATACTAAATATCAGGCGCAAACATGAATTTTGAAGAACTTGAATACGTCCTCTATCGGTTGAGTCTATTGAAAATCTATATATAGTATCACAAAAATTTAATCTGGACAATACCAGAGACTCACACAATATAGTTTTCAATTTTTGATTTAAATAGTCCCTAGAATTGTAAATCATCTTCATTCGATAAAGTACGCCCGTCGTATAACTATGTTTAAATGCGATCTGTACCTCAAATTGTAGTCCGTAGTAAGGCCTAAATTTCTACATTTGTTATCAATCCGTAACACCTCCCCGTTGATTTTAATATTAACATGTGGTAAGCAACTGCTTCTGAGCTTTCGAGTAGCAAAAACCATGACTGTACTTTTTTTTGTATTAATTGATAGCGAGTGATCACTGGCAGCAGAAACTAGCCCCACCAAATCATCATTGATTTCTCTAACGTGATTTTTTTTCTCGTCTCCGATTCTGAGGGCAATCTTCAGAAGATCTTTCATGGCTTCAATTTAGAAGCGAAAAAACTAAACATGATTATTAACACAACGAAGACAAAATGTTTGGTAGCTTCAAAAGAATTATTAAGATGCAAGCTGGAGATCCAAGGAAATATCATTGAACAGGTAAATTCATTTTTTTATTTAAGATTATGTTACAAGACTATTTTTCCCCGTAAAATTTACATTTTATTACATTTTTATATTTATTGCAGTGATTTCAATTTTTGAACAGTGTAGCTTAAAACAGTGTTTTAAATTTTTGAGCAGTTTAATTTAAACGGGCAGAGTATGTAACGCGTGTTGCCGACTTGACTTATTTAGTTCGCATTGAATGTATGGAGATTTGCATGCAGGGAAATGACCCAAGGAGAAGGGACAAAGATATTTAAGTGGCCAGATGGAATTTTTAAGGGCTTTTTTCCACCATGAAGCAGTAATGGCTTTTTTTCACCATGAAGCAGTAACGGGTTCGTTCCGCCAGTAGGCCGTAGTGGCTTTCTTTTCCAGAACGCCAGAGTATTTTTTTTCTCAGTGATGTATAGTAGTGCAGTAACGGTTTCTAGCTCTCGAGTTTAAGGCTTTTTCCTTTTTTTTTTGCAATATCCTGCTCATTCTCAGGCATTTCGGGTCAAAAAGTGTTTAGCAACCCAAATGAAAGTAGGATGGTAATGGCTGAGACAATATTTTTATGAGAATCTCACCAGGAGAGGCCAAGTAACTTATTGAAAACCCACGAGGAGAAACAAATCCGTAAGTCATAAGCACACCAGTCTAAATATCTCACTTCCTGTCTACAAGTGCGTTTCCAACGACTACTCAACACGTGTAACTCGCGGAGTTAATTTCACAAACTTTTAATATCGTGTTTTATCAAGCCTTTTATTACAAACTTAGTAATCCTGATTTAAAGACTCTTTGTAATAGTGTACACTCTTCTAGCTTATTTTTTTTTTTATGGGTCTAGCACACGTGCTACAGGGAAGTCCCTAAAGCGCTACAGGAGCGACACGTGTGCGGAGAAAGCGATTCACGTTGTTCTTGAATCGCTATAGATTGTACTCGGTGGGAAACACAGTCCTGGGCAAATTATTCCAAAGGGATGATGTTCTCCATATAAAAGACTGCTTGAAAAGCGTTGTACGAGGAGTAACAAGCTGAACCTCTTACGGATGTGAAGAATTAGCGCGACGTGTACTTCTAACATGCACCGCTCTGGGAGGAATTAAGCGGGCCACATCCTTCAAACACTTTCCATGAAAGTACTTGTAGAATAGGCTCAAGTCGCCAACCGTTCTTCGATGTTCCAGCGAATCAAGGCCGACGGTTAGTTCCGGGTTTCCAGTCAGACGAACAGCTCTTCTCTGAATAGAATCCAACAAATGCAGTGTATGTTTGGTAGCGGAGCTCCAAACATGGGAGCAGTATTCCATAGTTGGTCGAATTTGAGCTTTGTAAAGAATTAACAGTTGTTGTGGAGTGTAAAGCTTTCTGGTTCGAAATAATAGTCCCAACTTTTGAGAAGCTCTCCTTGCTATGCCTGCAACATGTTCATGCCAGGACATATTTGCTCCCAAATTAACGCCCAACAAATTGAGTGACGATGTTAAAGGAATGGAGTGCCCCGACATAACTATGTCGGGTTCAGCAACGTTAACTTTTTTAGAAAAAAAACTGCCGCCTGGGATTTTGTAGCGTTAAATTAGTGAAGGTGTCAGAAAGAAATCCGTCGACTGCCACTCGTAAAGAACGCTCTCTGAGGAAACATGAGAGCCACAACCAGAACTTTTCCGACATACCATGAGAACGTAGCTTAGCCAACAGCCCATCGTGCCAAACACGAATATGTCAAGAGCAACCGCTCGAGATTTTCCAAAGTGTTCAATTGCATTGCCAAACATGTGTTACATAAGTCAGAAGATCTCCTGTTGATCTATTTTTACGAAAGCCATATTGGTGATCGCTAATAATGTTGAATCCTTCAAGATATTTTAGAAGATGCTGATTGATAGCCTTTTCCATGACTTTCGATATTATTGAAAGCAGTGCGATTGGTCGGTAGTTATTTGGCAAGGTCTTCTTGCCTTTTTAGGTATCGGCTGAACTGTAGCACATTTCCCGCAGGAAGGAAATATTCCCTTTCTGTAAGATAGGTTGAAAAGTCTACAGAAAACTGGTGTAAGTTCCCTCGCACAGATTTTAAGAACTATGGCAGGTATTCCGTCAGCGCCAGAAACCTTTTTGGTGTCTAGCTTCATCAGAATACGCTTTACGATACGCTGTCTGAAGACAACATCGGGCATCCTTGACTGCACTATGGGAATAGTAGGTGGTGTTTTGCCTTGGAAATCGACAGTAGAATGTGAAGCAAAGAGTTCAGCCAACAAGTTCGCTTTCTCAACAGGTGTCGTTGCAATAGAATTATCTGGCCATGTGAGTGGTGGTATGGTGGATTTGGTGAAATTTTGACTAACTGCCTTAGCGACCGACCAAAAGGACCTTGAATTGCCAGGACCGGCGAGAAGTTTGTTTCTAATCCGTTGATTGTGTACCTCCTTGGTTTCGTCGATAATGTCTTTGCATCTGTTCCTGGCACGAACAAATGTGTTACGATTTATGGTGTTAGGATTTTCGCGCCATTGTCGGTATGCTAGATGTTTAGAAGCAACAGCTTCTTTGCATTTTCGGTCAAACCAAGGCTTGCCGTTGGAAGGGCATTTCTTCGAAAAAGGGATGTAAGCCTCCATACCGGCCAAAATAACATCGGAAACCTCCACTGGCGCAGTCAGATGGGTCGTCGGATCGAAAACAAACGTCTAACCAAGGGAAAGTTCGAAAATATTCCATGAGATCTTCCCAGTTAGCAGACTTGTAGTGCCAAATCTTGCGCGGTTTAGGCGCCTCTCTGTCATTGATTGGTAGAATACTCGATGTCGAAAGTAGTTTATGGTCCACCTAACGGCGCATTTACGCTGACTGTGTAAATCTCCGGATTGGTGGTTAAAAAGAGATCAAGAAGACTGGCAAACTCTCCGTCTCGATCAGGGATCCGTGTTGGTTCGTCAATAAGCTGAGTTAAGCCACAACTGATTGAAAATGATTCGGCTTAAGGGATTTTTATTTAGTAGTAGTAATTTTTAAGAATGTAATAAAGTTAGTAATTTTTATTTTGTTAATAATATACCCTTCCTTATTTAAATGTGTAGTGTTTCACTGACCTACCCGCTTTATCTTTCAGTACGCAACGGATGTACCCAATTCAATTTTATTTCAACACCTAATTAACTCTTCAGTATTTTTTCATTTTTAGAGCTGAACTTAGAATCTTTTTATTCTAAATTGAATGGTGCTCAAAAATAGTACAACCAAATTTTGAACAACTATAGAAACTATTTTCAAAAGGCGTACAAAAATTACCTCGATCTCCATGTTCTCTCCAAACAAAACGAGCTAGCCGATTTCTTAATTCTGTCCTCTATTAGTATTAATATCCACTCAATCCATTCTCAAAATTAAGATATACATAAGGGGCAAATAACGGCTTCTATTTAATAAATAAAATAGTTATTACAAATAAAGGAAGTTGGGACATTATAAAATAGCACTCCAACGTGAGGCTATAAAAATGGCCCCGCTTCTAGACGATATAAGCTTAATAGTTTTAAATAGCTGGGAAGAATAATTACAAGCTACGGAGACAGGGAAGTAAAACAAAAGTCTGTGAAGGCATCACTAATAGCAGGTTGCTTAACGGATATAGTCTGGAAAAATAAATACCTCACAGTGGAAAGCAAAATAAGAATATATAAGACAACAGTGAGACCGATCCTCACATATCCTGTAGAAACAAGAGTTGATACACGTAAAACAGCACAAATGATGAGGACAACAGAAATGAAGGTGATTAGGGACATACATGGAAAAACTATCCACGACAAAATCCGCAACAAAGATCTACAAGAACTAAGTAAGATCTAAGAAATATCCAAATGGATCAGAACTAGAAGAAAACAATGGAATAAACACGTAAATCTGATGAACGACAACAGACTGGTAAAAAGGGCCAAACTCAACAAACCTTGGGGTAAACGAACTAGGATGGAAGGAATGCTGGACGTCCACATCCGAAGATGGGGATAAAATAGGCAGTATGCCTACTTATATGACACGCCATATAAGAAAGAAGAAAAAGAAGAACATTTTGGAGAAACTCGACCGCTTGCATTTGATATATCCAAGGCATTTGACCGCGTTTGGCATGACGGATTGTTGGCTAAGCAATGCTCTTATGGTGTGTATAAAAAGTTTTGTTTATAGCTCTTTACTAGCGGCAGTGGACTGATTTCTTTCTAATACCTTCACTATCAACGCCGATGTGCCCCAAGACTCCATACTATCTCTTACTCTCTTTCTCATTTATATTAACAATCCGCTGAAAAGGACCAGGACTCCAATCTACAGCCTTGCAGATGACAGTATGCTTATTTCTTCATTCACATTAAGCGTTCGAACATTCGCTACTCATGCAAATATCCGCACACAGTAGGAAGTCGTTCAAACCTAGCAAAGACCTGGAAGGAATTCTATCTTTGTGTGAGAGTAACCAAGTTGAATTTATCGCTACGATGGAATACTACTTCCATATTTGGGGCTCTGCTTCCAAACATACACTGCATTTATTAGATTCTAATCAGAAGAGAGCAGACGGCCTTATTGGGGACTCAGAACTCACCAGCAACCTTAATTGTCATGGAAAGTGTTCGCTTGATGTAGCCCGTTTAATTCCTTCCAGAGCGGTGCATGTTGGGAATACGCATCGCGCCAATAATTCATCTTCCGTATGAGGTTCAACTTGTCACTCCCTGTATAACCCTGTTTAAGCAGTCTCTAGATCGACTAATCAAGGGAGAAAGATACATTCGTAGTGCCCAAAAGAGAATGCCTCACCCCTCATCTTCATTTAGTTGTGTCTTTGTTAAGCTGCTTGTTTTATTTTTTTTTTCCCGTCCCTTCTGCTTTTCAAAGCGTATCCAAGATAGGTCACCATCACCTAATAGCTCACATGCGCATTGAGCCCTGGAATACCGTTTCTTCACTGTAATAAGTTACCCGAGGCTCCAGTGGGTGATTTATCACATAAATCCAAAGACGGCGTCCTAGAATTGACCGTTGGATAACCCTTCCGAAAATATACCGACTGACAGATAACTAATGCCTCGTGCGACGAAGCGTAACATGTAGACCTAATCTGATATTTACTATTATTACTAATATTAGGGGAAAGTCAGTTAGTACTGCTTGTACAGTAGTATGACTCAACAAACTTTCAGGTGAAACTGTCTAAGATAAAAATCCAGCAAGATTCATGTTTAAATATTGGTCTTAAAACACTTATTTTTTAAAAAATATTTTTGTTTTTGTTAAAACAGGCGCTTATGTCTGGCTTTAGGCCAATAAGGTCTTACCTGATATCATTTTGGCAGCACTGGCAGGAGCAAAATTATTACTAAGATGTAAACTATTGTCGGGTTGACAGTGTGAGGGTAATATTTTTACATATACAGTTTCTCAAAAATGCGCAATGGAGCAAAGTTGCATTTCTATAAATGGAACGCCCCGTAAAGGTTTAAACATTTTAAAACCAGAAACTCTGTAGATACGCCTGAGCATTACCGAAATGGTGCTGTGAAACATTCTTAACTAAAGGCATTCAATATATTCTTTGCAGTACATAGAACTCAAAAAACCGGTCAAGTGCAAGTTGAACTTGCACAATTAGTGTTCCATACGTTGATTGCTTTTAAAATAAAAAATTTTGTTATGGTGGTATAAAATGATCAGTGACTTCACAAAACAAACCCCAAATAAGTTTTCAACAAAGTTTGTTTCCAATCTTTACTGAAAACTGATGACCTTGAAATTTTTGTTTTTTTATATACCAGATAAATTATTAAAGGTAATGCACTCGTGATAATTTTTGTTCAATCTACACCTCGTGGAGAATATTCCAGAATTTTTTCAAAATTTTCTGATCAGTACTTTTCGAGATAAGGTTGGGGAACAGCGATTTTTTAAGGTCTTTTCCTTTCTTGAAATATCCTGCTCATCCTCAGGCATTTCGGGTCAAAAAGTGTTTAGCAACCCAAATGAAAGTAGGATGGTAATGGCTGAGACAATATTTTTATGAGAATCTCACCAGGAGAGGCCAAGTAACTTATGGAAAACCCACGAGGACAGGTACAATCTGTAAGTCATAAGTACACCAGACTAAATGTCTCACTTCGTGTATATAAGTGCGTTTCAAACGACTACTCAACACGTGTAACTCGTGGAGTTAATTTCACAAACTTTTAATATAGTGTTTTATTAAGCCTTTTATTACAAACTTAGTAATCCTGATTTAAAGACTCTATGTAATAGTGTACACTCTTTTAGCTTAAGGGATTTTTATTTAGTAGAAGTAATTTTTAAGAGTGTAATAAAGTTAGTAATTTTTATTTTGTTAATAATATACCCTTCCTTATTTAAATGTGTAGTGTTTCACTGAACCACCCGCTTTATCTTTCAGGACGCAACGGATGTACCCAATTCAGTTTTATTTCAACAACTAATTAACTCTTCAGTGTTTTTTCTTTTTTTAGAGCTGAACTTAGAATCTTTTTATTCTAAAATGAATGGTGCCCAAAAATAGTACAATCAAATTTTGAACAACTATAGAGACTATTTTCAAAAGGCGTACAAAAATTACCTCGATCTCCATGTTCTCTCCCAAAAAACGTCCTAGCTGATATCTTAATTCTGTCCTCTATTTGTATTATTATCCACTCAATCCATTCTTAACATTAAGATATACATAAGGGGCAAATAACGGCTTCTATTTAATAAATAAAGTATTTATTAAAAATAAAAGAAGTTGGGGCTATACAAAATTGCGCCTCAACGCGCGGACATTATAAAATAGCGCTCCAACATGAGGCTATAAAAATGGCCCCGCTTCTAGACGATATAAGGTTAATAATTCTAAATACCTGGGAACAATGATAACAAGCTACGGAGGCAGGGAAGTAAAACAACAGTCTATGAAGGCATCACTAATAGCAGATTGCTTGACGGATATAGTCTGGAAAAATAAATACCTCACAGTGGAAAGCAAAATAAGAATATATAAGACAACAGTGAGACCGATCCTCACATATCTTGTAGAAACAAGAGTTGATACACGTAAAACAGCACAAATGGTGAGGACTACAGAAATAAAGGTGATTAGGACTGGGGGAAACTAGGACATGGAAAAACTATCCACGACAAAATCCGCAACAACAAGACAAGAAATATCCAAATGAGCCAGAATTAGAAAAACACAATGAAATAAATACGTAGATCGGATGAACGACAACAGACTGGTAAAAAGAGTCAAACTCAATAAACCTTGCGGTAGAAGAACTAGGGCAGACCTTCGAAAAGATGGAAAGAATGCTGGACGTCCACATCCGAAGAGACCTAATGGGGATAAAACAGGCAGTATGCCTACTTATATGACACGCCATATAAGAAAGAAGAAAAAGAAGGACATTTTGGAGAATGTCGAGCGCTTGCACTTGATATATCCACGGCGTTTGACCGTGTTTGGCATGACGGATTGTTGGCTAAGACACGCTCTTATGCTATGTCTAAAAAGTTTTGTTTATAGCTCTCGTGTTTCTTCAGACAGTGTTCTTTACGAGTTGCAGTGGACTGATTTTTTTCTAATACCTTCACTATCAAGGTCAGTGTGCCCCAAGACTCCATACTTTCTCTTACTCTCTTTCTCATTTATATTAACGATCTGCTGAAAAGGATCACGAATCTACAGCTTTGCAGATGACTGTACGCTTATTTCTTCATTCACATTAAGCGTTCTAACAATCGCTATTCATGCAAATGACCGTACACCGTAGGAAGTCGTTCAACCTAGTAAAGACCTGGAAGAAATTCTATCTTGGGGTGAGAGTAACCAAGTTGAATTTAACGTTATAATAGAATACTGCTTCCATATTTGGGGCTCTGCTCCCAAACATACACTGCATTTGTTAGATTTTAATCAGAAGAGAGCTGACGGCCTTACTGGAGACCCAGAATTCACCAGTAACCTTAACTGTCATGGAAAGTGTGTAATTGATGTAGTCCGCTTAATTCCTTTCAGAGCGGGGCCTGTTAGCAATACATGCCGCGCCAATACCTTATCATCCTTATGAGGTTCAACTTGTCACTCCCTGTACAACCCTTTTTAAGTAGTCTCTAGATCGACTAATCTAGGGAGAAAGATACATTCGTAGTACCCAAAAGAGAATGCCTCACCCCTCATCTTCATTTAGTTGTGTCTTTGTTAAGCTGCTTGTTTTATTTCTTTTTCCCGTCCCTTCTGCGTTTCAAAGCGTATCCAAGATAGGTCACCATCAGCTAGTAGCTCACATGCGCATTGAGCCCTGGAATACCGTTTCTTCACTGTAATAAGTTACCCGAGGCTCCGGTGGGTGATTTATCACATAAATCCAAAGACGGCGTCCTAGAATTGACCGTTGGATAATCCTTCCGAAAGTATACCGACTGACAGATAACTAATGCCTCGTGCGCCTAAGCGCAACATGTAGACCTAATCTGATATTTATTATTATTAATAATATTAGGGGAAAGTCAGTTAGTACCGCTTGAACAGTAGTACGACTCAACAAACTTTCAGGTGAAACTGTCTCAGATAAAAAATCCAGCAAGATTCATGTTTACATATTTTTTTTCTTTTGGGCTTAGCACACGTGCTGCAGGGAAGTCCCTAAAGCGCTCCAGGAGCGGCATGTATGCGGAAAAAAAGCGATTCACGTTGTTCTTAAATCGTTGTAAGTTGTACTCGGTGGAAAAAAACACAGCGCTGGGCAAATTATTCCAAAGGGATGATGTTCTTCATATAAAAGTCTGCCTGAAAAGCGTTGTACGCGGAGTAACAAGCTGAACCTCATACGGATGCGAAGCACCAGCGCGACGTGTATTTCTAACATGCACCGCTTTGGGAGGAATTAAGCGGGCTACATCCTTAGAGCACTTTCCATGAAAATACTTGTAGAACAGACTCAAGTCGCCAACCGTTCTTCGATGTTCCAGCGAATCAAGGCCGCCGGTCAGTTCCGGGTCTCCAAACAGACGAACAGCTCTTCTCTGAATAGAATCCAACAAATCCAGTGTATGTTTGGGAGTGGAGCCCCAAACATGGGAGCAGTATTCCATAGTTGGTCGAATTTGAGCTTTGTAAAGAAGTAACAGTTGTTGTGGAGTGTAAAGCTTTCTGGTTCGAAATAATATTCCCAACTTTTGAGAAGCTCTCCTTGCTATGCCTGCCACATGTTCATGCCAGGACATATTTGCTCCCAAACTAACGCCCAACAAATTGAGCGACAATGCTAGGGGAATGGGGTGCCCCGACATTGCCATGTCGGGTTCAGCAACGTTAACTTTTTTAGAAAAAACTGCCGCCTGGATTTTCGTAGCGTTAAATTCCACTTGGTTACTGTCACTCCAAGATAGAATTTCTTCCAGGTTTTGGTTAAGTTGAACGACCTCCTGCTGTCTGCGGATATTCACCTGTGCAGCCGATGTCCCAGCATTCAAAGTGAATGAAGAGATATGCGTGTTGTCATCTGCAAAGCTGTAGATTGGGTTCCCAGTCTTTTCCAGCAGATCGTTAATGTAAATGCGAAAGAGAATAGGAGACAATTTGGAGCCTTGGGCACACCGGCGTTGATAGTGAAGGTGTTAGAAAGAAATCCGTCGACCGCCACTCGTAAAGAACGCTCTCTGAGGAAACATGAGAGCCACAACCAGAACTTTTCAGACACACCACAAGAGCGTAGCTTACCCAACAGTCCATCGTGCCAAAAACGGTCGAATGCCTTGGATATGTCAAGAGCAACCGCTCGAGCCATATTGGTGATCTCTAATGATATTGAATTGTTCAAGATATTTATATTGGTCTTAAAACACTTATTTTTTTAAAATTATTTTTGTTTTTGTTAAAACAGGCGCTTATGTCGGACTTTAGGCCATTAAGGTCTTACCTGATATCATTTTGGCAGCACTGGCAGGAGCAAAATTATTACTAAGATGTAAACTACTGTCGGGTTGACTTGAACCTAAAAAAAAATATATGTTCAGATAATTTAACCCATCAATGCTTAGATAGTTTCTAGCGAGAGCCAAAGGAATTCATTATTTGATATAACAAAAGCATCTCAAAAAAGAACAAGTTAGTATTTTATGCAAAACAAAAAAAAATTAATTTTAGCGTATTTTTTAGAAATATATTTTGAAAATTAACAATACCTTTAGTAAAAAGCAATCATAATGAAAATCCATTTTCAAAACGAATAAAAACCATTTCATTTAATATTCCACATCATTTAAATTGTTAAAAAACTGTGGCTTTCATTTAAAACAAATGAAAAAGTTACAGTTCACATTTTATGATGAATGAAATTTTCCAGCTTCATAATTTGAATGGATTATTGTACTATACCCTTTGTCCAAAAAGAACTTTTAATGGAAAATAAAACACAAACAAATAAAAAAGTTTATTATCAGTCATTTCCCTTGATATATTGGCGGAATGAGTTTCTTATATAAATAAACTAGCCGTGCCCGCGGCTCCGCTCACGTGGACTTGATTCACCTTTATCGTCACTGCTTATTCGTTATGTTTATATTATTATATAGCTCAAGGGGCCTTAGAGGCCCATGGCTTGGTTGCATACTTGTCTCCACTTCTTTTTGTCTCCTGGTAGCTTTTCCCAGTGCGGGATTCCCATCAACTCCGGATCTTGCTTTACTGCCTGAATCCACGTAGATCGAGGTCTACCCTTGCCTCTTCTTCCAACCACTCCTCTTATTAGGGCTTGCTTTGCCTGTCTTTCTTCCTTCATCCTTGCCACGTGCCCCAACCATCCTAATCGCTGGCTTATTATGATTTGGCTTATAAGGGTTTTCGTATATAGGCATTTTAATTCGTAGTTTATTCTTCTTCTCCACAGTCCCTCTTCTTTCCTTCCTCTGTAGATTCTTCTCAAAGCTTTCCTTTCCCACACCTCCAACGTCTCCTTTTCTCTTGCATTCAGTTTCCACGTTTCGCATCTATATGTCACCGTGGGTCTGACAACTGTCGTATATATTCTTTCTTTTGCTTTTCTTGATACATTCTTTGATTTCAATAATAGATTCATTGCCCCCAAACATCTCTGTTCTTTCGCTATTCTTTCTTGTATCTCCGTCCTTTCTTGTCCACCCTCTGTTATTGTTAATCCCAGATAATTAAATTTGTCTACTTTTTCAAACATATATCTTTTCCCTAAGTTGTTTATTATATCTAAACTTTTGTTGTTTGTGTTATCCTTCTTCTTCGTAATTTCCACGTATTTTGTTTTTTCCTCATTTATCTTTAGTCCTCTCATCCTTCCCCTTTCTTCTATCCTACTTATGGCTTTTTTGAGGTTCTCTTTTGCTCTTGCAATCACTGCTACATCATCCGCATAGGCCAAGCATCGGCAGGTTTGTTGGTATATCGTTCCATTTGTTTTTATTTCTGACTCCCGGATTATCTTCTCTAGTACCAAATTAAATAGACATGTCGACACTGGTTCCCCCTGTCTTCACCTTAAACTTGTCTGATACTTTGCCCTCAACCGACACTCTATTTTCTGTGTCATTCAGGGTCATTCTCACCATGCGAATCAATTTACTTGGACTTTTTGGTTCTTCCATTATCTTGAAGAGTCCTTCTCTATTTACAGAGTCATATGCTTCTCTGAAATCCACAAAGACCAAGTGTAGTGCCAAATTTTGTTCTAAGCTATTATCTTGGATTTGCTTAATAGAAAATATCTGGTCTGTAACCAACCTATTTTTCCTGAATCCACACTGGTACTCTCCCAGAATAGACTCGGCTTTCTCTGCTAGTCTGTTTTTGATAGTCAACACTACTATCTTGTACACGACATCCAGTAAGGCTATTGGTCTATAATTAGCACATATAGTTTTTTCTCCTTTTTTGTATATTGGACACATGAGCGACTTTCTCCAGCTCACTGGCATCTTTTCTGTTTCCCATATTTCTTGCACCAACCTACTCCTCCAGCTTTTATCAGTTCTACAGTTTCCACCCGGGACCTTATTTTTTTTTGGGTTCTGAGTATTTCTTTTATTTCTTCTTTGTAGGGTTCATTTATCGCGTCCTGCTCTTCAGTTTATTTTGCTTCCTATTTCTCATTCAACTCATTTTCTTCTCCATTTAGTGTTTGTTTAAAGTATTCCCCCCATCTATGCAATCTTTCTGCGAAGCTTACTGCTAAACTTCCATCTTTTTTCCTACATATTAGCATTTTGTCTCTGTTTATTCCCTTTGTATTTTATAAAAAAAAAACACGTAAATCGGATAAGTGGTTCTTGAGTGCTAAGCGCAGTAATCGATAGACAGACAGACAGAGAGACGTTACGTTTTATATATATTATAGATTTTTTTTTACATATATTAAATTAAGAATTAAAAAAAAAATCACGTAAATCGGATGAGTGGCTCTCGAAAGATAAGCACACTAACGGACACACAGACAGAGACGTTGCGTTTTATATATATATTATATAGATTATTATTATTATATAACCTGGTCAGAGAACATATGTATGAATTTAAAAAATCACGTAAATCGGATAAGTGGTTCTCGAGAGATAAGCGCGCTAACGGACAGACAGACAGACAGAGAGACATTGCATTTTACATATATTATAGATATAGATTATTATTATTATTACTATATAACATGGCCAAAGAATATATGTATGAATTTAAAAAAAGACACGTAAATCGGATATGTGGTTCTCGCTTGATAAACGCACTAATGGACAGACAGACAGAGAGACATTGCATTTTATATATATTATAGATTATAGATTATAGAAATTCTCTGCTACATAATATTGTTCCAAATTTAATCGTTTAGGCTGTGTACTGCAAGGGCACGCGCTAGCGGCAAACTTTTTTCCGACTTCATTCACTATTATTGTCACTGCTCATTCCCTATGCTATCTATCGTAATAAAATATAGCCTATAACCTGGCCAGAGAACATATGTATGTTTTAAAAAAAAAGTACGTAAATCGGATAAGTGGTTCTCAAGTGATAGACGCACTAACGGACAGACAGACAGACAGACAGACAGAGAGACGTTGCATTTTATATATATATTATAGATAAATAAATAAATATGGTCTTTATTTCCAATTATGAAAGAAAAAAAAAACATCATAAACTAAATAAAAAAATGCTACATTAAATTAGAAAATGCCGAAGGTCAGTTGGAAATGTAAGACCACGAAGGTACAAACATTCCCCCTGTTCTTTACCTTAAGCATCCTAATACTAAAGATTATAGAATACTATATTTATCTATTAAACTGTGCTAGTATCTTAATAAAACTATGTAATGTTGTAAGTGTTAGGAAAAAGGAAAAAAAAGACGAAAAAAAAAAGAATGGCTTATGACACAACTAGAGCAAACAAAAAAAAACAACCCTTGATATAAATTGAAATGTTAAACAGAGAGGCGAGTCACCCAAATATATCCGAGACAAATAATATAATTTATACAGAGCACAGATACACTCAAGAGCTAGTGATATTCTTTTTTGAAGGAAAATTTACATAAATAAGGACTATATCTTTATATATTTAACAAAATCCTCCTATACGCTGCCTTGAATGACATAGGATCTAATAGTTTTATATTTTCTGGAATTGAGTTATAAAACCTTAGCTATTTGAAAAGAGAAGGACGATCTAAATTTTTCAGTTTTGTAAGCTGGAGGCGTAAGGCGACCCCTAAAACGGACATTCAAATTATGAACATCTGATCTAAAGGTAATTTTTTTATGTAGGTAGGAGGGAACACCCGTTAAGACAATTTTGTGGAATAAACAAGCCGCATACAAACAACGTCTATTTAACTATCCCAGTTGAAACAATTTGTGTGATATGTGATTCCTTTTACGAATACCAAATATCAGGCGCAAACATGAATTTTGAAAAACTTGGATACGTCATCTATCGGATGAGTGTATTGAAAATCCATATATACATAGTATCACAAAAATTTAATCTGGACAATACCAGAGACTCACACAATATAGTTTTCAATATTTGATTTAAATAGTCCCTAGAATTGCAAATCATCTTCAAATTTAAGTACGCCCGACGTATAACTATATTCACATGCGATCTGTACCTCAAATTATAGTCCATAGTAAGGCCTAAATTTCTACATTTGTCATCAATCCGTAACACTTCCCCGTTGATTTTAATATTAATATGTAGTTAGCAACCGCCTCTGAGCTTCCGAGTATCAAAAACCATGACTGTACTTTTTTTTTATTAATTGATAGCGAGTGGTTACTGGCAGTAGAAACTAGCCTCACCAAATTATCATTTATTTCTCTAACACATCTGTGAATCTCTTTAGGACGATATATGTGATAAAGCTGCGTATCGTCGGCTTACAAGTGTACCTTGCAATACCTCGCCCGATGTATTAGTTGTAAAGTGTTAATTGAAAATAATAGAGGTCCCAAAATGGAACCTTGTGGGACACCACAGGTAATTGGTAATTGTCTCGACTCAATACGGCGACTCGCACTGATTGACTTTGATTACTTAAAAAACTTTGCAATAATTTCAAGCTGTTGTTACTGAGAAAAATGTATGTCAGTATAGAACAAAGAAGGCTGTGACTTATTGTATCAAAGGCCTTAGAAAAATCAATGAGGGTCAAAACTGCTCAGCACCCTCCATCGATACCCCTGGGTATGTCATCAATTACTTCCACCTGGTCTTTTAGATCACTATATCACTGTAAGCCTAGTTCTAACCAATGCCGGGTGTAGGTCTTCCCTCTAAACTTCCATCTTAATCTATTTGTAGCTATTGTCATCCATGCAATGCCCGCAACTCTCTGTATATCGTCCCGCATTCTTGTTTTGGGACGACCTACGCTCTTTTTCTATTCTTGTGGTCTCCATTCTATTGTTCGCTTGGTCCATCGATCATCCATCGTGCGTGCCACATGTCCAGCCCATTGCCATTTTCTTTCTGCTACATGCATGTATCTACTTGTTTCTTTTTCTATCTTTAAGTTTTATCCCGATCATCTGTCTTTCGTGTGTTCTCTGGGTTCACGCTAGTTTTCGCATATGGGCTTTATTCAGTGTCTAAGATTCAGCGCCATACGTAAGCATGAGTAGAATGCACTGATCACAAACTTTCACCTTTAACGTATTTGGGATTTCTTTATCTTTAAATAACTTAATTTTCCGAATGCACACCATCTTAACCTGATTCGTCTTGAAAACTCGTCCCAGACACAATCTTTCGTCGTAGTAATTTTTTGCCCCAGATACACATACTCATCAGCAATTTGGCGAGCTGTTTCTTCCAAATTTATAGCTAGGTTGTTATTAGTGTGGGTTCAGAGTTGTGTTTTGTTTTTATTACAGTTTAAGATCAATGGTTTTTGAGTGGTAATTTAATTCATTTATCATTTTTTGTAACTCATATGGATTACCACTAGGGGTAATATCGTCTGCGACTCAGATACGCACCATCTACCTTAAGGCCCTTCTTTGTCCAATCTAGTTGATCGATTACGTCTTTTAGAGCTGTAGGAATTTATTATATACTAGATTTTATGTACATCTTTGTCTTTTCATATAAATCTTTGATTAGGGTAATGTATTTTAGGTACCGTTAAAGATCGTCGTCACCCTTCTAAGTTATTGCTGCTATACTGATAAAATAATCTTTATTTGTTTACTTACTTCGTTGACAACAATTTTCAACATCATGGTAATCTTTAAACTTCAAAGAAAAATGCTTGTAGAGAGTGGCATGGTCCTGGTTCTAAAAATGCAGGGGGTTAGGACACCTCTAAAGGACAATTTTTTGACAAGAAGCTTAAAATATGTAATATGGTGGGGTAACATATCTCTCTCTTTTCTTAAACCGGAGTGATGTATCTTTTGGCCCCCTTGGTCTACGCCACTGTCAAAATATGTACAGAGTGGCCTGAATTGGACACTTTTAAATGTAAACCCCTTTATCCAAAGGAGATAGACGAAAACTGATGTCGGTGTCTGAGGCTCAATTTTTATGATAAACTCAATTATACAGGGTGTTTTTCAAAAATCTGCATTTTGGAAAAATGTTTGTAATTCTTTTCCTATTGAAAATTTTTGATTTCTGTAAAAACATTCTCAAAGCAGTTTTTCACGTGGATTTCAACGGTGTAAGTTACATTTTTTACAACTAATATTTTAATAGTTATTAACGCAAAAAATATATTTTTTAAATGGGATACCCTGTATATTTTTCCTTATCCGAATAGAGCTTTATTATCATTCTAAAAATATAGCACACTTTATATTTTCCTTAAAACTACTTCAAAATATAAAGGTTTTCAGTTTTTTACGTGAGTTTTAAATGCACATTTTGTGAAGTAGGCTTTGGACGAAGCGGCCATATGGTTTAATTCAATTGTTTACTCGTATTTGTCAAATTTTACTTCAGGATCAGTTATTGAATTGTCAAATAAATCGCAATGAAGTTTGACAATTACGAAAAATGGGATCTGATACAAACCGAAGAAAATTCGAAAGCGGCAAGTAATTTGTACCACGGACGGTATCCAGAGAGGCGTCAACCCTTGAAGGATATATTCGCTCGATTGCGATATAACCTAGTTGATACTGGCCAGTTTGAAAAGAAACGGCCCAAAAATTATGCATCAAACAGGGATAGGGAGTTAGAAGAAATAGTAGTTTTAGGAACTATCAGAAATAATCCCAACACTTCAACTCGACAGTTAAAAGAATCCACTGCACTACCAAGAATTAACGTAAGTCGTACTTTAAAGAAGCACAAATTCAGCCCATATAGGACAAGAAAAGTTCATCACCTTAGAGACGGAGATTTTCAACGGCGTATGGATTTTTGCCAATGGTTTCTGGCGAATTGTAACCATGTTCCGAATTTTTCATTAAATTGCATTTGGACAGATGAAGTTTATGTAAGCAATGCAGGTATTTTTAACCGTTACAATTCTTATACATGGGCACAAGAAAATCTTCATTTAGTTGTGGAGCAAAGAAATCAAGGCATATTTGGATTTAATGTGTGGGCAGGAATTTTTAGAGGCAGGGTTATAGGTCCATTTATTTACGAAGGAACACTCACCTCTCATTGATATTTAGAAATTTTAAGACAGCAAATAGAACCTCTTGTTGATGAACTGCCGTGAATGGACCTTAGAAATATATTTTTTTTAACATGACGGGGTACCCCGTTATTACGCTGCAATTAACAGTAATTTTTTATCGACCAATTTCGACGACAACTGGATAGCCTACCAAGGTCTGAACCGTTGGCCAGCAAGGTCACCGGATTTAACACCCATGGACTTCTATCTCTGGGGAAGATTGAAAGACCTAATTTTTAAATTGCCGACAAACACTAGGTAAGAGTTAGAAGTCGCAGTGATACAAAGTTTTGCAGCTCTCATTCCTCTTGAACTAATCAACTCGGTAAGATGCCGCCTATGTGTAAATGATACTGGTCAACATTTCGAACATCTCTTATAGAAAATTATTTGGTTTTAGTTTGCTCTACTTGGAATAAAGTGTTTTATTGTTGTTTTATTTTATTTTCTATATAGTTCAAAGTACTATAGCATTTAGTAAATTTTATTGTAGTTATGACTCTTAGAGTTACTTCTGGGAAAAAAATATACAGGGTATCCCATTTAAAAAAATATATTTTTTGCGTTAATAACTATTAAAATATTAGTTGTAAAAAAAATGTAACTTACACTGTTGAAATCCACGTGAAAAAGTGCTTTGAGGATGTTTTTACAGAAATCAAAATTTTTCAATAGGAAAAGAATTACAAACCTTTTTCCAAAATGCAGATTTTTGAAAAACACCCTGCATATCTGAAACGGTAGTAGATATCGATATGCGGTTTTCACCATTGAGTTTATCATAAAAATTGAGCCTCAGACCCCGACATCAGTTTTCGTCTATCTCCTTTAGATAAAGGGGGTTTACCTTTAAAAGTGTCCAATTTGGACCACCCTGTACATATTTGTCTTTTCATATAAATCTTTGATTAGGGTAGTGTATTTTAGGTACTGTTAAAGATCGTCGTCGCCCTTCTAAGTTATTGCTGCTATATTAATAAGATAATCTTTATTTGTTTACTTACTTTGTTGACAATAATTTTCAACATCATGGTAATCTTTAAACTCGAGAAAAAAAATGCTTGTAGAGAGTGGCATGGCCCTTATTCCAAAAATGCAGGGGGTTAGGACAGCTCTAAAGGACAATTTTTTGACGAGAAGCTTAAAATATGTAATATGGCGGGATAACATATAGGAGACGCTCTTTTCTTAAACCATAATAGAGGAGTGATGTATCCTTTGGCCCCTTTGGTCTACGCCACTGCTTAAGGGGTGTCAAAATATGTACAGGGTGGTCCAAATTGGACACTTTTAAAGGTAAACCCCTTTATCCAAAGGAGATAGACGAAAACTGATGTCGGTGTCTGAGGCTGAATTTTTATGATAAACTCAATGGGGAAAACCACATATCGATATCTAGTACCGTTTCAGATATACAGACTGTTTTTCAAAAATCTGCATTTCGGAAAAATATTTGTAATTCTTTTCCTATTGAAAATTTTTGATTTCTGTAAAAACATTCTCAAGAGCACTTTTTCACGTGGATTTTAACAGTGTAAGTTACATTTTTTTACAACTAATATTTGAATAGTTATTAACGCAAAAATATATTTTTTAAATAGGATACCCTGTATATTTTTCCTTATCCGAATAGAGCTTCAAATTATCATTCTAAAAATATAGCACACTTTATATTTTGCTTAAATCTACTTCAAAATATAAAGGTTTTCAGTTTTTACGCGAGTTTTAAATGCACATTTTGTGAATTAGGCTTTGGACGGAGCGGCCATATGGTTTAATTCAATTGTTTACTCGTAGTTGTCAAATTTTACTTCAGGATTAGTTATTGAATTGTCAAATAAATCGCAATGAAGTTTGAAAATTACGAAAAATGGGATCTGATAGTGTGTTTCATACAAACCGAAGAAAATTTGAAAGCGGCAAGTAATTTGTACCAGAGAGGCGTCAACCCTTGAAGGATATATTCGCTCGATTGCGATATAACCTAGTTAATACTGGCCAGTTTGAAAAGAAACGGCCCAAAAATTATGCATCAAACAGGGATAAGGAGTTAGAAGAAATAGTAGTTTTAGGAACTATCAGAAATAGTCCCAACACTTCAACTTGACAGTTAAAAGAATCCACTGCACTACCAAGAACTAACGTAAGTCGTACTTTAAAGAAGCACAAATTCAGGCCATATAGGACAAGAAAAGTTCATCACCTTAGAGACGGAGATTTTCAACGGCTTATGGATTTTTGCCAATGGTTTCTGGCGAATTGTAACCATGTTCCGAATTTTTCATTTGGACAGATGAAGTTTATGTAAGCAATGCAGGTATTTTTAACCGTTACAATTCTTATACATGGGCACAAGAAAATCTTCATTTAGTTGTGGAGCAAAGAAATCAAGGCATATTTGGATTTAATGTGTGGGCAGGAATTTTTAGAGGCGGGGTTATAGGTCCATTTATTTACGCAGGAACACTCACCTCTCATTGATATTTAGAAATTTTAAGACAGCAAATAGAACTTCTTGTTAATGAACTGCCGTTAATGGACCTTAGAAATATATTTTTTTCAACATGACGGGGTACCCCGTTATTACGCTGCAATTAACAGTAATTTTTTATCGGCCAATTTCGACGACAACTGGATAGCCTAGGTCTGAACCGTTGGCCAGCAAGGTCACCGGATTTAACACCCATGGACTTCTATCTCTGGGGAAGATTGAAAGACCTAATTTTTAAATTGCCGACAAACACTAGGCAAGAGTTAGAAGTCGCAGTGATACAAAGTTTTGCAGCTCTCATTCCTCTTGAACTAATCAACTCGGTAAGAAGTGTCCAGAAAAGGTGCCGCCTATGTGTAAATGATACTGGTCAACATTTCGAACATCTCTTATAGAAAATTATTTGGTTTTAGTTTGCTCTACTTGGAATAAATTGTTTTATTGTTGTTTTGTTTTATTTTCTACATAGTTCAAAGTACTATAGCATTTAGTAAATTTTATTGTAGTTATGACTCTTAGAGTTACTTCTGGGAAAAAATATACAGGGTATCCCATTTAAAAAATATATTTTTGCGTTAATAACTATTAAAATATTAGTTGTAAAAAAATGTAACTTACACTGTTGAAATCCACGTGAAAAAGTGCTTTGAGAATCTATTTACAGAAATCAAAAATTTTGAATAGGAAAAGAATTACAAACCTTTTTCCAAAATGCAGATTTTTGAAAAACACCCTGCATATCTGAAACGGTAGTAGATATCGATATGCGGTTTTCACTATTGAGTTTATCATAAAAATTGAGCCTCAGACACCGACATCAGTTTTCGTCTATTTTCTTTAGATAAAGGGGTTTACCTTTAAAAGAGTCCAGTTTGGACCATCCTGAACATATTTGTCTTTTCATATAAATCTTTGATTAGGATAGTGTATTTTAGGTACTCTTAAAGATCGTCGTCACCCTTCTAAGTTATTGCTGCTATATTGATAAGGTAATCTTTATTTATTTACTTACTTTGTTGACAACAATTTTCAACATCATGGTAATTTTTAAAACTCGAGAAAAAAAATGCTTATAGAGAGTGGCATGGCCCTTATTCTAAAAATGCAGGTGGTTAGGACAGCTCTAAAGGACAATTTTTTGACGAGAAGCTTAAAATATGTAATATGGCGGGATAAAATATAGGAGACGCTCTTCTCTTAAACCAAAATGGAGGAGTGATGTATCCTTTGGCCCCCTTCGCCTATGCCACTGCTTAAGGACTGTCAGAATATGTACAGTTGATTCTGGAACCTCCGATTCATCTTTGATTAATCTCACGAACATTGTCTTTGATGAAATTACGCACGTTTTGAATGTAAACTGTTCTCGGTCAGTTTTAGGACAGCCTACTTAAGGAAAATGAATACTTCAAGCATCTTATGTTCACTTTGAAACCGTTAAGACACTTGTACACTTTATAGTAGTACAGAATAAGCCTTTATCATCGTATCAAGTCTGGCATAAAAATTAATCGCAGTTCTAAAATTGAAACACATTTTGATAATGTGCGTCAAAGTACACTGTCACTTCTACCACTACACCTAGCAACAGAAAGATGCAATAGCTGACGCTACAATTTCTTTGTGTTTTCATACAGCTCAATTTCTTTTTCGACAGAGGGTACAATCTGTAAACTGACGCATTACTAGGAATAATTCAGTAAAATCTGCCACTCATCAACTGACATGTAGTTTGGTAATTCTGTTATAAAATTGATATTGCATGAAGCAATCAGGAAATTTGATATTGTTTGGCTGTGAGTGAAGTTTACCACAGAACATCAAACATCTATAATGTTATTTGTATCGACGAAAACAGTTTATACAGTGCGGTCCAAAAATATTTCGATACGCTCATCTAAAAAGGTTATAATTCAAAGTTAGAGATATTTCAAGATTAGGCGGTCTTTCTTATTTAATATGTTCATTTATTTTTGTATTGAGTTCGTGAAATAAATCGCCCTCCGAGATTTTTGAGTTTCTTCATCAAAAATATAACAGCCGGTTTCCATCGGGCAGTCCGTTTGTTTGGTTGTGGGTCTGTTGCTGCGACTACTCTTGGACGAACTAAGAAATGGATTTGAAACTTAGTACAACATCACAAGCTATGAGGGAATATCGCACAGAATTGCCTACATCATCATCCAACTCTCAACAGGAAGATCATGAAAATCGTACAGATGTATGTGCCCACGAGTAAAGACGCAGAGGATGAAGTAGAGGAATTCTACGAAGACATAACGAGTTCTTTTAGATCAAACCCAGCGAATTACACCATAATAATGGGAGATCTTAATGCAGAATAGATAAACAACCATAGGGAGGTTTGGACTCGGGGACAGAAACGAAAGGGACAACCTTCTGATCAATTTTACGGAAAACATAACCTTTATATAAGGAATTCGTTCTTTAAGAAAAGCGACAATAGGAAATGGACGTGGAGAAGTCCTAACTCTGAAATAAAAAATGAAATAGACTTTGTCATCCCCAGCCACAGAAATATAATACAGAATGTCACAGTACTGAATAGGTGTACTACAGGGAGCGACCATAGACTACTGCGGGCTAGAGTATTCATAAATTTGAAAACTCTAAGCATTTCACAATAGATCGAGACCAGTTGACCCCATTAAATTATCAAGAAAGAGGACAGAGTATCAGCTATAGACAACAAAGAATTCAAGATGATACAATCATCGAAACAATAGATGCAAAAGCCGAAGAGCTAACATCTATAATTGAATCGGTGAGTTCGACAACCGTACAAGTCCAAAATTTGACATTTTAAACTGAGATAGCCATTTTGTTTTAAATATATCCCCCTATCAACTGAGCATAAAAACCGTACGATATACTTAAACGTTAACGCTCTACAGTAGGCTGCCGTTCGGTGATGACTGGAAAAACCGTACATGTCCGTGACTTGTACGGTTTTTCATCTCAGCTACTAAAATATCTGCAGTTATTTGTTTACAAAGAAAGAGTTGACTTCGTGTGGGTTTTATTAATTAAAATAGCTTAATTATCGTGTGTTTTTAAATTTGTTTAAATAAAATATGTCATCCTGTGACAGAGAAGATGTGGTTACTAGCAATGGCAACAAAAAAAGAAAAAGGAATATTGTTAGTTGGAAACATAACCAAAGAAAAATAGCACGTTTGCACGGTCAGGAATATGTTGGTAAAAACGGAAAACATATTGAAGCGAAAACTGTCGGACCTACATGCATGTAAGTTTACATTTTTTTTTTAATTAATTAATTTTAACTAATGAATACATTTTTAAGGTGTAAAAAAAAGTGCATGCAGCAGTTTACTGATGAAGAGAAAACAGAAATTATATCAAAATTATACGACGGTAAGCCAAAAAATGAACAAGATACGTATTTGCAGGGGCTTATTGAAGCAAAGCCTATTGAAAGACATCGGATAAGAGGCGTAAAACCTAAACAACAAAGAAAATCAAATTTTTTGTACTTTGTTATGAAACAATCAAATCGAATTTCCGTATGTAAACAGGCATTTATCAGTCTTCATGCCATATCTCATTGGCAAGTTCAGCGTTTAAACACTTTACTTCTAGCTACAAAATCACCAAAGGATTTAAGAGGCCGGCACAACAACAGACCTCGTGCAATATGCGAAGAATGGATTGTGAAAATAAAAGAACACATTGAGTCATTCCCGGTTAAAGTTTCCCATTACTCCTCAAAAACCATTCATTATTTGGATGCATCTTTAAATGTGAAGAAAATGTACAATCTGTTTATAGATAAAAATCCACAGCTAGAAAATTTGGTTAAATACGAATTCTATCTAAAATATTATAATGAAAACTACAATCTCAGATTTGGAAGACCACAGGTTGATGTCTGCTCGGTATGTGAAAGCCTTGGAGCTAAACTTAAAGATGTTAATCTTAATGACAATGCAAAGAGAGTGGTTGCAGCGGAACTCATAGTTCATAAAAGGCGCGCAAAAAAGTTTTACACGAAACTAAAAGAAGTGCAATCTCTGTGTAAGGAACGACCAGAAGTAATGGGCCTAGCTTTTGACTATATGCAGAATATGCCCCTCCCACATATCCCAGTTCAAGAAATTTTTTATCTGAGGCAACTTTGGGTATATGCATTTCAGATTCATAATCTTAAAGACAACACTGGTCATTTTTATAGCTACCACGAGGGTGAAGCTCTAAAAGGATCTAATGAAGTATGCACATTTCTTTATGATTATATATTGAACCACATACCATCTGAAATCACTGAGTTACACTTATTTTCTGATGGATGTGCGGGACAGAATCGTAACCAGACCATGGTTCGCTTTTTGCTAGCATTGCAGGCGACCAAGAGATTTAACAAAATATACCATTACTTTCCAATAAGAGGGCATTCATTTTTGCCCTGCGACAGGGATTTTGGTTGTGTCAAGAGGGTGATTAAAAAACACGATCGAATTTATATTCCAGAAGAATATCAAGAAATAATACTATCTTCAAGGAAAAAACAGCCATTTACTGTAAAGTTAATTCGACATAACGATATTATTGATTTTAAAAAGTGGTGGCCGACTGATTATAAAAAAACGTGTTCTATTTTAGTCAGTGGTGATAATACTAGAAGATTTTGCTGTGTCAAACTATAGGCAATTTCTTTATGACAGTTCAACTCCAGGTTATGTGACAACGTGGAATTACATAAACGGTTTTCTCTCCTACACATTTAAGTTATTAAAGCAACATAAGGAAAGTCCTTCTCTACCGACTGCTGGCGCTTATAAAGATCCTCTACTTATTAATGAGAAAAAAGTCGAGGATATTAAAAAAGTTATGCAATATATGACTGGTGAAATGTTAGAATTTTTCTACCATATAACATCCTGTAATACGACAACGGCAGAAAATGACGATTAAAATGTTTAAATCAGTATTTATTTGTTATTCTTTAGAACTATTAAAAATGTAATCATTTTTCACCTGTTTTATTTTTTTTTTACGATACTGATTTCGAAAACCGTACTTGTCCACTAACTTCTTTTAGCTATAACTCTTAGACCGTTTCGTTTATAGAAAAACTATTACTAGATATAAATCCCAGATCACCAGATCTAAAACTTCTCTGTGTATGCCAAACCTGAGAAATAAGTAATTTAAAAGATTATCAGTTTTTCTTAAATTTCTCAAAATGACATTTTCGGACATGTACGGTTGTCGAACTCACCGATTCAATTAAAGCAGCCTCCGTTGCAGTAGCCACAAAAACTGGAAAATAAGAGAACAAAATAAGTGACAACAGAGATGAGCACAAAATAGAGTGGACGGAGCTTAACAATTTAATCAGAAAAGAGATCAGAAAATATATAAGAACGCACAAGCATAAACTGATTTTCGAAACCATTGTATTAAATAAAGGCCTGAAAGTAATAAGCAAGAAACTGAATAACGGAAGAAAAGAGATTAGTAAGTTGCAAAATAGTGAGGGACAAATAATAACGAACAGGAACAAAGTAAACTCAGAAATAAGCACCTACTATAAGGAAACCTACAGGTCCAAAACAACACTCAATGAAGAACAAAGAAAACGGACTGAAAAGAAAATACAAAATATAGGTTGTAACATTCCTTTTTTTCTAGAGTTTAAGATCATGTTATGTTACTGTTTTTCTCCTTATAATTTACATTTTTTTTTCCAATTTTATATCAAGCAGTGTTTACTAAGTTTTAAGCAGTGTAGTTCACTCGAATTTAAGAGCCGTTTATATTACAGTATGCAGTGCGGGTTGTCTGCTGGGTATATTAAATTCGTTTCTAACGCGTCGATTGGCTAGATGTTTGTATCCGGGAAGTAGCCATCTTGAAGACGTGATTTATTCGGAAGGCAGAATGATATTTAAGGGTCCGGATGGCATGGATCTAGGTTCTTTTTTTTTCAGCCGAGATGAAGTAGGACTGATATTTTGTACAGCCAAAGTAAGGGCTTCTTTTTTTAGAAAGTCGCCCAGTAGGCTTTCACTATCAAATAGCCGTACTGATATATTAGTGATGGAGTAGTGTGAAAACGGTTTTAGTGCTCAATTCAATTTGAAATATTCTGTTTATTTCCAGACCTTTAGGGGCCAAAGAAAAGTTTAGTAGTCCAAAGGGAACTGAAGTAACCAAGGGGGAGACATCTGTGTTTTGAACATCCCACCAGGAGAGGCCTAAAAGCTCATAGGAAAACCGTAAGTCATCAGAATATCCATTCGTAGGCCTATTTTCCCGCTGATAGGTGCGTTTTACATCGTATAGAACTGATAACTCGTGAAGTTAACCTCACGAACCTTGCAGGCCCTGATGGTATTTTATCGGAAATGCTATTGGAGGCCGGAGGACTTCAAACAAGAAGTTTCTTTTTCTATGGGTCTAGCACACGTGCTGCAGGAAAGTCCCTAAAGCGCTCCAGAAGCGGCATGTGTGCGAAAAAAGCGATTCACTCATTCTTGAACCGCTGTAAATTGTACTCGGTGGGAAACACAGCCCGGGGCAAATTATTCCAAAGGGATGATGTTCTCCATATAAAAGACTGCTTGAAAAGTATTGTACGCGGAGTAACAAGCTGAACCTCATACCGATGTGAAGTATTAGCGCGACAGTGGTCAAACTATTCAATATGTGTCTAGAAACTGGCAAAATACCAACATTGTGGCATACAGCAGAAGTAATACTTCTACACAAAAAGGGATATATTAGAAAGTTGGACAATTACCGCCCGATTAACTTACTATCTCATATTTATAAACTTTTGACTAAAATCATCTCCAATAGATTAAAAAATAAGTTAGATTCCTAACAGCCATGCGAACAGGCTGGTTTTAGGTCCGGCTATAGCACATGCGACCACTTACAGACAATGTAACATATCCTAGAGAAGAGCGATGAATACAATTTCGAACTTTACATAGTCTTCATAGACTATGAGAAGGCTTTTGATTCTGTCGAATCAATCATCAACGGCTTGAACAATTGTAGAATTGATTCTAGATACACTACCCTACTCAAAGATATATATATGAAAACGCAAAGATTTACATAAAACCTAGTACAGAACAAATACGTATAGTACGTATAGGAAAAGGCGTAAGACAGGGAGATACTATCTCTCCTAAGCTATTTATTATAGCTCTGGAAGACGTATTCCGCCAACTAGATTGGACAAAGAAAGGCCTAAAGATAGATGGTGTGTATTTGAGTGTGTATCTGGGGCAAAAAATTACTACGACGAGAGACAGTGTCTCGGATGAAATTTCAAGAAGAATCAGGCTTGGATGGTGCGCATTCGGGAAATTAAGTTATATATTCAAAGATAAAGCGATCCCAAATAAGTTAAAGGCCAAAATTTACAATGAGTGCATCATACCCTTGCTTACGCATGGCGCTGAAAGTTGGAAACTGAATAAAGCCCATATGCAAAAACTGGCGTGAACCCAGAGAGCACACGAACGACAGATGATCGGGATAAGATTTAAAGATTGAAAATGAATCAAGTGGATACGTGAATAAACGAAAGTAAAGGATATTATAGAGCATGTAGCAGAAAGAAAATGGCAATGGGCTGGACATGAAGCAAGCACGACCGATCATCGATGGACCAAGCGAACATTAGAATAGAGACCACGAGAACAGAAAAGGAGCGTAGGACATCCCAAAACAAGATGGCGGGAAGATATACAGAGGGTTACGGGCATTGGATGGATAACAGCAGCCGCAAATAGATTGAAGTGGAAATTCAGGGGGAAGGCCTACATCTATAGCTTAGAGTGATATAGTGAGTGACAGAGGTAGGAGTACTTAATGTAGAGAAGAAACCTATAGTTGTGATCGACATCGTTTCTGAGGAAGGGGGTTGGAAATCAATATTTTTTTGAAATCTCAATAATATTATTGGTAAAAAATTTATCCCTCAAATTCTTGCATGTGTTTACATTTCAGGGTTGTTAAACTAATAATTGTGATGGTAGTATGCGTGGGAACACTTATAGCCAGACAAACCGATCAGAGAGATCCTTTTTGTCAGCCTCAGTTAACGTCTGGGGGACCTACAGTTTAACGTGGGATCCGAACCATCTGCTCGGTAAGTGGGACTCTCTTAGCCTGGTGTTTTACGGTTTTGTTCCTTTACCCTTCCGCTAGCCACGAACCTCGACGGGAGCTATGAAACCTTTACTACCTCTATAAACGTTTTTACAACATTGTGGGGAACTACGTATTTCATCTGAAGGTGTCCGAACCTTCCAGCTCGACTTCAGACTTAAGCTTCATTCAAGAGAGCGCTATCTATTTCGCCTGCCTTGCGGCTAGAGTATCCATGCACCAACAACATACCGATGGCAGTTTTTCCTTATCGGAGTAGGATCTCGATCCTCGAAGACCGACTATAGGTAGACTAGAGAGAAAACAATTTCCGTCAGTCAGTTTGTTGGCGTGTTGACACAATAACTTTTGAATGAGTTGAAGATCGATTTCAAATTTGGTACACATATAATACTTGAATTAGGAAAGGAACTTATAGCTTTTGAGCGATCTCTCTTTAGAAGAAGGAAGTGAAAGGACGAGAAATCAATAAATTTTTTATAAACTTAATAATAAAGTGGAATTTAACCGCAAAACTAAGGCGGCAGTTTTTCCTAAAATAGTTAAGGTTGCTGAACCCGACATAGTTATGTGGGTACGGTCGATTTCTTGAGCATCGTCCTTTAATTTGATGGACGTGAATTTGAGAGAAAAAATGTCTTGGCATGCACATGAACGCTTTTTTCGCACACGCGTCACTCCTGTAGTGCTTTAGGAATTTCCCTGCAACACGTGTGCTACGCCCGTAAAAATAAAACCTGTCAAGTGCAAGTTGAACTTGCACAATTAGTGTTCCGTACGGTGATTGCTTTTAAAATAAAAAATGTTGTTACGGAGGTATGAAATGATCAGTGACTTCACAAAACACACCTCAAATGAGTTTTCAACAAAGTTTGTTTCCAATCTTTACTGAAAATTGATGTTTTTTTATATACCAGATAAATTACACCGGTCAACATTTGATCTAAAAAAAACACTCGGAGCGGTATGGTTCTTATGGGGTTTTTGGGGTCGCTGATTACGATGAGCGGGTTGGTTAACCTTCATCACATCAGATTCAAGGTCATTTGAAGGTCAAATAGAGAAAAAACCGTAGGAAAGATCTCAAAAATTTCACGCGTATGTTTTTGAGGTTCCTGAGTCCAAATCCGTAGTTTGTTTGACCTTACGCCTTTTCCCAGAGATCATTTGAAGGTCAAATATAGAAAAAACCGTAGGAAAAATCTGAAAAAATTTATGCGTATGTTTTTGAGGTCCCTGAGTCCGAATCCGTAGTTTGTTTGACCTTACGCCTTTTCCTAAAGGTCATTTGAAGGTCAAATAGAGAAAAAATCGTGGAAAAAATCTGAAAAAATTCATGCGTATCTTCTTGAGGTCCCTGAGTCCGAACCCGTAGTTTGTTTGACTCAAGCCGCCTTTCAGAGGTCATTATAGGTCATTTTATCATCAGTTTATGTTTATTTGAAAAATATGTATGGTCATTTTGCGTTGTTAAATTTAATTTTGTTTTTTATCGTACACTTGCGAAGCTTATCTTTTATGCTGCTCGGTCATTACAAGGGAATTAATATGTGAAATATAAGCTAAATAATGGGAGGTAGACTGATGCAAGCAAATGTTTTAATACTGTTTAAAGGTACTTATTAGTAAAACTTAAAATATTGTTCCTATCAAAAATAGACTATACAAATATTTTGACTAGTTTTGTGACTGTGAAATAGACTTTTAAAATCTAAAAAAAAAATTGACCTAATTTTTGTACTCTCGATGTTCGTTCCATATATCTAGTAAATTTAAAGTCCAGCCCGACTGTGTTTCTTGAGGTATAAATGAAACATTGTGCGCTATGTTATGTTTAAATTTCGTTTTATAACTCAATTCGCAATACATTTCAAATTAATAATTGTAATGTCGAACAACCTTGTTATCAAGTAACCCTTAATCTGTATACTTCAATACTTAATCCTTGTCGACAAAGAAACTCTAATACCCAATACCTTTGAACCCAATAACTTACTTGTACAGTAATCCTTATATCTACTTATACTCTCATATTGTCTTATATAATATCTCAATGCGTAAGTTAACTACTAAAAATGATTCGGCTCATACTTCGTAAAGAGTCTCGAGTGTCGAAGTAGATTTTCGAAATCGCGCAGTCAGTATTTAATATGAATTAAGGATAAGAGTTTGCTTCTTTTAGTATTTATCAAAGCATGTTTGAAGTACTACTCTAAACGAGAACGCTTTCGTTTCTCGTGAAATGATCTTCGACTTGCTTTTCTTTTATGAGATTTATTTGATTCTCGCTTCAGGCTCCAGCAATAATCTGCCAACATGTTTATCCCCCAAACACCTTGATACCTTTTTTCAAATTCACTCAAGTCTTGGTGCATCCTTTCTCCACGTTCTTCGCTAAAATCTCCGAGATTTTCAGGGAACCAATCAAGGTGTGAATGGAGAAAATGCAGTTTCAGACTCATTAAGTACCCAATTTCTGGCAATAGACTAGATTATTCATTTTAGTAAAATATTTTCTGAATGGACGTTCTCTCGAACGATAGACAGAAATTTTTGTTCCTGTGGATAGACAATTTTTTTCTTTTAGCCTAGATGCTAAAAGCTCGGATCTATCTTTAGAGAGTCCCAAGTCTCTGCACAGATAACTTAATTCGTTTTAATTAAATGTTTCGGCTTCCGATATATAATTTTCCTCAACATCTGATTCTTCTGTGCTGAAATTTTCTCTTTCTTCGTGTTCGAATGTTTCATCTGGCATATCTTCATCAGTTACCACTTCTTGTCCCAGTTCATTAATTTCCATGATATGATCAGAATTTGTTTCAATAAGAACTGGTAAAGTCACAGATGTTACACGTGCATATGAAATAGAATCCTTATTCTTTCGGTTGTACTCTTTCAAGTTTGTTAAGCAGAAGTAACAGTCGGTGGTATGGTCTGTTGGGGGTCTCCATATCATTGGCCGAGAAAATACGTGGTTGTTAATTCTATATAGAACATTGCGGCATTTATGACATATAGATTTTGGTGTGTAAGAGTTATCCAATGAGCTTGTATTAATATGATAAATTTGGTGATATTTTACTTTTAACGAATCTGAAAACATGAATTTCTTTTGTAGAATATACTCCCCACAAACAACAGAAAAATTGTCGAGTTTAATGGAACCTGACGAATTTCTTGTAGCATTTGACTCTACAGAGGCCAAGTTTCCCACCAATGTAGAGCTACGGTCGCATGATGACGACGCCTGCGGGCCCGCTTTCCCACCCTGACCAGCCGCCGATTCTGGGTTTCCGGGACCTGTCTCGTAATTTTTTTAGGAGTAGTTGCCAGACAACTTCGTTGCTCACCGTCACCACGTGGAGGTGCTCTGGGTGCAACTACACCTTAATACTGGAGTTTAAAGCGAGACTGAGCTAAATTTATAAAAAAGAATAAGTAATTTCGCGAAGAATGAAAAAGCATTTTGTTGTCAAAGTAAAACTCCAAATATATATACAAAGATACTTAAAATGACCACCGTATATCTTTTGAGCATAAGATCATGCAGGATTTGAACTGAATGATCTGGAAAAATAATAGATGAATTTTTTCAGATTTTTTCCACGATTTTCTCTATTTGACCTTCAAATGACCTTCAAATGACCTCTGGGAAAAGGCATAAGGTCAAACAAACTACGGATTCGGACTCAGGGACCTCAAAAACATACACATGCAATTTTTCAGATTTTTCTTACGGTTTTTTCTCTATTTGACCTTCAAATGACCTTAAAATGACCTCAAGGAAAAGGCGTAAGGTCAAACAAACTACGGATTCGGACTCAAGGATCTCAAAAACATACGCGTGAATTTTTTTTCAGATTTTTCCTACGGTTTTTTCTCTATTTGACCTTCAAATGACCTTGAATCTGATGTGATGAAGGTTAACCAACCCGCTCATCGTAATCAGCGACCCCAAGAACCCCATAAGGACCATACCGCTCCGAGTGTTTTTTTTTAGATCAAATGTTGACCTGTGTTATTAAAGGTAATGCACTAATGCACTCGTGATAATTTTCGTTCAATCTACACCCCCTGGAGAATATTCTAGAATTTTTTCAAAATTTTTTGATCGGTACTTTTCGAGATAAGGGGACAGCGATTGTTCGCGATTTTTTAAAAATAATACAAAGAAAAGTGTGTGCAAGTATTACATTATATATATATTTTTTACTCATGTTTGCACAAGCTTTCATTTGACACCACACTCGATGCCCTACTAAAAAATTTTTTTTTCACTTCCAGTTTCACCCCCCAGAACCAACCCCTTAAGTCAAAATTTGACTTTCAAAACTACACGGCTCTGATGAGGCCATCAATTCCTATATTATTACAAAATTTCAACTTTCTATGACAAATAGTTTCGGAGAAAATCGGGTGTGACAGACAGACACTGAAGTCATCTTATAAATTTTCCATTAGGTGTTTTTGAACTGTTCTAGGTAGGTAATGTTTTTTTGACACACTCTGAATAACAATCCAGGTCTGAAATAACAGGGCATGATATCTAAAAGTTAAACTTAGTAAGGATATAATAAATTCTGCATCGTGTGAAATCCTAACTTCACGTACATACATTATTTTAACTTTCTGTATTGTTCTCCACAGTCTCTCAGGTTAAATTTATTACTTTTCTCCATTATTTCAACCATGTGGCAAGTAATTGGAGTTAAAAATAATTCAGAAATGTTGTTGCCGTGCGGAATCAAAAAAGTAATTGGTCATAAAGAATAATGTGCTACAAAGTAACCTTCATACATTTTAAATATTTTTAACTTCTTTACTTCGGTATTATAAGTCATAATAATTTAAATTGGAGATTTTGTAGTCCAGTTGTCAGAGGCAAATTTTAACGAAAAGCTCTTATTAAATGTTAACAGGCTGTATTTTGACATAAAGGTAGTTTTTTGGACGTAGAATATGATAAAAAAGGTTGCTGTTCTAAAGTGTACGCTAAGCCTACAAAATCAATAACCGGTCAAGTGCAAGTTGAACTTGCGCAATTAATATTCCGTACGTTGAATGCTTTTAAAATAAAAAATTTTGTTACGGAGGTATAAAATGATCAGTGATTTCACAAAACACACCCCAAATGTGTTTTCAATAAAGTTTGTTTCCAATCTTTAATGAAAACTGATGACCTTAAAATTTTTGTTTTTTTTTATATACCAGAAAAATTAATAAAGGTAATGCACTCATGATAATTTTCGTTCAATCTACACCCCGTGGAGAATATTCCAGAATTTTTTCAAAATTTGTTGATAAGTACTTTTCGAGATAAGGTGGGGGGACAGCGATTTTTCGCGATATTTTAAAAATAATACAAAGAAAAGTGCGCGCAAGTTTCACATTATATATATTTTTTTTTACTCGTGTTTTCACAAGCTTTCATTTGACACCATACTCGATGACTTAGTAAAAAAATTTTTTTTTCACTTCCGATTTCACCCCCCAAAACTAACCCCTTAAGTCAAAATTTAACTTTCAAAACTACACGGCTCTGATGAGGCCATCAATTCCTATATTAGTACCAAATTTCAACTTTCTATGTCAAATAGTTTCGGAGAAAATCGGGTGTGACAGATAGACAGACAGACAGCCAAACACCGAAGTGATTTTACAAGTGTTGCGTACGGAACATTAAAAATAAAATGGAAAATTCGGTTTTTCGCAAATATTTCCAAAAATAAAAAAGATATTGCAAAACTAATAGCTCTGTAATTCAAAAAAATTATTTAAAATAAAATGGCTTGTTTAACCCCTTCAGTTGTAGTGGGAATCGTGCTTCCAACCTCATGTATGATTTAATTAGCGTTTCTGTATAGCGCTAAATATTTTAAAATGTGCCATTAAGGGGTTTCTCGGGGTACTGATTAAGAATCCGATGACAGATTTGAAAAGTTCAAAATGGCGGATCCAATATGACGGCCAGAGTACGTAATCTGGGGGCACAGTAGTGCCCCCGCCAAGTCGTGCAGAAAGCACAGCCGTACCATCCTTTTCTCGAAGCCACTCACGGCACTTTCGAGCCCCCTGTAACTTCGTTGTGGATAAAGCTAGAAGTCTGAATTTTCAGTGACCAAGAGGACGTACTATACTAGCAATATTCCTAAATTACCTACTATTTATACCTTATAGTTTACGAACTATCGCTAGTGGAAGTTCTTTAATTTTGTCACTGACACACTCACTAATCATCAAAATTCTAAGGTACTTCTAGCAGACATACAAACTTTAAATTTTGAATTTAGTTAGTGTTTAACCTATAAAGGAAGGCAAAACTAAAACATCCCGAAATTTCAGTCCCGTTTTCTAAATGGCTAATGGACTTAAGCCAAAAAAGAGGGTTAACCTCGGAATGAGAGATAATAAGCTGTAAACTTGTATAAACCTTTATTTTGGCATTCTAAAAATTGTCTCAAAAGTCTCAAAAATCGGGTTTTCGCAAATATCTCGCTTCCTATGGTTTAAATGATATTTGCATCTATTATGAAAATTGTAGAGCATAATTCTCTACAAATTTTGTTCTAAACATTTTTTTATACTCTTAACCGTTTTTTGAGATAGAGCGCGGAGAGCGCGCAGCGCTCAGCCATACATAGCATAATGCAAGGTCAACTGTGAGTCCCGATAAATAATACGTCGTATAAAGTTAATTAATCACTAAATAATCCATAATTACGAATAATTTGTATTATTTATTAATTAATATATTATATTTAATAATATTTTTCATTTATCAAATTTATTCGTTTAATAATACTTACCTACTTCGTGTAATTAAAAAATTGGCAAGTGAAATACTTTAAGTACATTTTAATTATAAAAAAGTATGAAGATGATGCTTTTATGACAGCAGGGCTAGAAGAGAATATAGTTATTAAAATAGGAGCAAAACTCACGTTAAGACGAAATATTGACGTGTGTCTTGGCTTAGTAAACGGTTCTATCGGTATAGTACAAGGAGTAAAGGTTAATCCTGAAAATACAAATAAAATTAAAAAAAATACATATTACATTTAATAATGACCATCTTTACGAGCTTGGTCCAGTCAAAACTAAATTTGAAATTATTAATAGAGCTTATGTTCATTTCGAACAGTTTCCGATATGTATAGCTTATGCTATTACCATACACAAAAGTCAGGGGCTAAGTCTAAACAGTACACTGATGGACATCGGTTCTTCAGTGTTCACATGCGGTTAAGCATACGTGGCACTTTCGAGAGTGACAAGTCTGGACAGATTACATCTAATTAATGTCGACTCATAGCCTTTAAGAAAAACCCATAGAGACAGGGAGTGGATTTTAAGAAAATCCATAGCTGACGTACAAAAAATATTACCCGAGAAGAAAAAAAAAAAGAGGACTACCTACGGAAAGAAATGAGATCCCATCAAAAACATAAAATGTAAAAAAATGCCAAGTCTCGCAACGCAGTCCTTCCACCGCAAAAAGTTGTAAGGTCTCATGTAAAACCAAGTCAATTATTTTAGTTAGTATCTATGGAAGCACCTATTCAACAACTTTGACATAAATTGTTATCTATTTAGTTACCTACCAACATTTATAGTGACCGTATCAATATTAGACATCTTTATTTCTATAATAAATATAATGGCCTGGCAATCGCACGGCAACATAATCACATAAGAATAATCTACTATTTAAAATACTTTATTCTTAACTGCACTGTTTAGACTTACCTAGCAATCGAAATAGTAGATTAATCTTATGTGATTATGTTGCCGTGCGATTGCCAAGTCCTTATATTTATTATAGAAATAAAGATGTCTAATATTGATACGGTCACTATAAATGTTGGTAGGTAACTAAATAGATAACAATTATGACAAAGTTGTTGAATAGGTGCTTCCATAGGTACTAACTAAAATAAGTGACTTGGTTTTACGTGATATCTCACAACTTTTTGTGGTGGAAGGATTGCGTTGCGGTATTTTTTTACATTTTATGTTTTTGAAGGGATTCATTTAATTTCTTCGAATAATTTAGAATTTTTGGTTTTCAGTAACTGTTTTCTTTTGTACCTGGATGTTTAAATAAAATATACATACTTTATGCTCAAAGCTTAGGCTTTCATTTCCTACCTTAAATATTTTTTTTTATTTTAACTTTGAGTTGTTTGATTAATAATAAGCAAAAAATACCTTTATCATAAACACTGTTTTAAGAGCAAAATTACAAAAATAAGAGAAAGTTTTTTTAAGTTTTTAATGATTTTCTAATATCAAGTATACTTTTAGCTGTAACTAAAAAAATTTTCCGACTTTTTTTGACCATTTCGTACTGCTTTGAAAGTAAAATTGCCGGCGGCGCGCTACAGCAGGCAAATTTTCATATTTTAAAACTCAATTTTTAAATAACACAGACAATATGGGTATTTTTAATTATTCTTATAGTGAAACTTAAGGTATAATAAAGATATGTGCACAAGGACTTCTTTTTCAATACTACATTTTATTAAATATTTGTAATTTACTGTATGCTCGTTAAAATCATGCAACAAAAATCTCGTTTCAAGTTTTACAAATTGTAAATCAACAAAAATAAAACTGTTGGTTTCATCGGAAAGCTGAAAGTCTCCTCTTCAAAAAGCTATCTTTTTTATTTTTTTTACACTCTGGAAACAAGTAATATCGATTAACCTTCGAGCGGTGCACGAGGACTGTCCAATCAACCTGTTTACACTTTTTGAATCACCTATCCGAATTTTTAATAAATTCTCACGCTAGTAAAAAAATCTGGAAAAAAAATTTAAATACTGTTTTTTTTTTAAAATTTCCGCTCTCACGTGGTGCTATTAGTTTTTTTTATGCCTTTTTATTTTTTCGAGATATTACTGAAACACCGAAATTTTGATTTTATTTTTGGTTTTGTGGGCTTAGCGTACACCAAACTTCAGCAAACTACTACGTCCAAAAAATATCTGTGTGCCAAAATGCAGCCTCTTAACATTTAATTAGAGCTCAAAACCCCTAGCGACTGGGCTATTGTAGAATGCTTGTTACGTTTTAGGGTCTCTACATCATGAATAATTTAACTCGGTATAAGTGTCCACCAGCATTTTAATTAATACAAGGGTGTTTTAATAAGCTATATACTTAGCTATGAAGGTCTTTCTACAGATATTGGAACAAAAATAAATCGCAGGACGCTACATGAGGGCGGTAGGGTAGGTGTTGTAACTCGATGCCAGCCTATTTGACCCTGCAGTTGGCGCGCAGTTTCAAAATTTCTATTCTTTATGAATTTAGACGATTTTCTCGAGTGACTTGCTTTAAGTTATGATAGATCTTTTTCTATACATTCAGTGAGCAAAATTTAACCATTTGACCGTGTTTGGCATGCCGGATCGTTGGCTAAACTACATTGTTATGGTATGTCTCAAAGGTTTTATTTATGGCTCTCGAGTTTCATTATAAATAAATAAATGGCCCGGAAACATCCCTCTTGGGGTAGGGACACCCTTTGGGTTCTCTAGATCTAGTTTATGGGTTGATCAGACCCGTTTTCCTTGTTGTTATATTTCTCTGCTTAGATGTCTCCAAAGGTTTCTGTTAGACGTCTTCTCCTTCTAGTTCGTAATCCCTGCCGCCTCCATGTTTTCCTTGACTTGCTGCAGCCATCCTATTCTCGATCTACCTCTCCTACGTCCCAGTTCCCATTGAAGTATTTCGTATATTGGTACTCCTGGGCCTGCTCTCCATGTGTGCCCTAGCCAATTAAATCTCTTGTGTTTTATTTTTTTGACTATGTCCTCCTCCACTTCTTCCAAAATTTCTTGATTAGTCCTCCTTCTGTAGACTCCTTCACATATTCTTATTGGCCCTAGGATAGCTCTTAATATCTTTCGTTCAATTCTTCTCATGTCTTCCTCTTGTTTCCTTGTCATGCTTATAACTTCGGTAGCATACATTAGTTTTGGGAATATTATTGTCTTGTATATCTTAATCTTACTGTGTCTTCCTATTATCTTACTACTTAACAATTTCTTATTGCTATGGAACAACTTGTTTGCTTTTGTTAATCTTTCCTTTACTTCCATTTCCTTGTTCCCATCCCAATACAGCGTCACTCCCTATATGTAATCTTCTCTACTCTTTCGAAGGTACCTTCGTTTAATCTAATTCTTTCCATTTCCTGAACATTCTGTTTTCCATTTTTCATTATTTTGGTTTTCTCTTCATTTATCTTCAACGCCATTTTTGCTCCTTCTACGCTTATTTCTCTCACCATTTCCTTCATTATTTTCGGGTTTTTTGCAATAATTATTACATCGTCCGCATATGCCACTACCTGGCTGCTTCTTGTTCGTATTGAACCCTGATTTATATTCCTTGGTACATATTGTAGTGTTAGATTGAATAACGTTGCCGATAATGCATCTCCCTGTCTAACTCCTTTGTTAATTTCGAAATCTTGTGTTCTTCCTTTCTGTGTTTTGACATTGGCGAATGTCTCTTTCAGTGTCATCAAACATAGTCGTCTTGTCTTGCTCGGTACTCCCATTTCTTTTAGCATTGTATTTAATCCAGTTCTCTTAACAGAATCAAACGCTTGCTTGAAGTCAATGAATAGCAATTCCAAGTTTAGTGCATGTTGTTGTGCTCTTTCCAAAGCTTGTTTGACCCCATGTATTACATCTACCGTAGACTTTGCTTGTGTAAATCCGCATTGGTATTGTCCTATTACATTCTTTATTACATATTTTAGTTTTTCGTGTATCATCGTTGTCAAAATCTTATAGACGGTGTTGAGCAGGGTAATTCATCGATAATTTTCGCATACTAGTTGGTCGCCTTTTATGTGTGTTATTACAATTTCACCTCTTTTCCAATCATGTGACATGCGTTTTTCTTTTCATATCTGTTTAATTGGTACGTACATGCTTTCACAGAGTTCTTCTCCGCCGTATTTGAACAATTCCATGTTTATCCTGTCTTTGACTGGCTTTTTTCCGTTCTTACTTCTTAGTGTTATTTCTTTTATGTCATCTCTTGTTGGTTCTAGAATCATTTCCATTTCATTTTCTTCTTGTTCGTTTTCTTCGGTTATGTTTTCTTCCTGTATTTGTTCGTTTAGGAGGTGCTTGAAATGTTCCTCCCTTATAATAATATACTGTTTTTCTTCTTCTATTATTTTTCTCTCTCTGTCTTTCACTCCTCTGACTTTTCCTTTATAAGTTCTGTTCTGTATTTTGATCTTATTGTAAAACTGTTTTGTGTTAACATTCCGACCTTCTGTTTCTATTTCTCCAATTTGTTCGTCTATCCATTCTCTTTTTGTACTTTTAATTACCTTATTACATTCCTTCCTAATACTTTCATATTTCCGTTTATCCTCAATATTATTTGTTTTCAATCATTTCATCGGAAAATAAATAACCACTTCGAAATCTCTTACCTCTGAATCATTTCATAAGCTTCGGTAACCAAGTTAAACGCAAAACTTCTGCAAACATTTAGGTCGCACTACTATACATGTAAGGCTGCCAATTCCAACCTCCCTCTATACTTAAAGCTAATTCAGTTAATTACTGTAATTTTACACACATATGTACAAATGTAAACGAATATTTTTTTTCAACACTAAACAATATTCCTCACTTTTTGATATCAAATTCGAATTTGAAACTTAAAAAACTACTAGAAATGATAGTTTTGTTCGAAAAAAAAATCTTGTTTAGCTGTTGCGTTTATTTACTTAAAAAAGTACTTTACCAACCACACAGCACCCTTGTAAGTGTTAAAAGCGAAAAACTTTAGGATTAAGAACTATTTAATTCATCTAAACAATATTGTTTTTTTCTTATTACTTTAGTTCTTCATTTCATAAGTATACACAGCAGAAACTAATCGTAGACCGCACCTGGTAAAATAAATCATTTCTCAAAATACGGTATAGTATAGTTGCGACATAAGTTTTTAAAAAACTATTAAAAAAATCACGCCAAAATTTTATTTAGTCCGGGTTGATCTAAATCACTGCACAAGTCTACACCGTAGCAGGAAAAAACAAAACAAAACATCTCATTTTTTAGTTTTGCGTTATTTTTTCAGAAGGTTCCGTTTCTAAGAAAACTTATAGTGATCCAGATCGATTCGAATGGTGCCAATTGAATACCGCATTGTTCAGAATTTTTATTGTTAATGTAAATGTAAACTAACCATGGAAAGAATAATTTTAGAATATAGTGATCTATTTTTGAATTGTTAGCAGGGTTTTCTTAAACAACCGCTCTGTCACAGTTAGCTTTGAACTCTTAAAAGGGAGGGGGAATTTGCATGTGGCTTTTTCCTAGAGCTTTCCAAGGCTTTCGAAGGATATTTACCTGCGGATCTGTTTCACAAATTATTTATCATAAAAATGTAGTTTAATAGTAGGATTCTAAAGGTTGTTAAAAATAATGATAATAGTTCAGTTCAATATTAATAAAAATTAAAAACAATTTTTTAATTTAGCGGTTTCACATATTTTAAACAACATTTTGCTACATAGTTTAGTTAAAGGTGGTGTATGCTTATTTTTTTGTTAAATATGAACACTAAAGCTTAATATTTTTAAGTTTTTATGGTAAATGTAGATTCAGAACATTTAAAGATGTCCGAAATAATAGTTTTATTCCATAATTCTAATGATTATACAGTTTTACATTATTTATTAAAACGTATTTTTTCCAATTTAATAGTTTTCTGCCAACTTTAAGTATTTCTGAAAAAACCTCATGGTGGATGTCTTTTTTGTTTTTTTTTTGGATTCCGCATACAAAAATATTTAAGAAAACACGTGTCTCACTTAAAAGACAGAGACTTTTTTTGTATACCTCTGTAATTCTTAGAAGTACAGAGAATAAAAATCTGTAAAAAAAATTGAATTTTTGAAAATTCAAGGTGTATGTAACCCCTTTAAAAAAAAAAAAACAACTTAGAAATTTCTAAATAGAGCTAGACAAGTAACTAGCTAGCTACAACCTGAACTAATCTAAACTAACCTATTTTTAACGTTATTTAGCAACACGTAGCTAACCAATGTTTTTTAAGCTACTTAAACAAGTAATTTTTCTCTGACGATACTTTAAGGTTATTTTCCGTCACTCAATGAAAGATGCTGTTTATTTTTTTACTGCCAGGGAAGTTTCAAGTAAAGAGCTTTGCCGATTCTTTAGCAGGTAATGGAAAACATTTTGATAAGTGTCCCTCTCCTAATGGCCTAATTAAAGTTAATAGCTGAGCTTTTAAGACCACTCAGGTTCCTACGTTTTTTTCCGGAAAGAAAGCTCAATGAGCAAAAACAGGTGGGTTTATATCGACATATATATTGAAGAGAAAATGTTGCGATAGAATGTGCTAATTGATTCAAATAGCTCTTAACGTATTGAATTACAGCATTAAGAGTATAAAATTAGAAATTCGCTTAGCTCTTAATTCCACTTTTTAGGGCAGAATATCCGGTAATGGAGAAACTGTTAGGATTGTGACAACTACAATTTCATTTTAGTCACTCGCATTTTCAGCAGATTCTACGACTAAATGACATGGAGCTTTATTGAGGATTCATATGAGCTTTAAACCAGGATACCCAACTGAATTCGAATTTTGACTTCAACAGTCGGGTCCCAGTGGTCGCTAATATTTCTACCGAGGTACATCAATTTATTAACTATCTCTGTCGTTGTGCCACTGATTGTAATAAATCAATATTCATTATTAGACTCTTTGTTTATAAACATATATTTTGTTTTATTTACATTGAGTTTTAAAGCGAACTGTGTACAAGTGTCAGTTATCCATAAGTTTTTCTAGATCTTAACCGTTATTAGTGATAATTAATGTATCATCGGCGTATCTGATGTTATTTATATTAACGCCGTTGATGTTGATTCCTTCAGTGGTACCAGTATCAACAATGAAAATATTCATCGAAAAGTGCGAGGAAGATAATCAATCGCTCCATTTTTGTTTTGTGGACTTTTAAAAAGCTCACTTTGTCAAAGGCTTTTCCAAAGTCAGTTGAACAAAGGAACGCATTTTGGTTGACATTGCGATATCTCTGGATCAACACATGGATACCAAACAGTGCCTATCTAGTCTCTAATCCGTTTCGAAAACCAGACTATCGGTTTCCAATTCTTTCTTCAAATTTATTATGTATTCTGCCATGCATCACTCTCACAAATATTTTTAAACATGGCTCATAAGACTAATTGTTCGATGATCACTACTATAATTATTCTAAAAATTGTTATTTTGTGATCTTCAGGTAGTAAAACTATGCATTTAATTGAAATTTCTAATATGTTTTCAGTTCTATTGTACTATATATAAATTTTCTCCTTATTCACCACTGATCGTAAATATTTATAACTACTATTACGTATAAAATCACCATTTATTCGGACCAATTATTTAAAATTAAATAAACCCACTGTATGTTAATTTTCCGGTATTGCCGATTGTACTAAATCAATTTTAATAAATTATAGTGGGGAACTTGACGAAACGTTAAGAGTACACGTAAAGGAAAATTGAATTATTCGTACTGAAATTATAGCCCGACATTCATACACATATACACATATATAGACACAACAAGATTTTATAGTGACAAGTTTTCCAGTTCCATGGAACGACTCAGCCACGAGCGTGAGTCAGAGAATCAACTTCTTCTTCTTAGTGTGCCTTATTTTCTGAGCACGTTGGCGATCAGATCTGCCCATTCGATTCTATCTATTGCTGGTCTAAATAGTTCAGTAGATATCATATTTATCCACTGCCGTAAGTTTTTTAAACCAGGAGTTGTGGCGCATTTCTGGTCCTCTTTTATCGATTATTCTTCCTTCCATTATGAGTTGAAGGAGTTCATATGTTTGGTTTCTTATAATGTGGCCAAAGTGTGTGCTTTTTTTTCTTTAACATCTGTAATTATTTTTCTATTACCATTAAGTGAAGTATATCCACGTTTGTGCTATCTAAGCAACGCGAGTGCAACATACGGTAGTAGCACCACATCTTGGATAACTCTATTCTCTGTTGTGTTGTTTCTGTGATTGTTGCAGCTTCTATACCATATATATGACCGAGAATACGTAGCATCTTAGCACTCTCGTTCTTGTTTTTAGATTTAGTTTGCAGTTACAGAATATATTGCGGAATTTATTAAAGGAGCTTCGTGCTTTTTCAATTCGTCAGCGTACTTCAGTATAGTGATCCCAATCTTCACTAATTACGCTACGCTAAGTTACTTTTGATACCCTTTCAAGTGTCTGTTGGTGTATTTTAATGTTTACATTTGTCTTCGCCGCCATTGTTTTTGTTTTGATTGTATTTAACTTCATGCCATATTCCTCAGATGTATTAACAATTTTATTCATGAGTCTTTGGAAGCCTTCTTCACTGTCCGCTAGAATGACGATATCATCAGCGTAACGGAAGTTATTTATACACACACCATTGATTGTTATTCCATCTGTTACATCAGGAATTGCTTTATTGAAGATTTCCTGAGAATAAAGTCTGAATAGCGGGGGAGACAAGATACATTTCTGACGTACGCTCTTCTTTATTTTTAGTGTTCTGTACGGAATACTTAAAAGATCACTTCGGTGTCTATCCGTCCGTCTGTCACACCTGATTTTCTCCGAAACTATCTGATATAGAAAGTTGAAATTTAGCACTAATATAGGAATTGGCCTTATCAGAGCCGTGTAGTTTTGAAAGTTAAATTTTGACTGAAAGGGTTAGGTGAAAAAAAAAATTTCCAGGTTATCGAGTGGGATGTCAAATGAAAGTTTGTAAAAATACGAGTTCAGAAATATATATGATGTAATACTTGCGCACACTTTTTTTGTATTATTTTTAAAAAAATTATCAAAAATCGCTGTCCCCCCTTATCTTGAAAAGTACTGACCAAAAAATTTTGAATAAATTCTGGAATATTCTCCGCGCGGGATAGATTGAACGAAAATTATCACGAGTGTGTCTTTGTTAATATATCTGGTACATAATAAAAATAAAGCAAAAATTTCAAGGTCAGCAGTTTCCAACAAAAATCGGAAATAAACTTGAAAACTCATTTTTCTCTCGTATCGTTGCTCGACTCCGAGCGTCGTGACCTCTATTGCATTGTTACACAGAATTTACAACAGCCATCCAGGCTTCTTTATCTTCAATACTTCTCATCATCTCCGGCAACTCCAAGTGCATTATAGCCATGATCTAATCGATGTATCTGTTGGGAAATGTACCTACTTTTCTTCTAGTGTCGACCATCCTCTGGATGAACAACTTTTCCATGCCATCCCCCCTCATTATGTGACCAAAAAAAAAGATGCTATTTTTTCTCTGAATCGATAGTAACAGCCGGTCACTATTTTGGATGTTAAAATCGCTCAGAATAGACTCATTTGTCCTATGAGCTGTGCAGGAAATTTTTAGCGTCCGCCTGTAGCATATAGTTTCGAAAATCTCTATTTTTTTACAGCATGCTGCATTAATAGTCCATGTTCCGGCTTCCTATGTGGAATATTAGTGAATTGACAAGCCTTTTTGTAAATAGTGTTCTTTTAGTATGTAGTTTAAGATGTTTTTTATGTCCTGGACCTCTCGACATGTAAGATAATCGCGTACTTAACTGTCTTTCTTTATCTATATTTTTCGTGATATTTAATATTACTTCATTCCCCTACTTATAAATAAAACATGACATTTTGAGGCCACTTTAAAGCGCAAATGCAAATTTATTTAAAATACATGACCCTTAGAAACTTGTTGTTCTGTTATGTATTTTAAAGTAAAATCAACGACGGTCTAGAAAGATTTACTTTCTAGTAGTAAAAGAAACAAATTTTGTTCAATGAAGCTTATCTTTATACACTAAGCCAGAAAAAAATATTTTTAAGAGAAACTGCACAGCATTTTATTTTTTTTAGTTGACTCTAGTACAATAAAATGATTAGAAAAGAGTTTTATCTCACAACGTGGTTCAAAAACATATTTGTTGTATATCCAGTAACAATGTTTAAACTGCTGTACTTGGTTTTTTGGAGAACACCGTCACTTCATTTGGATAATCCGAAGTATTGGTCCACGGAGATGCCTCAATTGGAAAGGAAATTGCAAAGAAAAATTAGACTTACCAGAGATGGGTTGGAAAGAGTGCAGGATAGCAGAGTGAAAAATTAAAAATATATATCGATGCCAAAAAAATGGATGTAATGTGAAAATATAGTGAAATATTTTGTAATATAAACATTAATATGTGGAAATCTACTATATATTATAAATAACGGTGAATGAAATTTCAATTATCCAAGAAAATATTGCTGTGGTCTTTGTGAGTATAGTATTATGTAATGCCTATGTTTTTTAATTCCGAGATAAAGGAAAATCTTTAACAGGACAGGTGCCTGAGTTTTCAGTACTTCATTATCTAAAGTTGTTGCCGCCCGTGGTTCCGTAGCATAGTACCTTGCTTACGTTGCAGAAGGTCGAGGGTTCAATCCCGCAGATCGGTAAACTTATTTATTAATTTATTTAAGTATATTTGGCCTGGCCACGTACATAGGTAGTAGTTGTTCGCAGAAATGCAATAAGGTCCGTGGCAGCACTACCGCGTTGTCTAATGGTCCTTTTACACGGTCATATCAGTCCTCGGTTCAGTTTCAGTCGAACTGTCCGTTTTTTCTATGTGTAAAAAGGAAAAACTGAAAACAGAACTGAAACGGAGACTGACACCTGACGGTATGCGGTTCTTTTCTTCCACCGTTTCTTCGATGCCACAGCTAAGGCTACTGCGGTGAGACAGTCTTCATATATGAGCTATTTTACACATCCACACGTTGGGACAGTATGACAACACGTGTCTGAACGCGAAACACACATAACGCTTTGAAAGTGTAACTCAGACTGAGAAATGAACGGACGGTGTAAAAACAAACCTCCTTCCGAACTGAAATGAAACGAAAACTGAAACTGAGACGGAACTGAGAACTGATATGACCGTGTAAAAGGGCCATAAAAGATGCTGTGAAATACAGAAATGTACATCCTTGGCCAAAAGTATTAGGCACCATACAATTTACTTCATTTCTTGTGTTTCAGGGTAAAAAATTAAATTCGTATGTTGTGTAAAATCGTATATTGAGGTAAAATTATGAAATAAATTAATATTTGGTGTGTCCGCCCTTAGCTTTAATTACAGCAGCAATTCTTTGGGGCATGCTGCGTACGAGCCTAGTACATTCAGTTGTACTTATGGCATCCCACTCATCCATCAAAGCGCTTTTTAGCGCTGCTTTTGATGTTATGCTATGCTCCCGTATCTTGCGCTTCAGAATACCTCAAAAATGCTCGATATGATTTAGATCTGGAGACTGCGCCGGCCAATCCAACACGACAATGTTATTGTCTCTAAACTAGAGCATCGTAGCCGCTGATTTATGACAAGGTGCATTATCTTGCTGGAATTTGATGTCGTTTAAATTAGTGTCGCCAAAAATACGCGTTAGCGAAGGCATCAGTACAGTTTCTAGTACATTTATGTACTTCTGGCTGTATATGCGGCCTTCACAAACGAACATTTCGGCGACATCTTTAGCAGCCATGCAGCCCTAGATCATTATGCTGCCTCCTCCGTGTTTTAACGCCGCCTCACAGTGTGAAATTTAGGAAGTTTAGCGGAACTTTATTCAATTTTTGAAATACGTAAAATGCATAAGATTATTCATTATTTTGGTAGGTTAATATCCCACCTCTAAAACCTCATACTCGGTTTGGAGATTAACCCTGCGAAACAACTGCAAAATGCACCTGAAAGTTGCATTACTTATTCAATCATACTTTTTGCCTACAGAAAGCTATTCGATTTGTTTTAAGTTAATAGAGTGGTACATACAAACGACAAGTCAGTAGGCCATGATTTTTTCTTCATTTATTTTATAAGAGAATTGTCAATTATTGGCATTTAAATAACTGCAAAATCTTTTCTTACTCGTGGGTGATTTGTTCGTGAAAAAAGTGATTTTTAAGAAGTAAGTAAAATTTACATTTTTAACTTCAGTGGAGACTTTAAAAAGTGATACTACATAATACCAGCTTGAAACGCACAAAATTTGAAAGGTTTTTTTTTTCCTCTGTTGGAAACACAAAAGATCTTCTGCGATATTTTGCGATCTTCTTTTAAATTAAACATTTTCCAGAATGACTTTGCAAATTTCATATAACTGCTTATTCCAAAAGTGGAAGGAAGAACCGACATCGGACGCCATCATTGGTTTTGTTTTGGAAAACATAGTTTCACCAATGCTAACATCTGACGCTCTTTGCAGTTTAAAGGCAACTCTTCGTGCGCTGGTTTGTAAAATACAAAAAAGGTTGAGGGAATCCAGTCGAAATTTAGCATCATTTCTGAATAAAAATGCTAGCTGGCTTGAAAATAATGTAAAATTTTCAAATACTGTAAGGGATGCATTGCCTAGTGAATCGAGGACCAATGCAGGCAGACCTAAAAAGGAATTTAGGGATTGTCATCCTAAAGTGCAAATCAGAAAAGTGCATCATCTTTTGACGTCCGGTAGTCACGACGAGTTAGCTAAAGCAACTGCAACAAAGCTATACCAATCTGGAAAACGAAACTCTGCAGCGATTGTCAAGGAACTGGCATCTGGTTCTCCAGAAAGGGGTAGCAAAATCAAGAAGGCTCGCATGTCTTCTTCGAACAGTCCACGAAAATTAACTCCAGACCAGGCTCTGGCGCTATTTATTGATGCAAACTTATCGTCCAATCAGTACAACATTGTTCGAGATCAAGCAAAAAAATCACCGTTGCATTTTGTATCCACCTTATTATGTTGTAAAAGAGGCAAAGAGGTTGTGCTATCCAAAGGACATAATAATAACTGAAGTTTCAGCTGAAGTATCAGTTCAGTCGCTTATAAATCATACCGTAGCAAGACTTTGTACAGGGCTAGAAGGGATTCTTAGAACTGTATCAAACGTTAAAGCACTAAATATTATCGTAAAGTGGGGTTGTGATGGGGCGGAACAAGTTAATTATCCACAAAAGTATATGGACAAACATAGCTCTGATGATAGCATGTTTAGTGTATCAATGGTACCAATCAGTCAGTAATGTGGAAAAACCCTGCTTCCTCTTCCACACGGTACTGTCGCCCCATTAAGTTCGTTTTTGCCAAAGAAACAGTCAGTGTAATTACCTCAGAAGTAAACAAAGTGAAAGAACAAATATCTTAACTTACTCCAACCACTATAATTGTAGATGGCAAGCAATTTCAGGTTACAGCAAATATGATCTTTTGTATGATTGACGGTAAAGTATGCAATGCTGTATCATCCTGTGCATCATCACAAACATGCTACTTGTGTGGGGCTAAACCTAGTGAAATGAACATCTGCGATATACCTCAAAAAAATATAAATGAATTCTTTTTATCCCTTGGACTATCACACCTCCATGCATGGATAAGGTTTTTGGAATGTATTTTACATATATCGTACAAACTGGATATTAAGGCATGGCAAGCTCGTGGAGCAGAAAATAAAAAAAAAAAGTTGCAGAGAAGAAAAAATACATTCAACAAAAATTCAAAGAGGAGCTTGGCTTGCTTATAGATATGCCAAAACAGCAGACCGGAAACACAAACGATGGTAATACCGCGAGGAAATTCTTTAGAAATGCCGAAAAGTCTTCCGAAATAACTGGCATTAATTTAGATTTGATCAAGCGTTTTCATGTGCTGTTAGAGTGCCTAAATTGTGGTCTTAAAATTGATTCAGAAAAGTTCGGCGAATATGCAAGAGAAACTTTGGAATTGTATTTGAAAGAATATTTCTGGTACTCAATGCCCGTAAGTGTGCATAAAGTCCTTTGTCATGGAAAGGACAATTTTCTGAAGAAGCTCAGGAGGCAAGAAACAAAGACTGCAGAAAATATCGCGAACTTTTTACTAGAAAAACATCCCGAATTGACACAAATACGGATTTATTTAATCGACTGCTTATTTCATCGGATCCGTACATCGCTAGTCTTCGTAAAGCACCCAAAACCAAGCATAGTGAAGTTACGCCAGAAGTTTTAGAGTTGTTAGAAAGATTTGCAGTCCCATGTAATGATTGCGAGTCTTCAGACTGAATAGATGTTCAAAATGTTGTTACAAAATGTATGTTTTTTTTTTAATTGTTCTATAATAAAAAACACAAATAAACTGAAAAACTTTAAATAAAACACATTAATTTTTATGAAAAATTTTAAAAAACCAACAAATAGAACTGTTTTACTGGTTTAAATAATTAAGTTCCGGTAAACTCAAGAAATTTCGCACTGTCGCCTTGCCTCACGAATGTCACACCCTGACGTTCCGCTGTAAGAATAGAAAAAATATTCAATTAAAAAATTTGTTATTATTTTGACTAAAACGGATTAAATCAAGAGTAATTGTATGTAGTTATTTGTTAAAATAAATCATATAAAAACTTACCTCAAAGTTGGATTCGTCGGACCAATTCAACATTAGACCAATTCTCTTCGCTAAAATGTTAATGCTTCAGAGCCCACTCTAAGCGTTTCTTTCCTATTGGTCTCTGAAAGCCAAGGCTTCTTTCTAACTTTGCACCCTCTTAATCAAGCTTCTGTTAGTCTTCTCCTTGCCATTCGAGAACTAATCGGAATCCCAATCTCTTCCGACAGAGTTGCAGCGAGCTCAGATGATTTTCGATTTTTAATAGACTCGCGGATGAGTTTTCTGTCCTGTCGCTCATTAGTCTTACGTTTTCCGCCCGTTCTCATTTTGTTGGCATGGGAGCCAGTCTCCACAATCCTTTTAATAGCACATTGTACTGCGCACCGAGAACATTTCACTAACTTGGCTATTTCTATTTGGGACTTGCCTTCTTCATGTAGGGTTTGAATTTTAATTCGTTTTTCGATACCAAGCTCACTTCTCTTAGGCATTTCTCAAATATAAGAATGTCCAGTTCACAAATAAAACACGCACGGAAGTTTCTTGACACTACAAGTAGTAAAAAGAGACTGATAAAACATTAAAAATATTTTTCAAAAAAACCTCATTATCGCAGTTTTGTGCGCCAGGTGTTTTATATCGATTGGGAGATAAAGAAATAAAAATAATATGCTATGCCGATGATGCAGTAATCATATCAGAAGACGAAGATAACTTACAGAGACTTTTACATAAGTTCCAACAAACAGCAAAAGTGTTTAATATGCAAATATCTGTAAAGAAAACAAAATCCCTTACAATATCTAAAGAACCGAAAAGATGCAAACTCGCGATTTATGATCAGAGTGTAGAACAAGTGATGTCCTTGAGATATCTAGGGGCAAACATAACAAGTACCAGGAACCTTAAGGAGGAAGTAAAAACTCAAACAACAAAGGCATCATTAATATCAGGATACTTAAGAGATATAATTTGGAGAAACAAATATATGAGCACCAGGAGCAAAGTAAGAATATACAAAACATGTGTAAGACCGATCATGATGTACGCGATAGAAACCAGAGCGGAGAACACAATAACAAAACGACTCCTAAGAACAACAGAAATGCGAACACTTAAATCGATAACAGGACATACCTTATTTGACCGGAAGAGATGTGAAGAAATAAGGGAAATGTGTGAAATACAGGATGTGGTGAGATGGGCAAGGAATAGAAGAAGAGAATGGAGAGACCATGTGGACAGAATGCCAAATGACTGGTTGGTTAAGGTTGCAAAAGAGAAGCGACCAAACACACCTCGACCGCTTGGAAGACCCCCAGTAATGGTATGAGAGCTGGTTTTCATCATCGCAATTGTTTCTGGGAAACCTTTGAAGTGAACACAGGACATGGTCCTAACGTAGGAAGAAGAAAAAGAAGAAGTGTTTTATGGATCTATAAAAGAGATTGTTTATTGTTTAAGTTTTTTTTAAATATTTTATGAGTTTCACGTGTTTATTAGGGGTGAGTAATACTTTTTGCCAAGGCCGTATGTTTCAGCAACGTTGACGGATATGAAAAATGGGAAAATCCCTACTCAGACGGGTAGGTAAACGATAAAAAAAATAAAGTAGTTTTAAAACTAGTCCTGGTAATTACGGGTTTAACTTGACGGAGGAAAATATTTACGAAAATTTTTCGACCATTTACATAAAAAAAAATATTATTAATCTCTGCAGTTTCATACGATAAAATGGAGCCGATAAATGAAGCCGATAGGAAATTTTAAATATCATCCCCATTAGTCTAATGACGTCGCTTTATTCCCTGTTCGATAGCAGTGTTAATGGAACGGTCCCATTTGATTTTATTCCTTGATTTAAAGGTAAAGGAATTTGGGTATTTTAGGATAAGAGAACAAAGGAACAAAGGGTGATATGAAATCACTTTTTAAGTTAATATTACATTAAATCATTCAATCAGGAATATTAAAGGTTTTATTTCTGGTTGAATAGTTTTGAAACTAATAAACAAGCGTAAACAATTTTGCTAATATCTATTACAAAGGCTTAAACTTTATAAAATCACTTTATTTGCTATTCGAGAATGTATTTGAAGTCGTAGTAAGGTACTTTATGGAAAACATGACGCTTTCCGCTTTAATAAAAATTAAAAGAGAGAGAAAAGTATTACTTAAAAAATAACAACCAGATTCTGTAAATTGAAACTCTGTGCGCCAACGGAAGTATTCTAAATATAAAAATAATAGGCGAGGAGCCGTGACGTCAAATGTGCCGTTATCGCGGATTTAAAAAATTTGCATGAAAATTGACGGTTAAGAAGCATTCAAACAAAAAAAAGCTCAGTATGACGGGTTGAGCCTGCTGAAAATATCTTTTATTAAATTAACTATCATAAAAAAATGTTTTATCGTCATCACGGAAATTATAAAATTCACAGGATTTGTAGGAAATTTTACGCTCTTTCAAAACTTGGTATGACAAACCTTCTCTTGCCGAAAGTGTCTGTCATATTTCCTGAAAGGGGGGGGGTGACATGTAACAGAAATTTGCCGTTATGACGTAGAGATATTTTTTAAAACATTTTATTGGTTGCAACGTGCTTTTCAAAAATATCTTGGTATGACAAACTAGAAATTGCTGGAAATACCCGTCATATCAGTTTGTTGCGGAGTATTGACCCCCGTGTATCGAAAGAAATGCTAAAAATGCTAGAAATATTGTAAATTTATTTTGGAGCAAATCTTTTTGACACAACTATTACATCCTTGAACTTTATTTAGCATAGCATGCTATGCTACACTGTATTATGTATGCATTCATTGTAGTGGGGCTATACTGTTCCTTCCGTCGGCTCTTTTTGACGACCCACAGTATCTCGACTAGTACAAGCTAGCGGGACAATATTATTTCTTCACTTATTTCAATTGTTTATGTATATTCCAGGTATCTTAAGCTATTTTAAGAAAAAAAAAAGTTAAAAAATGTGTACTGTATGTGTATTAATCGAAATATGTAGCTGCAAGACGGAAGTGGTTTACTAATATGTCTCATTTGTTCACTATTGTCGCTAAGTGTTCTTTAATTAGCTACATACGTCTACCTACTCATTATGTGTGAAAAGCACAATCATGTTTGTTTACAAAGAAATTTCTAGGAAAAAAATAAAAATCATAATGATAGTACCCACATTTATTAATATACAAAATATTATTTCTTTTAAAATAAATTAGTACAATAACAGTATCTACATATCAATTATTTACAATAACAAGGTGTATAAGTAAAAGAAATATAATATTAAATAACTTATATACTAAGGCATGAATTATAAGCAACTACAACACACAATAAAATAAGAATAATAATTACAATAAAAAAATACTTAAACCTACTAATCACCATCAGATGAGTCGTCATCACCGCTCTCCCATTCAGTAGAATATTCAGAGAGTAAATAATCCTCCTCATTTAATTCGTGATGATGACTTATTGATGGTGTTTCGGATGGCAATGAAGGTGGGATAATCAACTGCAGAACCTCCGATGGCAAAGAAGTAAATTTTCTTCGCAGTAATTCTCTATACGAGTTGATAACAGGATCAGACGTAATTAAAAGCATTCTCAAAAGATCTGTATTTGTGGCAATACGTGACCGCTTCCTGGTGTGCCGTTCACGGAATCTACGACAGTCTTTATTTCTTGCCTCCTGGGCTTCTTCGGAGAGTTGTCCAATGGGAAGAAGAAAAGACTATAACTTCCGCGCTGTGTACAAGAATTTTATGCACAGTAACGGGCATGGAATACCACGAATACAGATCAAGGTATAATTTTCTAGTATCAACACAAAACTTTTCGAATTCTATATAATTTATGTCATATCCCGATGACAAAGTTCTTAAAATTACATGAAATCTACGAATAAGGTTTACGTCTAATCCTGTAATTTCGCTGCTCAATTCAGCTTTGGAAAAAAATCTACGTGCTGTGTTTCCATCGTTTGTGTTACCATACCCAGGTTTTGGTTTATCTACAATGAGACCCATACGATCTTTAAACACTTTTTGTATCTCTTGTGAGCGTTGCTTCACAATAGTTTTGTCGTTATCTCCCCTGACTTGCCACTTTTTTATTTCTAAACGATAGCTGATGTGAAGCAAACATTCAAACGTGCGGATCCATGCATGTAAAGTAGATAAACCAAATGCAAGGCGTTCTTCATTGCTGGGATATTTCTTTGACTCCTCGTTCATAGTAGACGGGGTGGCACCGCAAATATAACACTTCTGTGTTGAACTTGTGTCTGTTAAGGCATTGCACACTTTGCCATCAGTCATTGTCAACTAAAAATCGTGTTTAACAGAGGTTTGAGATCCAGCAACGTTACATAATGTTGGAAGAAGCTGACTTACTTCATCTAAAATTTTAAAAGTTTCTTCTTTCGTAAACTCTTTTGTCTCCTTGGCAAAAATAAATTTAATAGGACGGCAATATAAAGTAGAGGAAGGTCTTGGATTTTGCCAGATCACAGTTTCGCCATCAAGCAGTCTCAAAGCGACAAATGAGTATACGAACAAAAATTCTTCTGTAGCGTTAGTGTTCTCAAATTTCTGCTTATACGTGCTATGCCCCGAACTCCCATCACAGCCCCATTTGCTTACCAACGTTTAATATGAACGAGGTAACACACTTCTAATGACTTCCGTCTGAGCTTTAACTAATCGTTCAGCCGTTTTATCCAAAATCGCGTGAAGTTTAATTTCAGCTCGAGATTCAGTCCCAGAAATATATTCGTCAGAAGGACAACAAGAAGCTTTGGACTTACCTAAACTATAAAACGATGGATACACTTGATGTCCCGCTTTCATTGACCATTTCCTTGTTTGTTTATATGAGTGAGAAGTCGATTTCGAGTCCACATAATAAGCTAAAGCTTCGTCTGGTGTTAACTGCCGACTTTGTTCAGAACACTTATTCTTTTCTCTAGTTTCACTGACCGCGACGTTATGGATCTGTTTAGCAACACTTCGATGCCCTTCTTTTCGAGTAGCTAACTCAGCTGCTGTAATAAGCTCACTTGCACTTCGCGATTCCAAAAGATCTTCTACTCTCCGTCTCTTCGTTTTCGTTGATGAGTCTTCAAATGATTTTCTGGGTCGCCCTACGGAAAGAGCCGCTGATGATGTTAAAGTGTACAGCTGGTTAACACACATCTTTATTTCGATTCCGGATCCCTCTAACCAATCTTTATGTTTGATTAGAAACATTTCTTTGTTACACTTTAAAGAAGTCCACTTTTGATTGAATTTTGCTGAAAGGCTTGATATTTTTATTTTGAGTCGTTTTAGAGAATCGTCAGAAACATCAGACATATTGAATTTTTCACTTATGTAATAAAAAATGCCACTGTTTCGTTCAGTTTTGTCATGTTTTAGCCATTCTTCAAAAAACTCCATTTTCGTCATAGTCACGACTCGTTCTGAAAAAAATAAAATAATTTTACTTTCGGGCCTTTTCGGGATCTATAATATATATGAAGTTGAATGTTGTAGGTATTACATATAGAAAAATCTAGGTGGATATATGTGGATAAAAAAAGTTGCTACTTTTAAAGTTTACAATTAATGTAAAATTTGCTGCATTTATCTATACATTTACAAATTGATATTACACCAAAAGTATACATGTTTTTTATAAAAAATATAAGTCATAATAGAGTACATACCTTCAACAGAATATTTCATCACAAAAAACTCATTTCACTTTGCTACCAATTTTAAAATATGTTATCACAAGTGTGCATAAAATGCAACTGATTTGCAAATGAAAATGACCTCTCTTATAAGGGTTACTTTGACCCCCTGATAAGATACCTTTATGAGGTGATAAACAAATTAATTCTTGGAATTCGTTAAATGGGGGGGGGGATTGTTTACAAGTCGTTATCAGTGGTTCCTGGAAATTACGTCATGAATATTGTCTCGCTAGCATGTTCTTGCCGAATCACTGTGCGACCGTCAAATATTTCGCAACCTTTCAGTCGTTATTGTGACATAGCGTTGATCAGTTTGCTGCGTATAAGTATTTCAAAATAATTACAAAAGGAATTACTGATTTTAAAAACTGTGTTTTTTGGTGACGTAGTGTTTATTATTTTAGTTTACTGTGTTTTATAACGAAGTAATTAAGTAACTGTATTGAATTTTTGAACTTTTTTGTTTTGTTTTTTTTTATGGGTCTAGCATACGTGCTGCAGGGAAGTCCCTGAAGCGCTCCAGGAGCGGCATGTGTGCGGAAAAAGCTATTCACGTTGTTCTTGAATAGCTGTAAATTGTACTCGGTGGGAAACGCAACTCTGGGCAAATTATTCCAAAGGGATGATGGTCTCCATGTAAAAGACTGCTTGAAAAGCGTTGTACGCGGAGTAAGAAGCTGAATCTCATACGGATGTGAAGCACCAGCGCGACGTGTATTTCTAACATGCACCGCTTTGGGAGGAATTAAGCGGTCTACATCCTTCGAACACTTTCCTTGAAAATACTTGTAGAACAGACCTAAGTCGCCAACCGTTCTTCGATGTCCCAGCGAATCAAGGCCGCCGGTCAGTTCCGGGTCTCCAATCAGACGAACAGCTCTTCTCTGAACAGAATCCAACAAATGCAGTGTATGTTTGGGAACGGAGCCCCAAACATGGGAGCAGTATTCCATAGTTGGTCGAATTTGAGCTTTGTAAAGAATTAACAGTTGTTATGGAGTGTTAAGCTTTCTGGTTCGAAATAATATTCCCAACTTTTGAGAAGCTCTCCTTGCTATGCCTGCAACATGTTCATGCCAGGACATATTTGCTCCCAAACTAACGCCCAACAAACTGAGCGACGATGCTAGGGGAATGGAGTACCCCGACAACTATGTAGGGTTCAGTAACGTTAACTTTTTTAGAAAAAACTGTTACTGTCACCCCAAGATAGAATTTCTTCCAGGTCTTTGTTAAGTTAAACGACCTCCTGCTGTCTGCGAATATTCACCTGAGCAGCTGATGTCCGAGCGTTCAGGTTAATTCAGGTCATCTGCAAAGCTGTAGATTGGATTCCTGGTCTTTTCCAGCAGATCGTTAATATAAATGAGAAAGAGAGTAGGAGACAGTATGGAGCCTTGGGGCACACCGGCGTTGATAGTGAAGGTGTTAGAAAGAAATTCGTCGACGGCCACTCGTAAAGAACGTTCTCTGAGGAAACATGAGAGCCACAAACAGAACTTTTCAGACATACCACAAGAGCGTAGCTTAGCCAACAGTCCATCGTGCCAAACACGGTCGAATGCCTTGGATATGTCAAGAGCAACCGCTCGAGATTCTCCAAAGTGTTCAATTGCATTGTTTCAAACATGTGTTTCATAAGTCAGAAGATCTCCTGTTGATCTATGTTTACGAAAGCCATATTGGTGATCGCTAATAATATTGAATCGTTCAAGATATTTTAGAAGATGTTGATTGATAACCTTTTCCATGAAAATTACAAAAATGAAGTGTTACTTTTACTAAGGACATATTTACACAAGTGACAATAATGAATTTTACAAACTTTAATTTCAGTAATATTCCTCCATGCTGGAGGGCTGCATTTCATATTTGTTAATGCAATTTAGCAAAATGCAACAGAACAAACATGTATTTTGTAAAATCCAATGCAGTGTTGGTGGCAATTAAAATAAATTGGAGCTATTTTGGTATGTTCTGAAGGCAGCGCTGCTAAGACGAGGAGGAAAACGAAGAATTAGATGATAGTAGATAATACTTCAACAAATATGAGTACAAGAGGCTTATTATATTTTATACATTTTTCAATGAGGATTTTTAAATATAAGCAGATGGTGGTTTATTTCATACCCCGAGCGGAAAAGCTGCCTGTTCTTTTAAAAGGAAAAACTCGAATTTATTTGCTAGACGTTTGGTAAGTATTTTCGTGAATAACTTGTATACATGGCTCAGGAGGTTAATGGGTCGATAGTTTGTAAGGTCTGAAATATCTCCTTTTTTATACATGATGACAATATGTAGTTGCATTATTCCATTACGATGGAGTTATTCCTTCCAGGAGGCTTTTACTGAATAACATTTTAAGTGATTTAATAATTTGTTGCCCTTCTTGTTTAATTGCCTCTACTACAATATTGCCTTCGCCTGGAGCTTTGTTATTTTTCATGTCCTTCAAGGCTGATGTGATTTCTTATTCTGTGATGTCTCGGTTTTTTTTTTTTTTTTTTTTATGGGTCTAGCACACGTGCTGCAAGGAAGTCCCTAAAGCGCTCTAGGAGCGGCACGAGTGCGGAAAAAAGCGATTCACGTTGTTCTTGAATCGCTGTAAATTATACTCGGTGGGAAACACAGCGCTGGGCAAATTATTCCAAAGGGATGACGTTCTCCATATAAAAGATTGCTTGAAAAGCGTTGTACGCGGGGTAACAAGCTGAACCTCATACGGATGTGAAGCACCAGCGCGACGTGTATTTCTAACATGCACTGCTTTGGGAGGAATTAAGCGGGCTACATCCTTCGAACACTTTCCATGAAAATACTTGTAGAACAGACTCAAGTCGCCAACCGTTCTTCGATGTTCCAGCGAATCAAGGCCGCCGGTCAATTCCGGGTCCCCAATCAGACGGACCGCTCTTCTCTGAACAGAATCCAATAAATGCAGTGTATGTTTGGGAGTGGAGCCCCAAACGTGGGAGCAGTATTCCATAGTTGGTCGAATTTGGGCTTTCTAAAGAATTAACAGTTGTTGTGGGGTGTAAAGCTTTCTGGTTCTAAATAATATTCCCAACTTTTGAGAAGCTCTCCTTGCTATGCCTGCAACATGTTCATGCCAGGACATATTTGCTCCCAAACTAACGCCCAACAAATTGAGCGACGGTTATCTTCCGACCCCTGATTTAGGACTTTTGGTATGCTGATTTTCGCTCTTTTATCTTGTAAGGTATATAATTGTTGATAAAATAATTCGATGATCTGTAAAATATCTCTTTTGTTTGTTATTACATTACCATATATGTCCTTAATCTTGCATATGTCTTTCCTTCCCATTGTGTTCTTCCTTCTCAAGACTTGTAAGCTTTTATTCTGTTCTACAACGTTTTTAATTTCCTCTGCATTTTTTTGTCTTTTATCTTTTCTAATTTCCCTCGATATCTCTCTATTTATAGTTCTGTATTCATCTGTAGTCTTATCTACCATTTCTCTCCTTTGCTTCATTAGCTGTTTTACTCTTTGGTTTAATTTCTGTTATTTTTATTGTTTTAGGCAAGTTTTGTCAATGGCCTTTTTTATACTATTTTTGATGTATTCAAATATGTCATCAACTGCTGTATCTTCATTGTGTTCCAAGGAGCTAGTGATCTCTCTTCTATAGGAAGCCACATACATCCATAATTATGTAGTAAAAAGAGAGAGAAATAAAAAATGTTATATGCCCAAATCCTACATTCACAAAGAAATTTAAAAGAAAAAGAAACCTTACTAAAACTTCAATGTGGATGTAATAAAGTTAAAATCGAAGCAAAAGAACAACATCAAACTGAGAACAGTAAAATAATTTATTCGGTTGCTTTGTTTTTCATAAGCCTTTGTGCAGCACACGTAAATATTTAATAAATTTATTCTCAACTCTGTTTCAACAAACAGGAAATGAAGTAACCTCCGGGCTTAAGGGTTTTTTAGGTTTTAATGTTAAAATTATATATGATTCAGGTTATGTGTGTATATAAGAGTTGGGCAGTGATTTAATGTCGGCCTAACGGACCAAAGTATTTAGCTGGCCAGAGTTTTCGGTAGAACAGAAAATTTTACAAGTAAATATTATAATATATAAAACAGATAAGTGTCTCTTGGCCACATACACATATCTCTGCATCTTTAAACGGGAACCTGCAGGGGAAATATAGCCCCTCTTATTCCAAGTCCCTCTCAAAAGCCAAACTCAGACATTTTCTTCATATTCACTGTAAATTCACCGCTGAATGATCTTCGGAATCATCTTTGTTAGGTGATTCTTGAGGCTCATTAACCGATCGCATCATTTTTTAGTCTTTTTTAGAATGATCAGAAAGGTAGTTATTGGACCGTACTCATAAATGTGATTAAGTAATTTTTGCAGAAAATCTAGTATATATAAATATACAGAGTGTTATGAAAATCACTGCATATATTGAAACTGGCATCTCCTTATGGCAAGACCGATTGCAGAAAAGTCACCTTCAATAGCGCATCTCAGTAATAAAGCACAAAATCGACCCTAAAGAAATGATAAAATGAACGAAATAAAGATATTGTTTTCGCTCCGCCACCAATAAAGAAAACAACAAAATAATATGGCCGATTGCTAACAAGGCAATGGCATTTACAGTGTTGGTGAGATTTAACTCAGCGCAGACGTATAGAACGAATAATGGCAGCGTTTCAAGTGCGGGTTGGATTGGCCGTAATATCCAATATTCCCCTTTTTTTGATTTTTTCAAAAATGTTCGAATTTGAAAAAAAGGTATTGAATGTGCTTCTACAAGGGAGTTATGGAAAATATTGCATGTATTGGAAGGGGTGGCTCGTGAGGACTTGTAGAAGCACATTCAATACCTTTTTTTTTCAAATTTGAACATTTTTGAAAAAATCAAAAAGGGGAATATTGGATATTACGTCCAATCCAACCCGCACTGGAAACGCTGCCATTGTTCGTCCAATACGTCTGCGCTGAGTTAAATCTCACCAACACTGTAAATGCCATTTCCTTGTTAGCAATCGGCCATATTATTTTGTTGTTTTCTTTATTGGTGGCGGAGCGAAAACAATATCTTTATTTCATTCATTTTATCATTTCTTTAGGGTCGGTTTTGTGCTTTATTACTGAGATGCGCTATTGAAGGTGACTCTTCTGCAATCGGTCTTGCCATAAGGCGGTGCCGGTTCCAATATATGCAGTGATTTTCATAACACCCTGTATATTTTTATATATACTAGATTTTCTGCAAAAATTACTTAATCACATTTATGAGTAGGGTCAAATAACTGGCTGGTATCTATCTTTCTGGTCATTCTAAAAAAGACTAAAAAATGATGCGATCGGTTAATCGGCCTCATGAATCACATAACAAAGATGATTCCGAAGATCATTCAGCGGTGAATTTACAGTAAATGTGAAGAAAATGTCTGAGTTTGGCTTTTGAGGGAGACTTGGAATAAGAGGGGCTATATTTTCCCTGCACATTCTTGTTCAAAGACGCAGAGATATGTGTCTGTGGCCAAAAGACACATATCTGTTTTATTAACTTCTCCAAAGCGCTCGACTATGTCAAACATGGAAAACTAATGCAGACACTAAAAGCGGCAAACATAGATGAAAAAGACATAAGAATCATTGCAATCTTATATTGGGTGCAAAGGGCGACAATAAAAATAGGGGACAATCTTTAGAGGAAATGGAGATATACCGCGGAGTACACCGGGGCTGTGTTCTCTCTCCCACATTATTTAATCTATATTCTGAGGAACTATTCCGCAAAGTTCCGGAAGGACAAATAGGTATAAAGGTTAATGGAAAGCCCTTATAAATAGTATACGATACGCCGATGATACTGCCATTGTTGCCAAAAATTTAACAGACTTGCAACTGTAATAAAAGTTAAACACTCTCAACGATTCGCATTGAATCTAAACATTTCAAAAATAACCGGCCAAGTGCAAGTCGGACTTGCACAATCAGTGTTCCGTACGTTGATTGATTGACGACTTCACAAAACACACCCTAAATGGGTTTTCAACAAAGTTTTTTTTTCCGATTTTTACTGAAAACTAATGAGCTGATTTTTTTTTTTATACCAGATTAATTATTAAAAGTAATGCACTCGTGATAATTTTTGTTCAATCTACAACCAGTGCAGAATATTCTAGAATTTTTTCAATATTTTTTGATCAGTACTTTTCGAGATAAGGGGGGAGGACAGCGATTTGTCGCAATTTTTTAAAAATAATACAAAGAAAAATGCGCGCAAGTATTACATTATATATATTTTTGAACTCGTGTTTTTACAAGCTTTCATTTGACATCCTACTCGATGACCTGATAATTTTTTTTTTTCACTTCCGAAGTAATCTTATAAGTGTTCCATACGGAACATTAACAAAGTACATGGTGGTGGCGAAGCAAAGAAATTTACAGGGATCACTTATTATAAATAAAAATAGTACGACAAGTTCAGAAATTTAGTTAGTTGAGTACTACTATATATGACACTTGGAATTACAAAGGGGCGATGTTGTATAGAATTTTGGAAGCTAGATCAGTATCTTTGCGGATGAAAAAAAAACCTTTCCTTGCCAGTGATCTGAGCCTAAAACTTAAAATCAGAAGGGTCCGTTGCTGCCTTTTCTCTGTTTTAATGTATGGGGCGGAAGCATGGATAGTGAAATATAAATAAACCGAATTCTTTCGAAATGTGGATATACAGGAGAATCCTTAAAATCTTAGAGACGCAGCATATGACAAATGAAGAGGTCCTAAATAGAATGGGCAACGATAGAGAAATCGTACTAACATTGAAAACAAGAAAGATACAATATAGGGCTAGGACTCATAATGCGACACAATAAATATAACATACTAGACGGTATTTAAATCAAATCTTAATTTCGTCAAAATACAACTTGGAATCTCAGTACCTAATCGTTAGTACAGCGTAAAACTGCTGAATCGGTTTCGTTAATTGAGCGGCTCACAAATATTCCTTTATTGGAACCAAAAATTTAGAATTGCGATTCATCGGTCAAAAAGAGTGTATTTAATTAGTCTGTCTTCAGTTTTTTTTTTTTTTGTTTTTAGCGCATTGCAATTTATTTTTCCTATATTTTTAGCACCTACACCTCCTCTTAGGCTTGCAAACAGCAGTCACCTCTTAACAACGGTCGTCAAAACTAGTTTAACATGAACTTCACTTAAATTAATAGTAATTTGAGAAGCAGTTAAGCAGTGTTTCCGTTCAGACATCACAATAATGAACTGATCTATTCATTCTGCAGTTGCTTTAGGGCTTAGTTACTTGTTTCCTGCGAAGGAAAGCGTACAACTTTATTTGAAATACGGGGTTTTTGGCGTTTTGTCATTTACTATAGCCTTCCTCATGTTAAGTACAGATGATACTATGCTGTTTGACGCTCAGTTGCTTTTTTTGGCGACATTAAAAACGAAATTTTGGACTAAACAACCGCACGAATACTTGAAGTACAGTAAGTTCAGAAATCGCAACTCTCTTGCTAAAGTTATTTAATAAACTAATCCATTATAAGTAAACAAACCTTTTTTGGATCAGATAATATGAAGTAAATAAAACATGTGTGCAGTCGGAAATTGATAAAAATAAATAAATTTTTAACTATCTTTCTTCTTATTTACTCTTTCTGTAATCTTAGTTAGTTGCATTATTAATACAATATAAAAGAAGTTGGGAAAAGACATGCTCAAGACTCAACACTTACATAGGAGGAAGGAAAAGTACAGAAAGCTGGAGACTTAAAAATATGAGAACAGAACGGAAAAGAGAAATCTTCTCACCAATAACACCAGAAAAATGGAACCCATACTTTACAAATATGCTAACAGAAGATAGACCCGAGTTTAAAAGTACTCAACATGGAAACCCAAATATAGTTATACGAGGATCCCCAATAAGGATAACAACATCAGAAAATGCTAAAAAATGGTAGAGTTCCAGGACCAGGAAACATCCCAGGAGAGATAGTAAAATACGGAACTGAAAAGCTATTTAACGCTTTGAGGAACCTATTCCAAAGATGCATTATCACATCAGAAGTACCCGAGGAATGGAAAATATCATACATATCAACAATTCATAAGAAAGGAGACAAAAAAAATTGCGATAACTATCGGGGAATAACGGTTACAGGACCTATTAGTAGAATATACGGAAAAATACTTAAAAATAGAATAGAAACAGAATACGCGGACGTAGAAGCTGAAGAACAGGCAGGCTTTAGAGCAGGAAGATCCACAATAGACCATCTCTTCTCACTGACACAAATCCTAGAAAAGAAAAACCGCATTTGATCAGGAAGTCCATGTCTTGTTTGTTGATTCAAAAAAGGCCTACGACAGCGTGCCTCTAATGAGATTGTGGGAAACACTACAAACAGAGTAATGTAAGCACCGAAATAATTAAAGCCGTAAAATCCTTATACCAAGACGCAAGAAGTAGAGTGAAAACCAAATATGGTGTAACAACAGGGTTTCAGGTCACAAAGGGTCTCAAACAGGGCTGCTGTATATCCCCAACGCTATTTAAAATCTATTTGGAGAGTGCACTGAAGAATTGGAAAAGGAAATGCAGCAGTATGGGATTACCACTGGATGACGATACTATATTGTACACGCTATCATTCGCAGACGATCAGGTAGTAGTCGCTCAGGACATCAATGATATGGAATACATGACACGAAAACTTATGGAGGAATATGAAAAATGGGGCCTAGAAGTCAATATTAACAAGACTGAGTACATGTGCGTCCGAGGACAATAGCAGGACTTGAAACTGGCCACAGGACACACCATCAAACACTGTGCCAGTTATAAGAATTTGGAAAAGGGGAATATCTAGGGATGGAACACTGGAAGCAGCAATATTCGACAGGAATATCCAAGGAAGAAAAGCGATTGCAATGCTTAATAGTATACTATGGGACAAAAACATAACCATTGAAAATAAGAAGAGAATTTACAACTCAATAGTGAAAAGTATAATAACTTACAGCTCCCAGGTGTGGCCATTGAAGGAAAGAGCAGAAAAAATACTAAAAGCTACAGAAATGGATTTCTGGAGACGAGCAGCCAGAAAATCCAGAAAAGACCGCACACCAAACGATAAGACGAGCTTTAGAAATAAAGCACGATAGAGTGGACGAAATCAGAACCCAACAGTTGGTATGGTACGGATATGTACAGAAAATGTCACAAGACCGACTACCTAAAAAATTTTTAAATTGGAACCCTCATGGAAGAAGAAAGCTAGGAAGACCACGTCAAAGCTGGAGAGCAGGAATCAACAAGGAAGTACTAGAGAGAGATCTAGAGGAGGAGGGATGGAGAAACCGGGAGGAGCGGAAATTAGGCATCGGAAGACGGAAGACGTTATAAAACCGATTGATATATATATATATATATATATATATATATATATATATATATATATATATATATATATATATATATATATAAAGAAGTTTTATATATATAAGTGACTGAGGTCTGTTTAGTATTTTATATATGTGATGCGATCTAAAAGTTCCATAACTAAAACTATTTAGCAAGAACGTGAACTAGTATAGACTCGCGCCAATAGGTGGCGGTAGGTACATCGCTAGCAATACTATGTAATAAGTTTCAACTTACTATCTCGTTCAATTTGTTCTGTGTATGCACATTTGTGTGAAGGTCTAATGCAGCGTGTGTGAGTGTGTGTGTTTTTTATAGTCGAGAACAGTGCTAATAAAACGTATGAAATAATTCGAAGAGCATTTGCAGACGAAGCTCTGTACTGCACGTAAATGTTTGAGTAGTAGCTTGTAAAACTCTAAAATAAAAATAAAATTTTGGACACGCTTTTTAGTAACCTAATTTTAAGGCAGCAGTTAGTTTGAAAATATCTTTGATTGTGTTAGCCGATACTTGTTGGAAATTCATAATAAAATTATATAAAAACCACACTATGTTTTAATTTCGAATATATTTAAAGTCACTTGACAATTGTTTCACCATACAATGGCTTCTTCAGAAGTAAATAAGAAAGAAAAATATTTGGTAGTAATCCTGGTTAAATAGTGCTTAAAACTATCCTAATTACCTAAGATTATGCTAATCATTTTATTATATTATTTTACAGACAGAATTATTTTAAGAATGCAAATCTGTGGTACTATTTCCGAGCACTAATAAAGATTAAGTAAGGGTGAATGGTTTAAGTCTACCTGTTCGTTTAATAATTGATTGGAGTTTTTCCGTTTGTTAATTTCAAGACATTCAAGCAAATTTAATTTTTTAGATTTATTTTCTACATGTTGGATTTTTAACGTATCATCAAAATTATGAGATTCGTTTATTATATGAGTTGCGTAATGTGAATTGTTCTTATTTTTTAAATAACTATGTTTATGTTCTTTAATGCGAGTTTCAAAAGATCTGCCAGTTTGTCCTACGTAGGTTTTAGTACAAGAAGGAATTCTTAGATTTGGTTTTGTTATTCAAAATTATACTCCCTAAGGAATTACTGGGCTCCAAAATTATATTCCCTAATTAAATTACATAAAAAGGATTTCCCTATTAGACCAGTTGTATCGTTTGTTACGGCACCATCAATCAAACTATCACAAAAAAATCATCCCTTTACTACGACAACATTGCAAATTTAAACCGAAATATAGTATATAGCCCAGACCTATGAACTAATCGATAAAATTAAAAAATATTAACTTACCGGAAAATTCTAGAATTATCTCATTTGATGTACAAAACTTATTTCCTAGTATCCCACCATATGAAGTCATAGAATTAGTAGATAAGCTCTTAATCAAGAATAAAGTAAACGAAATTATTAAACGGGATATTTTAGATTTACTTACGACGTGCTTGGATAAAAACTATTTTGAATTCAACGACAACTTTTATACATCTAAAGAAGGTCTAATAATGGGTAATCCTTTAAGTCCGTTACTAGCGGAAATTTTCATGGATCATTTAGAGCTAAAAATTCATCAAAACGCGGTAAGCAAAAATATTGTTTACTGGTATAGATATGTTGACGATATCATTTTCTGTTTCACGGGAACAGATAGACAACTAACAATCTTCCTTAACTTCCTAAATAATTTGCATCCTAATATTAAATTTACCATAGAATTAGAAACCAATAACTTTATAAATTTCTTAGACATATCTATATCAAAAGTGAACAATAAACACGATTTCTCGATTTTTCACAAACCGTCACATACTGACACAGTCATACACAATGGCTCATCCCACCCGTATCCTCACAAAATGGCAGCTTTTAACTCTTTCAAACATAGATTGTTACATAACCCTGTGACTAAAACTAATTTTAACAAAGAATTCAACATAATCAAACAAATAGCAATTAATAATGGATATGACCCCAACATTATAGATAATCCTTTAAACAAGCAATCTCTCTAATTTATCCCACAATTAATGACAAAAAAAGGAAAATTTAGTACACTCACATACACAGGGAAAATAACTAGAACAATTTCCAAACATTTAATAAAAAAGAACAATAAAATAGCATTCAAAACCAGTAATTCCTTAGGGAGTATAACTTTGAATAACAAAACCAAATGTAAGAATTCCTTAAAATCAGGATTTTACTTATTAAATTGTGGATCTTGTACTAAAACCTACGTAGGACAAACTGGTAGATCTTTTGAAACTCGCATTAAAGAACATAAACATAGATATTTAAAAAATAAGAACAATTCACATTACACAACCAATATAATAAACGAATCCCATAATTTTGATGATACATTAAAAATCCTACATGTAGAAAATAAATCTAAAAAATTAAATTTGCTTTGAATGTCTTGAAATTAACAAACGGAAAAACTCCAATCAATTAATAAACGAACAAGTAGACTTAAACCATTCACCCTTACTTAATCTTTATTAGTTTTCGGAAATAGTACCACAGATTTGCATTCTTAAATTAATTCTGTCTGTAAATAATATAATAAAATGATTAGCATAATCTTAGGTAATTAAGGATAGTTTTAAGCACTATTTAACCACCAAATATTTTTCTTTCTTATTTACTTCTGAAGAAGCCATTGTATGATGAAACAATTGTCAAGTGACTTTAAATATATTGGAAATTAAAACATAGTGTGGTTTTTATATAATTTTATTTTGAAAATACTTAATTTTACGTCATGTTAAATCAATTAGTTTGGAAATTAAATAAAATAATTCGTATTCTGTTCGGTTGCGAAGTCTGTAGTCTCCATTAATTTTATAATAAAAATAATATTTTGAGAAACAATAAAACAATTTGCATCAAAAAAATTCATTCTCTTTGTAAAAACAAATGTAGCCCTCGTAAAAAAATAGGTTGTTGAGTAACCTAGAGCGCTATTTTGCTTCAATTTAGGAAACTGTTAAACTAATTAAGTTAGTGATTTTTCATTATCTTTCGTCTTTTTTACGGAATCTTTCATCTCCATGAAAATAATGTTCGCACATTCACGCGAAGGCCGTCTTTTGTATGATGTTAAAAAAAATCACTTTATGTTTCATTTTTTTGTAATTTCTGTTAAAGTAACCGTTCGGAATGACCGCAATTTCCTGGCTATCTAATGCTTTTACTAGCAAGAAACTCCTTTATAACTCTATACGCTGGATAAGGAATAAAAGTAGGTTAATTGTTGTTCTAGAAAAAAGGCTAATTTTGGAAATGCTTTCAAGAGTATGATAAAAGCAGTCGAAAATTTATTTGAAGTATTTTATTAGACAACTTTTTAAGCGTACCAAAATATATTTTTTTATATTTTTAATTCAAAATAGCCGCTTCAGAATTCTAGACGATAACGCATTTTTTTATGCGAGGCTTGAAGGCCGTAGATTTCAACTTAGAATTTTCATTACCATATGTCAAAAACTGCTGGATAACTTACGGAAATTTAAAAATATGTTTTTTTTTGAAAAATGATGCACATTTAAAAAAAATGTTCACTTTTCACCCAAAAATTTCACGAAAAATTGTTTATAAAAATGAAAGTTTATAACTTATCACAAAATTCGTACGCTTTCCACTAGTCTTTGACGTATATTAACAAACATTTTTAGGTTTTTTGTTCTAGATTGAAATCTACGGGGCAATCTTTTCGCCCGTTTAAAAGGTGCCTTGTCGTTCTGGATTCTGAAGCGGCCATTTTGAATTAAATATATATATGTATATATATATATATATATATATATATATATATATATATATACATATATATATATATATATATATATATATATTATATATATATATATATATATATATATATATATATATATATATATATATATACATACATACATACATACATACATACATACATACATACATACATACATACATACATTATATATATATATATATATATATATATATATATATATATATATATATATATATACGAGGCTGGTTTGAAAAGTCCGTGCAAAAATAAAAACTACTTATGTGTTTGGGGTAAACCTTTTTTATTTTTCGACATAGTCTCCTTTTAGGCTTATACACTTCATCCAACGATGTTCTAGTTTGTTGATCCCTTCCGAATAATAGGATTGGTCCAAGTCTGCAAAATATCCATTAGTGTCTGCAATCACTTCCTCGTTTGAATAAAATCTTTGTCCCGCCAGCCATTTCTTCAAATTGGGGAACAAATAGTAGTCCGAGGGAGCCAAGTCTGGAGAATAGGGGGGATGTGAAACGAGTTGGAATCCTATTTCCATTAATTTTGCGACCACAACTGCTGAGGTGTACGCTGGTGCATTGTCGTGATGGAAAAGGACTTTCTTGTGGGCCAATCGCGGGCGTTTTTCTTGCAGCTCGGTTTTCAAACGGTCCAATAACGATGAATAATATTCACTTGTAATAGTTTTACCCTTTTCCAAATAGTCGATGAGGGTTATCCCTTGCGAATCCCAAAAGACAGTCGCCATAACCTTTCCGGCCGAAGGAACGGTCTTCGCCTTTTTTGGTGCAGATTCCCCCTTGGTAACCCATTGTTTAGATTGTTGTTTGGTCTCAGGAGTATAGTAATGTATCCATGTTTCATCCACAGTGACGAAACGACGCTTAAAGTCCTCCGGATTCTTCTGGAACAGCTGCAAACCATCCTTGCAACACTTCACACGATTCCGTTTTTGGTCAAGCGTGAGCAATCGCGGCACCCATCTTGCGGATAGCTTTCTCATGTCCAAATGTTTATGCAAAATATTATGTACCCGTTCAGTCGAGATGCCCACAGCACTAGCAATCTCACGCACCTTAACTCTTCTGTCATTCATCACCATATCATGGATTTGATCAATGATTTCTGGAGTCGTAACCTCCACAGGCCGTCCAGAACGTTCAGCGTCACTTGTGCCCATATGGCCAGTCCGAAAATTTTGAAACCACTTATAAACTGTTCTAATCGAAGGTGCAGAGTCACCATAATGTTTATCAAGCTTCTCTTTAGTCTCCTGAGGCGTTTTGCCTTTCATAAAGTAATGTTTAATCACCACACGAAATTCTTTTTCGTCCATTTCTTGAAAATCAGTCGACTTCCTTGATTCACACGAAGGCCAAACACAAAGAAATAGACCAATATGGCTGAAATTTGGTGTGCGTTCATTCAAGAGATGCTACTAACTAAAACATGACCTCGATACGCGCCGGTAGTGCCATCTCTCGGACTTTGCACGGACTTTTCATACCAGCCTCGTATATATATATATATATATATATATATATATATATATATATATGTCTATATATAGGGTGTTTTGAAATTCACTGCATATATTGAAATGGGTGACTCGTGGGGCCATGTAGAGGCACATTCAAATTCAAGAATTTTTGAAAAATTAAAAGATGGGGCAAAACTCCTTTTTACCAAATATTTATAAAACCAACTCACTCATGAAAGACCTTGGCCTTGGTAAGGTGCAAAGAACAACTAAACTATTACTCCTTAACCGCTGTTCTCAAGTGGGGAAAATAGGGCAAATCGAAAATAAAAATAAATTTTCGTTTACAAAAATATTTAACTTTGATGAAAGTGGATTTTCCACTGTTCAGAAAAAAACGCAAAAAGTATTAGCACTAAATATTTAAAAGAATGAGACAAAATCCTTAATTGGGAAATGGCAGACCTTCTCAGAGTGTTGTCACCATTCCAGGCACTGGCTATATTAACTCAAACTTATATGTAAAATGGATGAAATATTTTATAAGCGACATAAAGCCAGCCTCTGGAAATATGGTGTTACTTCTGCTTGATGGAAACACAACACATTCGAAGAACCTGAAAGTGTTCAACATAGCAAAGGTTCATGTTTAAAATTATGAGCTCTTATTATATTCAAGCAACACAAAAATGACTGAGGACAAATCCAGGTCGTCAAGTAACGCAATATCAAGTTTTTTTTTTATGGGTCTAGCACACGTGCTGCATGTGTGCGGAGTTTATTTGCAGCTCACAAAAGAGCTGGTATCATTGGCACCATTGTTAACGGATTTCAAACGGCTGGAGTTTGGCCCATGGACAAAAACATCTTTCTCGAACATTTGTTTAAAGCAGCTGAAAAATATAAATACTCTCTCTCTCTCAAACAAACTTAAGTAATGAAAGCACATCGACCTTATAAGACGTTTTTTTATTATCAATAAAACCACATTTAAAATAGTGAACCGTCTATTTCGGGATTTAACACTAAAGCCTTAAAAAAAATTGCAAATTCTTGTATGTAGTATGTCCAATACTACAGAAAAATACCGTTCAAAAACTATGGAAATTACATTAAGTCCTTACCAAAATATGTTGGAATATCAATAAACAAAAGACGTAAATATACGAGCCTCCCTACAGCAGAAGTTGTCAGGGATAAACAATTTTTTTGTCGACGTCTGACAAAAAAATTATTTCTAGTCTAGAATAAATAAAGGTGAACAAACCATCCCAACATTTATTTTATTATCTTTCTTACCAGAAAGCAAATAAAATTTTAGTGAATTACCTGCTAAAATTTTTACTTCTTAGAATATTGAAATATTTAAATTTTATTGTTCAGATCCGCTATTTTTTTTTATTTAACAGCTGTTTGAGGGCAAAATAAAAACATAATTTCAAATAGATTTTTCTCTGAACTTTTTCAAGATAAATAAGTAAACGATTTCTTTATATACCTTATTGGTTGGTTGGTTATATTTTTGTATAATTCATTTGGGTAATTTTATTTAACTTCAATTGTGTTGTGTGTGTAATGTGCATCCACACGAAATAAATACATAAAATGTACATTAAATGTGCAATCGATCTCCTTATAAAATATCCTAAGTTGTCCGTGACAAATTTAGACTTAACTAACTGTACCAATGACACAATCTTGTCTCTCTCACTTGTTGCTATATTCTACAATTTCTGCAAATTTCCTAATCACTATGTCAGTCCATCTCTCTTTAAAAAAATATTGACCTGCACCTTACTCCCGTAATTGGTAAACATTCACTGAAAAGAAAACAGGGTAGTCGCCGCATAAATGCTTTAATTTTGGAATGCGAATACCCAAGAAGTCACAAATCTTTGGGTTTTAGAATATAAAAATATTTTAATATTTTTATATTCTAAAGTTATTTGAGGAAAGCTGTCTGACGACCATATGTCTGATTTACGTATTTCCACATTGTCGAATTCACCGTTCAGTGGGGTCCGAAAAAAATATGCATGACATTATTTCTTCAAGATCGATTTTTGCCTTTATTATTAAGATCTTGCTAGAAGGATCCACCAGTTCCAATATATGAAGTGAGTTCCATAACACCCGATATGTATATATATTTATATATATATATATATATATATATATATATAACACATGGGCTGAAAAGTCCCGGGCCTAACAAAGAAAACACGGTTTTTTTGGTTCAAAATTAGCTTTATTCATCAACGTAATCTCCATCAAGAGCAACGCAATCATTCCAGCGCCGCTCTAACAATGGCCAAACACTGCTCAGAATCATCAACACGTTCTTGTTTTTGATAAACAGTGAGCAAACGCGGCACCCACTTTGAACAGAGCTTTCTCATAGTCAAATGCTCATGCAATATAAAGCCAACACGTTCTTTTGATATCTTTACGATGTCAGCTAACTCACGCAACTTCACTTTTCGATCATTCAAAACGATTTTATGGATTTTTTTTTGATGTTTTCTGGTGTTACCGCCTCATTTGGACGTCCACTGCGCTCTGCATCATCGGTGTCTCTACGACCACGTTTGAAGTCAGCAAACCAACGTTTTATTGTTGTTTCTGATGGAGCGGAGTCCCCATAACACTTTTCAAGCCATTGCTTCGCTTGAACGGTATTTTTTCCCATCAAGAAGCAGTGTAAAATTAAAACACGAAATTGTTTTTGATCCATTGTTTTGAAAATAACAAAAGTAGCGTCACTCTTAGCACAATAACTCACAAACTAATGAATAGAATATCATGAAATTTTAACAGCTGTCTTTTGAAGGTTAGTATTAACTGAAAAAAAGGTGACTGCAATAAAACTAGCGCCATCTATGTGTTAGGCCCGGGACTTTTCAGCCCATGTGTTATATATATATATATATATATATATATATATATATATATATATATATATATATATATATATATATTAGCCGTGCCCGCGGCTTCGCTCGCATGGACTTGATTTACTATTATCGTCACTGTTTATTCCTTATATTACCTAACGTATTAAAATATATCCTATAACCTGAACATTAAGTTAAGAATTAAAACAAACACACGTAAATCTCGAATGATAAGTACACTAACGGACAGACAGACAGAGAAATGTTGCGTTTTATATATATTAACCAGATTATTATTTTTATTATATAACCTAGCCAGAGAACATGTATGAATTAAAAATAAAAAACTCGTAAATCGGATACGTGGTTCTCGAATGATAAGCGCACTAACGGACAGACAGAGAGGTGTTGCATTTTATATATACTGTATTATTTGTCACATGATATTGTTACATATTTAACGGTTTAGGCAGCGTATTGCAAGAGAGTGTGCTAGCAGCAAACTTTTTTCAGACTTGATTCACTATTATCGTCACTGCTTATTTCTTATATCACCTAACGTAATAAAGTATATCCTATAACCTTGTCAGAGAACATATGTATAAATCTAAAAAAAACACAAATCGGATAAGTAGTTCTCGAGTGATAAGAACACTAACGGACAGACAGACAGAGAGACGCTGTATTTTATATACTGCTAGCTGGGCCCGCGGCTTCGCTCGCGTGGACTTGATTCACTACTATCGTCAGTGCTTATTCCTTATGTTACCCAACGTAATAAAATATCTCCCATTATTTCTCCTTATCTCCCAATATTTCTCCTTATTTCCCATTATCTCTACATAATTTCCATTATCTAGGCTAAAAACACGTAAATCGGATAAGTGGTTCTCGAGTGATAAGCGCACTAACGGACAGACAGACAGACAGAGAGACGTTGCATTTTATATATATTGTATTCTTTGTTACATGATACTGTTCCATATTTAATGCTTTAGGGAGTGTATTGCAAGAGAACGCGCTAGCGGCAAACTTTTCTCCGACTTAATTCACTATTATCGTCACTGCTTATTCCTTATGTCACCTAATAAAATATATCCTATAACCTGGCCAGAGAACATACGTATGGTTAAAAAAAAAAGCACGTAAATCGGATAAATAGTTCTCCAGTGATAAGCACACTAACGGACGGACAGACAGACAGACAGACAGACAGACGGACAGAGCGACATTGCATTTTGTATATATTATAGATATTCTCTGCTACATAATATTGTTCCATATTTAATGGTTTGGACTGTGTATTGCAAGAGAACGCGCTAGCGGCAAACTTTGTCCGACTTCATTTACTATTATTGTCACTGCTCATTCCTTATTCTACCTATCGTAATAAAATATAGCCTATAACCCGGCCGGAGAACATATGTATGTAAAAAAAAAAGTACGAAAATCGGATAAGTGGTTCTCCAGTGATAAGCGCACTAACGGACAGACAGACAGACAGAATACGTTGCATTTTATATATATTATAGATGTAATAAAATATATACCTATAACCTGGTCAGAGAACATATGTATGAATTTAAAAAATCACGTAAATCGGATAAGTGGTTCTCGAGGGATAAGCGCATTAACGGACAGACAGACAAACATTGAATTATATATATTATAGATATAGATTATTATTATTATTATATAACCTGGAATATATGCATGAATTTAAAAAAAGACAGGTAAATCGGATAAGTGGTTCCCGCGTGATAAACGCACTAATGGACAGACAGACAGAGAGACATTGCATTTTATATATATTATAGATTATACATTACAGATATTCTTTGCTACATAATATTGTTCCATATTTAATGGTTTAGGCTGTGTATTCCAAAGGCACGCGCTAGCGGCAAACTTATTTCCGACATCATTCACTATTTTACGTCACTACTCATTCCTTATGCTACCTATCGTAATAAAATATAGCCTATAACCTGGCCAGAGAACATATGTATGTTTTAAAAAAAATAGTATGTAAATCGGATCAGTGGTTTTTCAGTGATAGGCGCACTAACGGACAGACAGACAGACAGAGAGACGTTGCATTTTATATATATTATAGATATATACACGTATATATATATATATATATATATATATATATATATATATATATATATATATATATATATATATATATATATATATATATATATATATGTATGTATATATATATATATATATATATATATATATATATATATATATATATATATATATTCATACATATATAAAATTTTTGGCTGCTTTTATTATACTCTTGAAAAAAATTCCCGAGATTAGCTTTTTTTCCTGGGACCTGAAGTGGTCTTACCCCTTAATTGTTTTTTAGAGGAATTATTTTTTCTATTTTTTCTTTATAATACGAGGGCATGCAATGTTGCATGATATTGTAATTTAAATTAAAAAAATTAACATTATTAACATTTGTTAATAATTAACCTAAACCAAGTTGGTAAGATAAGATAAGGGTCACGTCAGTTTTGTGTGCATATTAAACATATTAGTTCCAATTTATATTGAGATTGCAATGGCCTGTATAATTATTAATTCTTATTAAGATTGCATGCAATAAAATATACGAAATGATTAAGTTTACTTCTTATGGAGTAAAGATGATAAAGTTCGCCAAAAAGTTTGCCTCATATGGAAATTATAAAGGGTGGTATATCGGTTGGTTTCTTTTTGGGCTTGTGAGTGTTATTTCTACACTATAAACACTAACGCGCCCATAATATTGACATACATTTAATGCTAAACCTCGACGCGATCGACTTACGCTTGGACAATGCTGGAAAATATTAAAAAACGATTTCCAAAGTCAGTGATGTGTTGCGGAAACTGTGCGGAAATTTTGGTCGAAATTAAGTTCCTTTAGCGGCTGGTGTAAGAAAATTCGTAAAGAAAATCCGTGAATATGGCATGCTTGTTGATAACCTAACCTATCTTCGTATTTGTGCAATGCGCACAGACAAAAAAATTGCTGCTCTTGTCCAAAGTGTGCGTGAAAACCCAAGAACCTCAATTAGTCGCAGATCTCAACAACTGAACATCAACCGCACTTCTCTGACATTAATTTTACATACAATCTCGGATTATTTGCTTACAAGGTCCAACTCACTCAAGAATTGAATCAAAATGACCATCCGCTTTGTTATCGCTTCTTTGTATGGGTTTCAAATGTAGAAAAATGATGTCGATTTTGCTCACTAAATGATCTTTTTGGACGAAACTGTTTGGTGTGGTTTTTGGAGTGGTGACGTTATTGACCTTTTCTCCTTTGAAGATGAAGCTGGCAACAACGTTTCCGTGAATGGAGTCCGTTACAGAAACATGACAACTGACTTTTTTGTGTTCACAGTTGGACGATTTCGAATTAGAAGACCTTTCGTTCCAGCAGGTGGTGCAACATACCACGTCCGCCGTGTGCGGACATTAAGTTTGGTATCGTGTGGTCAGCTGTTTTAGAGTTGTGCCATAGCCACCGCCCAGCTGCGATTTGATGCCCTCAGACTTTTTTTAGAGGGAACTATTAAGGACCGCTGTTACTCTAATAATCTACAAACAATCCACGCATTTAAGGAAAATATCGATCTAGCTATTCACTAAATAGAATCACAAACCATCGAAAATGTGCTGAAAAATTAGATTCACAGGATGGGCAACTGCCAAGCGAGGCGTGGCAGCCATTGTCATAAACTTATATTTCGTAATTAATCGGAAAGTTTACTCAGTTCAATAAAGAAAAAAACTATGAAAAATATTAAATGTTTTTTTTGTTATTGCAATTTTAAGAAAAAACCATTTAAAACGCAGTGTCCTAGCATGTTTCTACGGAGCACTTTTTAGAGAAACATGTCAACTTTAATGATTTAAAATATTTTCCTTTTCTCCCCTTTCCCCTTAGATATACTACATGGGGTAAAATGTCCCGAGATTTTTGAAGAAACAACAATGTTTTTGCCAAATATCGTTTTTTGTCCTTCAACATAGTTTCCTTCAAAAGCCATACCCTTATTCCATTTCTACATACATACATAATCTTTCCTCTTCTACCTTACGGTGTCGAGGTAGTGGAGCAGGTAATGCATCGCCACTCCTTTTGGTCCTCTACAATTTTCTTCACCTGTTTCCAGATAATATTCTTCCCTTTCAAGATTTTTTCCACACCATCATTCCACGTTCTTGTTGGCCTACCTCTTTTACGCTTTTTATCCACTGCCACTTTCCATATTTTCTCTACCATTCTACGGTAGCTCATTCGCACCATATGCCCGAACCATGTTAACTGTTTTTTCTTCAAAGTTGTTACCACTGAATTCACATTACACCTTTCGTGGACTATAGTGTTTCTGATGCGGTCTCGTCTCGTCACTCCGGTAGCCGCCCTTAAAAAGCGCATTTCACACGCCTGGATTCTACTTCAGTTTCGCTCATCCAAACTCCAAGTCTCATCCCCATACAGCAGCACCGGGATGTATGTACCATATTAAACAGCCTTATTTTAGTATTCCGACTAACTTCTCTTTTTCTAATAAATGATTTGTTCAATGCGTAGAATAACTTTCCACATGCACTCAAAAATTATCCCAGGTACCTAAAATCCTCAACCTGTTTAATTTTCACATCATTCATGGTGATTTCTGCTTCCCTCGGTGTTTTAGCGATCATTGTCAGCTCTGTCTCGTATTCACTTTCATTCCATATTTTACAAAGATATCATTCCATACATTCAGGTTTGTCTGCATGTCCCTCTCTGAACTTGTCACAATGACTAGGTCATGGCTCGCATCAGCTTATTGTCAGCGCTTTTACGTTCCAATGCTTCCTATTCTATACCTTTTATATAGTACGACTTGTCGAGCTCTCTGAAATGAGCCTCAGTTTCCCATTCGATTTCTTCATTTGAGCCAAATCTCTTGCTTTTGAGCCCTCTTTTTAAATCTGGAAAGAGGTAATACTCCCATAAACACTGTTACAAACTTTCACGTACGCCCTCTATAAAGATTAACATTTTTTGGTGAAATTATTTATAGGTTATGTTATTCAGTTATTGTGTATAGACATATTTATAATTTAAATTCTTTAAACAATGCAGTGGGGTGATCGAAAAAAATAGGATTGCTGTTATAGCTTTATTTAAGTGCGGTATGGGAAAAAGCGACATTTTTAAGACCTCAGAACCGCGTAAAATAAGTCGTTTGTTTGTTTACCGGGCGATACAATTATTTACTGAGACGGGAAACAAAAAAGACAGGCAAAGTTCAGAAAGACCAAGGACAATTCGAACACAACAAGCTGTTAAAGCTGTAAAAGCGCGAATTAACCGAAATCCTTTCCGCAAACAAAAAATTTTATCTCGTGAGTTGAAAATTTCGAAAAATTCCATGTTTCGTATTATTAAAGACCTAAGACTCGGCGCTTATAAGAGACACATTGGTCATTTGCTAATGGAAGATTTAAAGCGAAAACGGTGGCAAAAATGTGAAAGTTTGTTGAAGGAATACGAATTTTGTTTACCGGGAAAAATGTTCACCGTGGAACAATTTTTCAATAAGAAAAATGTTAGAATTTATACCCAGATCTTCTAAGGAAACGTCTGAACTTGTTCCAAAAGTTCAAAGGGGTCATCATCCACCATCAGTTATGATTTGATGGGAAGTCAACTTTGATAGGGTTACTAGCATTCTTTTTCGTGAAAATGGTGTGAAAACTTCGGCTAAAATATAACAAGATACTATTTTAGAGAACGTTGTGAAACCCTTAAACCATAATCTTTTCAAAAATAAGCATTGGGTATTTCAGGAAGATTCTGCACAAGGACAGAAAGCTAGAACAACCCAAGCATGGCTTCAACAAAAGGTGTCTTCATTTGTTACTACAGAAGATTGGCCTGCAAGTCCTGATCTAAATCCTTTAGATTATAAACTATGATCCCTTTTAGAGGGTATAGTTTGCTCTAAAGGACATGCAAATCTTGACTCTTTTAAAGGAGCTTTAACAAAAACGGTGGACAATTTTCCGTTGGATTAACTGTGTGCTGCCAAAGACGAATGACTTAATCGTTTAAAGGCTTGTGGAAGAGCAATTGGGGGACATTTTAAGTAAATGTTAAATTAATTTTGTCATTATGAATATACGAAATAGTCCCATAATAATTTGTTTTAATTTTCATAGAAATTAAATGTTTAAGCAATGTTTACATTGTAACAATATTTATGGGAGTACTAAGTATTATACTCGTAAGCTTACGACTCCATAAAATCAATATTGAAATTGGATCAGTTTGCTTCCTCATTTACCGTATTCACCGGATCTAACCCCCAGCAATTATTATCTCTTTCCAAATTTAAAAAGATGGCTCCAGGGAAATAGTTTTGGCTCAAATGAAGAAGACGAATGGGAAACTGAGGCTCATTTTAGAGAGCTCGACAAATCGTACTACATGAAAGGTATACAAATAGAATAGCGTGAAGGAAACTATCGATTTTTGGCAAAAACATTGTTTTTTCTTTAAAAACCTCAGGGCTTTTCACCCCATGGAGTAGTGAAACACATCCGAATTCATGGAGAACAAGAACTTTGCTGTTATATGACAATTGCAGAGTTCATAAGGTTCACACAGTTCAAGCCATATTTTTTTAATCTCTGCTAGTTTTCCTGCATAGCTAGGTGTTATTCGCCGCTAATATACTTGAGGAATCCCTTGAAGGTTCCTTGGTGGGACGAGAGAGGGCTAAGCAGTGGTTTGATGTAAATAGACTAGCTTTGAATATCGACAAAACCAAACGGGTTGTTTTTTCATTGAGACCGGTGTATGACTTGAATGAGAGAATGGGTGAGGTGAGATTTTAGGATGTAACTGTGTAACTCAGCAAATATTACGAAATGCCTATCACTCAATATTTCACTGCCATCTTGCGTATTCCATTCTTGTCTGGGGAAACTCTGCACAGACCTATTGAGTGTTCGGCTTGCAGCGTAAGTCATTTAGATTACTGGATGGATTTGGTTTTAGGGATGACTGCCGACAGTCATTTGTATTGCTCGGAATGTTGATGGTTCCTTCACAGTACATTTTTGAGAATCTCTGGTTCTTAAAGCAATATGTTCATTCCTACAGAAGTCATGGAGATATGCATTGTTATGAGGCATAAGGAAAATCTAATGCCAACATATTGGAGGCTGAAGAGATGTCAAACGGGACCTGGATACTGGACCGTAAAATTTTTTAATGTACGAGGTTGGATTAAAAAGTTCGCGGCCTCGCCAAAAATAATTGTAATATATTTATTATAGTACCCTCAATAAGTTCATTCTTTCTTTGGTTGTCACAGTGTAAGATTTTGTTGCTGTAGAATTTGTGGTTTTTTCGGTTAGAACGAGTTTAGTGAGACCAAGTGTAGCGTTTTTGGAAAAATGGAAAAAATTTAACAACGTGCGGTCACCAAGTACCTGTTTAAAAAAAGATTAACACCAAAGGAGATCCACGATGATACGCAAACAGCACTAGGGAAATCTGCTCCGTCATATACCACTGTGAAAAAATGGGTTGCAGAATTTAAACGCATCGAAGATGAGCCTCGCTCCAGCCGGCCCACGACGTCTACGAATGAAGAAAACATCGGCAAAGTGTGTGATCTCATATTGAAAGGCCGTAGATTAACTATCAGGGAGATTGCAGACACTATAGGCATCTCGTATCAACAAACACCAAACATCGTTGCCAACGAACTCGGATGTTCTAAGGTTTCCGCTAGGTGGTTCCCCAGATTGCTTTCAGTTAAACAAAAACGAATTCGGCTCACAATTTCTCGCGACTGCTTGAGGCTGATTCGCAAAATTTTCTTAACAGGTTTGTGACAATGGACGAAACCTGGGTTCACCACTATACTCCAGGGTCAAAACAACAATCCAAGCAGTGGAAAAAATCTGGTGAACCGACTCCAAAGAAAGTGAAGGCAATTCTATCGACTGAAAATGTGATGGTGTCAGTTTTTTGGGATGCTAAAGGTATTATTATGGAGGAGTACCTTCCGAAAGGCGAAACAATAAACTCGACTTATTATTGCACCCTTTTGTGTCATTTACGTCAAAAAAATTAAAGAGAAACGCCCAGGATTACTGAAAAAGAAGGTTTTTTTTTTTCCATCTGTACAACACTCGCGTTCACACGTCTGTTGAGTCTATGGCTCAAATTCGTGATTGTTGTTTCGAATTGCTGCCCCACTCGGTCTGTTCTCCTGATTTGGCACCTTCGAATTTTTATCTGTTTCCAAACCTAAAAAAAAACACCTGTGTCCAAAAATTTTCATCAAATAAAGAAGTCGAAGCTGCAGGTAACCAGTTTTTTTGAAGACCTTGAGGAATCTTTTTTTCAAACAGGTGTGGAAGCTTTGAAAAGCAGGTGGAAGAAGTGCTTAGAGCTAGGTGGAGATTACGTCGAAAAATAAAAATATTTTTATACGTATTTTATTTTGTTTTCTTGACTAGGCCGTGAACCTTTCAATGCATCCTCGTATTTACGCAAAATATTAGAGATCTACCAAAGAATTTGAAAAAAAAAAACGTTAAAAAAATTTTGGTAGAAAATGATTTTTACTACATTAACGAGTACCTCTGTTATACGTTTTAGGTTTTAAGCTTGGTTTTGAGTTATATTTTCGAGGAGTTTGTTTCCATGCTGTCTTAATGATTCTTTCGTAATTGCAAATATCATAGTAATTGAAATTATATGTATTAACATCTGTGTAGTTATCTTATACATTTATCAGTATAGTAGCTCCCTTTTTTTTGTTATATCATTATTTATTGACGGGTTTTTTTTTTTGTATAATTTAGCATAAATAAGCAGTATTGAGTATAGATGTTTCAAAATAAACACTGTAAACAATTTAATTTTATAAATTAGTATAATTTAATTAATGTCCGTATTTTTTAAAAGAAACTGAAAACAAAAAATTGACCACATCTGTTTTTTTTAAGAAATTGTCAATTTCTAAGTTACACGTTTTAAATTTGACTATAGACTTATAAAACATTTTAAAAATGCTAAAACTTTTAGACTATTAAGGAATTTTAAAGTTTTTGTAATACTGATATTATATCCAATTTTAAAACGTTCTGTAAATATTACAATAATAATTATATCCAATTTCTTGTTATTTCGGGTTGAAACTACATTTCAAGTTGTGTTTGTAAGGTATTTAATATGTTGGTTACTATATGTTTATCGTGTTAGTGTTAATATAACAATTCGTCATGACAGTTTTTGGCAAATCTGATAAAAATATGTAGAATTTTTTTTTGTCGTATTTATAATAGAAAACACTTAATTTACAACTTCTTTATAAAGTGAGTTGTCAAATTTCCTTCCCTGTTCACATTTTTTCAATGGAAAATTTGTTATTGTTTCGTTAAAATATGAAGATGAGTACATAGAAAAAAATTGCTTACTTTTTCGTCTTCTGTTATCTTTGCGTCGACAAAGCACGTGTACGGCGCGCGACAAGAAGCTCCACATGTCACCGGGGCGTCTGTGGCGTCCTGACGCGGACGCTCCATGTCGCGACGGAGACTGACGCGACGTCGTTGCCGGATACGCTACAGGTTGATTACGGGGAGATGAATTCGCGCGCGTTGCGTAATACCTAAGTTTACTTTATTTGTGCGTAATGTACGGATGGTGATAATTGAAATAATAGAGATGGATGAAAAAATAATGGTTATATTGGATTATGTATAGTGTACAGAGCTTTCTCACTAAAAATAGCTTTCTCAAATGGATTGCCCTAATATAAAGCGCAAAAATTCAAAAATTATCATGTGAAGGCATAATTTATCATTGTTGGTTTTTTCTAAGTCCTCTATTACTTCCTTTTTGAATTGGAAGTCTATATATGTTTACCTACTTGTTATGGGAAGTACAGTCGGTCAAGTAAGAACCATTGTTGATAACAAAATGTATTTATTTAAAAGTTTTTTTACATCATTCGACAGTAAAGGATCGCCATTAAAATGCTAATCATTCAGCAGTTCGTCCAGGTCCCCATTAGCGTCACTGATATCCTGGCATCTTCGGGGCATATTTTCGATGAGATTTTCAGCGTATTCCTGAGAGAAAGATTTCCAAATTGGCCGAATTTGCTGTGAGCTGCTTCACCGTGTACACCTTTTTACTACGAGGCTTATGCTTGATATGTGACCACATGTTCCCGATTGGATTTGTATCGGGCGACTGCGATGGCTAATCTAGTGTGACAGTACCGGATTTTCCCGAAATTTGCCAGGCTCGTGGGGTAATAACATAATCCCAAAATGAAGCATCATCGGAAAGAATTACATTGCTCGATCTATGTTTTCCTCTGCCCACGCGAGTTGTTTCTTTCTGTGAAGACAATATTGTAACAGAGGCAATTAAACAAGGACAACAAATTAACAGAACTCTGAAAATATTATTTAATAACTACCTCCTGAAAGGAATAACTCCATGGTAATGGAATAATGCAACTGTTGCCATCATGCATAAAAAAGATATACTTCAGACCAAACAAACTATCGATCCATTAGCCTCCTGAGTCATACATAGAAATTACTCACTCAAATAAAGGGTCTTCCATTTGGGACTTGACAACTTTGAAATTTCACTGTGAACGCACCCTTAAGCCAATCACCGAACTGTCAACGTCAAAACATTCAGTAAAGTCAACATTTTCATCATGGTGAAGTACACGAACGAACAACGTTTACAAATAATTAAAATTTACTACCAAAATTTGGAGTCGGTGATTGCAACTTTAAGAGCGTTAACGCCAATTTTTGGTTGTAATTCTCGTCCCAGTAGACAAGCAATTCATAGTCTAGTGAAAAAATTTGAGTTAAGATATTCGCTGCTGGATGTTCCCGTGCCAGTGAGACAACGGGTTGGTCGAAGTGGCCAGAATATTGCTGCCATTCAAGCGTCCATCTCAAACGAACCAAAACAGTCGATTTTACGGCATTCTCAAGAATTGGGCATCGCTCAGACCAGACTATGGCGAATTTTGCGAAAGGATCTTGGCCTGCCCTGCCCTTATAAGTTAAAGTTAACTCAAGAAACTAAAGCCACTCGATCATATGAAGCGACGTACGTTCTCGAATTGGGCTCTAGAAATGGAAGAAGATGACCAATTTCATCGCAAAATCATCTTTAGTGATGAAGCGCATTTTTGGATAAACGGCTTCGTCAACAAACAGAATATGCGTTATTGGTCAGGTGAAAACCCTCATGTGCTTGAAGAAACATCACTTCATCAACAAAAAATTACGGTTTGGTGCGGTTTTCATGCCGGTGGTGTCATTGGGCCGTTCTTTTTCGTTGATGAAAATAACCGTCACGTTACAGTCAATGGAGATCGCTACAGAGGCATGTTGCAACGTTATTTCTTTGATCAATTACATGGGCTAGACATTAATGATATGTGGTTTCAACAAGACGGCGCCACAAGCCACATAGCGGGTGTAACAATCGACTTACTGCAATCTAAATTCGGTGAACGTGTTATATCGAGAAATGGTCCCGTCGAATGGCCGCCTAGATCGTGTGATTTAACACCTCTAGACTTCTTTTTATGGGGGTACGTTAAATCATTGGTCTATGCTAACAAGCCTGTGTCGTTAGAGGAGCTCAGAGCCAATATTGAAAGAGAGATAGCGGCCGTTTCCGTCGAAATGTGTGGCCGAGTCATCGAAAATTGGGTTCAACGAATCGACCGCTGCAAACGTGCCCATGGTGGACATATGAATGAAGTCGAATTCCATGCATAAATGTTTTGATTGTACTTCAAGCCGATAGTAAAATTTTCGAAATGTTTCAAATGGGTTGCGTTTTATTTCAAAATAAAGTTAGAAATGAATCTCTTTCCACAAAGGATTGTTTGCAGTTGTGTCAACAACAAGCTCAAAAAAAGGATTTTCTTTAGTCGCTCGATGCAAACTCAGTCGAAAACGTGTAGTCATACATCAAGTAGAGGCTTCGCAGTAAAAAGTTGTCTACACTGAAGCAGTTGTCACTGGAAATTCGGGTAATTTGTATATCTTTGCTCTAAGAATACACGGAAAATCTCGTCTAAAGTATGCCAGGCGATCATCTATGCTGATGGTGATTGGCCGAACTACTGAATCATTCGCATTTTAATGGCAATCCTTTACTGTCAAATGATGTGAAAAACTTTTAAATGAATACATTTTTTAATGAACAATGCGTGCCAAGTTCTTACTTGACCGTCTGTAGTAGAGGTGTGGAATCTGATTAAAAGAGATTTGATAAAAAAAATTTCAGCTGTACCAATAACCGCAAAGGTTCTTAGTGACCTCAAAAAAGTGTTTTTTTTTCCTTCTTCTTCCTTCTTTGTACATCAGTTAGTCGAATAACTGACTGAAGGATTTAAGAGTGACGAAAGGGGCATCCTCTCCTTTCCTTCCTGGTGAAAGTTTTCTTTTCGATAAGTCTTTTTTTTAAGTAAAATTGGATTTATTATATGAATTGTTTTTTAAAAAATAGTTAAATAACATAAAATTTTTACTAAGTTGGGAATGTGGAATCTTTGGCACAATGACACTACTCAGTATATATCACCACTACACCAAACACTTTATTTTTACACTCGACGCGCGTTTCGCTAACCATGTTAGCTTCATCAGGAGCGACGATTAACTAAAGCTTAACTACAAATCTACCCTATACTTAGTCTAACCATTGAATTACTGAGGCGGAACTAATGGCATAGGCTGGGCCATCAGTTGCGGTCAAGTAACCAATAGAGGAGACTATAAGGAATAGGTCTTTATTTAAACTACTTTTATATTTTATAATTTCCATACTTTCGTATGCGTTCAACAATCTCAGATACATTTTTAATTAATCTTAGTTTATCTAATGTTACAGTATGGTCATCTTCAAGGGCATGTTCGGCAATGCTAGACTTTTCTGTTCTACTGTATTTTAAGTGTGCTAAATGTTCTTTAAATCGTGTTTTAATTAACCTTTTAGTTTGCCCAACATACTTTTTGTCGTAATTATTACAACGAATTTCATAAATTTCACTTTTCTCACAATTAGAAATCTTATCTTATCCCTGGGATTTCCTAAGATACTCCTCAGATTATCTGATGACTTGTAGACTAAGGTGAGGCATACCTTATTAAATACCTTATTGAGTCCCCTGCTATATTTCGGATTATATGGTATGGAAACATACTTGGTCTTATTTTCTTTGCCTGTAAAAAAGGTGGAATTCTGAATATTTAAGCTGAACTTATGTCTATGTATTAACTTTTTTACTAAGTCATCGTCATAACCATTAACTCTAGTTATATTCCTAATACGATTCCTTTCATTATTGAAGTTTTACTCTATTCAGAAGAAAAGTGACCAAACGATGGACTAAAAAATGTAATACGGTTAATTTGTGTTGTTTGCAAGGTTTAAGGTTAAATATTCAGAATTCCACCTTTTTTACACGCGAAGGAAATAACTCCAAGTATGTTTCCATACCATATAATCCGAAATATAGCAGGGGACTCAATATGGTAGGCCACACCTTAGTCTATAAGTCACCAGACAATCTGAGGAATATCTTAGGAAATCCTAAAGATAAGGTTCCTAATTGTGAAAAAAGTGGAATGTATGAAATTAGTTGTAATGATTGTGACAAAAAGTATGTTGGGCAAACTAAAAGGTCAATTAAAACACGATTTAAAGAACATTTAGCACACTTAAAATAAAGTGGAACAGAAAAGTCTAGCATTGCTGAACATGCCCTTGAAGTTGATCATATTGTAATATTAGATAATCTAAGATTAATTAAAAATGTTTCTGATAGGAGATTGTTGAACGCATACAAAAGTATGGAAATTATAAAATGTAAAAGTAGTTTAAATAAAGACAGAGGGCCTATTCCTTATAGTCCCCTCTACTGGCTACTTGACCGGAACTGATGGCCTTGCCTATGTCATTAGTTCCGCCTGAGTAATTCAAGGGTTAGGCTAAGTATAAATAGGGTAGATTTGTAGTTTAGCTTTAGGATTTTCTTCAGTCGCCCGATGCAAACTCAAACGAGAACGTGTGGTCATACATCAAGTAGAAGCTTCGTAGTAAAAAGGTGCCTATACTGAAGCAGCTGTCACGGGAAATTCGGGCAATGATGTGAAAAACTTTTAAATGAATACATTTTTTAATGAACAATACGTGCCAAGTTCTTACTTAAAGGTTTGTAGTAGAAGTATGGAATGTGTTTAAAAGAGATTTGATAAAAAAAATTCAGCTGCTAATAACCACAAAGCTTCTTAGTGACCTCAAAAAATTGTTTTTTTCCTTCTTTGTACATCCGTTAGTCAAATAACTTCTTGAAGGATTTAAGAGTGACGAAAGGGGCATCCTCTCCTCCCCTTCCTGGTCAAAGTTTCCTTTTCGATAAGTCTTTTTTTTTTAAGTAAAATTGGATTTATTATATGAACTGTTTTTTAATAAATCTTACTAAGTTGGGAATGTGGGATCTTTGTCACAATGACGCTACTCAATATGTATCACCACTACACCAAACACTTTATTTTTGCACTCGACATGTTACCTTCATCAGGAGCGATGATTGACTAAAGCTAAATTACAAATCTACCCTATTTATACTTAGCCTAACCCTTGACTTACTCAGGCGGAACTAATGGCCTAGGCGAGGCTATCAGTTTCGGTCAAGTAACCAGTAGAGGGGACTATAAGGAATAGGCCCTCTGTCTTTATTTAAACTACTTTTATATTTTATAATTTCCATACTTTCGTATGCGTTCAACAATCTCCTATCAGATACATTTTTAATTATTTAAGATTATCTAATGTTACAGTATGATTAGCATATTCTGCAATGCTAGACTTTTCTGTTCTACTGTATTTTAAGTGTGCTAAATGTTCTTAAATGTTGTTTTAATTGACATTTAGTTTGCCCAACATACTTTTTGTAGCAATCATTACAACTAATCTTATAAATTCCACTTTTCTCTCAATTAGGAATCTTATCTTTGGGATTTCTTTAGATATTCCTCAGATTGTCTGATGACTTGTAGACTACAGAGGCCTATCTTATTAAAAACCTTATTGAGTCCCGTGCTATATTTCGGATTATATGGTATGGAGACATACTTGGTGTTATTTTCTTTGCGTGCAAAAAAGGAACTTATGTCTATTTATTAGCTTGTTTACTAAGTCGTCGTCATAACCATTAACTCTAGTTATATTTCTAATACGATTGCTTTCTTTATTAAAGTTTACTCTATTCAGAGGGAAAGTGACCAAACGATGAACTAAAAAATGTAAAGCGGCTAATTTGTATTGTTTGCAATGAAGTGAATCATTAGGAATATATCTGTTACTGTCTTTCCTATAGATATCAAATTCTAATCTATTATTATTTTTAATAAATAAAATATCTAGAAAAGGCAGTTGTCCTTTATTCTCAATTTCGTAAGTAATTTTAATGGAATCATACCGGCTATTTAATTTGGAAACAAAATCATCTGTTTGCTTTATTTGTATCAAAAATCGCGAAAACATCCTCCACATACCTATACCATACCCTTGGGAAATATTCAAGTTCTTGACTTGATTCGGTTTCAAACTTACTCATGAATAAATTAGTTCCAGCCTGAGTAATTCAAGGATTAGGCTAAGTATAAATAGGGTAGATTCGAAGTTTAGGTTTAGTTAATTATCGCTCCTGATGAAGCTAACATGGTTAGCCACTCGCGTGTTCAGTGCAAAAATATATTGTTTGGTGTAGTGGCGATATCTACTGAGTAATGAATTTTTAATTTCGAATCGATTTAAAAATCATTCATATATTCCTGTTTTCAAGGCAACAAGGTAAATATTTACGTATCTTTAATAATAATCATATTCTTATTGATTCAGTGATTGCGTATTCAATTTCTATTTTTTCATTTTTACTCACAAATACATATTTTTTTGTAAATACATATTTTGCATTCTGTTTTATATAAAAATCTATGTTGCGTATATTCGTGCAGCCAGCTTTTGCTTTTTATTGATTTTTTATTATAGCCATGAAATATTAAATAATTAACATTTGGTTAGAGATTATCTGCTATCTGATCGAACTAAACAAATAAATAAATCTATTTAAATAGAAGTAATAACTAAAAATACGCACTTGGCCACGCAAATGATACCAATATATCAACAGGTCTGGGATTCCCCAGGACTGGCTTAAGGGGTAACATACACCCTCGAATTTTCAAAATTTCGATTTTTTTTTCGGATTTTTATTCTCTGTACTTCTAAGAATTATTCAAAAAAAAAAAGAAAATTCCATTCCATTACAAAGTTATAGCACTAAATGTGACCTGGCGTCGGATGGTGACCGCTACCTGTTTTCAGACACTGTCTGCAATATTACTGTCAATTATAAATATTACTTTTTCTACAAAATGTTGAGAGGTTTTTTGAATTTTTCTAATAGACAATTTATTATAAATAATGAGACATAAATTTTTTGGTCGAAAAATGTGTAAAGTTGGAAACACCGTAAATTTTTTATTAAAAAAAAAACACTTCGACAATTTTTAACTACTACATTTGGGGCACTTTTTGTATTACTAATTTCCAATTATTTCACCAGAAAATATTTATTTAAGCAGCACGTTTCAAGACGTAAACAAGATGTATCGTCTTTGATGTTTCATTGTTGGTTGTACCACCTGTCTGCAACTCACTTTCAAAACTCCCTTCCTTTCCCATTCAGACATTCATCTCAGCTGTGCCAATGGCGCTGCTTTACTTCTTAAAATTACGTAATCCAGCGATTTATACTATTTTTAACTATGTTCAAATTTAATAAAAATAAATATTAGACTCGAGGCGTCACACATTTTAATTTATTAAACTATTTTTATAACACCCTGTATATACACGTATATATATATATATATATATATATATATATATATATATATATATATATATATATATATATATATAATATCATTCATTTTTTTTTAGATTTTCAACACACTGTTTTTCTTTCTATAATTTATTTTTTATTACATTTTTATATTTGATTAGGCAGTGATTTCAACTTTTGAGCAGTGTAACTTAAAAATAGTGATTTAAATTTTCGAAGAGTGTAACTCAACCGTTTATAACGTGTTGCTGACTTAACTTATTTAGTTTGCATTGATTTTGCGTCCCGGAAGTGAGCCCTTTTAAAGACATCACTTTGAAGAAGAAGCTTATTTAGTTTGCATTGATTTTGCATCCCGGAAGTGGGCCATTTTAAAGACTTCACTTTGAAGAAGAGGCAAAAGATATATAAACGGCCATATGGAATTTTTAAGGGCTTTTTCCTCCTGCATGCCGTAGTGGGCTTAGTCCTTCGTCAAGCCATAGTAGGCTTTTTTTTCTTCCGTCATGCCGTAGTGCAGTAACGGCCTTTTTTTATCACCCAGTGGGTGTTGTTTATAGATTTCAAGTTTGATGCCTTTTGCCAGTTTTAAAATATTCTGCTCATCCTAAGAAATTTCGGGTCAAGAAGTGATTAGCTACCCAAATGAAAATAGGACAGTAATGGCTGAGACAATATTTTGATGAGAATCTTAGTAGAACAGGCCAAGCAGCTTATGGAAAACCCAAGAGGGGAAGCCAGTCAGCAAGTCATAAGAACACCAGTTTAAATATCTCACTTCCTGTCTACAACATGTGTTTTCAGCAACTACATAACATGGAAATCCGCGAAGTTAATTTTACAAACTTTTAGATCTTTTTTTTGATGTCTTTTGTTTTTTTTTCACTCTTAGGATCAGTAATTCATAGAACTCTAGTTTAAATGTGTACACTCTCATAGCCTAAGGGGTTTTTATTTAGTTAATGTAATTTTAAGAGTGTAATATTTGCAAGGATTTTTATTTTGTCAATATACTTTTCCCTGTGTTAATGCAGCCTTTTACTGAACTACCTGCTCTTTCTTTCAGGACGCATCCACCATACCACCACTCACACGGCCAGATAATTCTATTGCAACGACACCTGTTGAGAAAGCGAACTTGTTGGCTGAAGTCCTTGCTTCACATTCTACTGTCGATTTTCAAGGAAAAAACACCACTACTATTCCCATAGTGCAGTCAAGGATGCCCGATATTGTCTTCAGACAGCGTATCGTAAAACGTATTTTAATGAAGGTAGACACCAAAAAAGCTTCTGGCGCTAACGGAATACCTGCCATAGTTCTCAAGAACTGTGCGAGGGAACTAACACCAGTTTTCTGTAAACTTTTCAACCTATCCTACAGAAAGGGAATATTTCCTTCCTGCTGGAAATGTGACACAGTTCAGCCGATACCGAAAAAAGGCAAGAAAACCTTGCCAAATAACTATCGACCAATCGCACTGCTTTCAATAATATCGAAAGTCATGGAAAAGGCTATCAAACAGCATCTTCTAAAATATCTTGAAGGATTCAACATTATTAGCGGTCATCAATATGGCTTTCGTAAAAATAGTTCAACAGGAGATCTTCTGACTTATGTAACACACGTTTGGAACAAACGCAATTGAACACTTTAGAGAATCTCGAGCGGTTGTTCTTGACATATCCAAGGCATTCGACCGTGTTTGGCACCATGGCTGTTGGCTAAGCTACGCTCTTATGGTATGTCTGAAAAGTTCTGTTTGTGGCTCTCATGTTTCCTCAGAGAGCGTTCTTTACGAGTGGCAGTCGACGGATTTCTTTCTAACACCTTCACTATCAACGCCGTTGCACCTCAAGGCTCCATACTGTCTTCTATTCTTTTTCTCATTTACATTAACGATCTGCTGGAAAAGACCGAGATTCCAATCTACAGCTTTGCAGATGATAGTACATTTATCTCTTCATTCACTTTGAACGCTCGGACATCGGCTAATCAGACGAATATCCGCAGACAGCAGGAAGTCATTTAACTTAACAAAGACCTGGAAGAAATTCTATCTTGGGGTAACAGTAACCAAGTGGAATTTAACGCTACAAAAACCCAGGCGGCAGTTTTTTCTAAAAAAGTTAACGTTGCTGAACCCGACATAGTTATGTGGGGGCACTCCATTCCTCTAACATCGTCACTCAATTTGTTGGTCGTTAATTTGGGAGCAAATATGTCCTGGCATGAACATGTTGCAGACATAGCATGGAGAGCTTCTGAACAGTTGGGAATATTATTTCGAACCAGAAAGCTTTACACTCCACAACAACTGTTAATTCTTTACAAAGCTCAAATTCGACCAACTATGGAATACTGCTCCCATGTTTGGGGCTCCGCTCCCAAACATACACTGCATTTGTTGGATTCTATTCAGAGAAGAGCTGTTAGTCTGACTGGAGACCCGGAACTGACCGGCGGCCTTGATTCGCTGGAACATCGAAGAACGGTTGGCGACTTGAGCCTATTCTACAAGTATTTTCATGGAAGGTTTTCGAAGGATGTAGCCCGCTTAATTCCTCCCAGAGCAGTGCATGTTAGAAGTACACGTCACGCTAATACTTCACATCCCTATGAGGTTCAGTTTGTTACTCCTCGTACAATGCTTTTTAAGCAGTCGTTTATATGGAGAACATCAACCCTTTGGAATAATTTGCCCAGGACTGTGTGTCCCACCGAGTACAATTTACAGCGATTCAAGAACAAAGTGAATCGCTTTTTCCGCACACGTTTCGTTTCTGTAGCATTATCTAGGCTTATCTCTGCTCATCTCCCATTATTTCTCCTTATCTCCCATTATTTCTCCTTATCCCCCATTATCTCACCATAACTTCCATTATATAGACTTATCTCTGCTTATCTCCCATTATCTCTCCTTATCTCCCATTATTTATACTTATCTCCCATTATCTCACCTTATCTCCCATTATCGAGGTTTATCTCGACTTATCTCCCATTATTTCTCCTTATCTCCTATTATCTCACCTTATCTCCCATTATCTAGGCTTATATCGAATTATATAGAACATATGTACAAATTTATAAAAACGCGTAAATCGGATAAGTGGTTCTCGAGTGATAAGCGCACTAACGGACAGACAGACAGACAGAGAGACGTTGCATTTTATATATATTGTATTCTTTGCTACATGATATTGTTCCATATTTAATGATTTAGGGAGTGTATTGCAAGAGAACGCGCTAGCGGTAAACTTTTCTCCGACTTAATTCACTATTATCGTCACTGTTTATTCCTTATGTCACCTAATAAAATATATCCTATAACCTGGCCAGAGAACATACGTATGGTTAAAAAAAAGCACGTAAATCGGATAAGTAGTTCTCCAGTGATAAGCACACTAACGGGCGGACAGACAGACAGACAGACGGACAGAGAGACATTGCATTTTATATATTATAGATATTCTCTGCTACATAATATTGTTCCATATTTAATGGTTTGGACTGTGTATTGCAAGAGAACGCGCTAGCGGCAAACTTTGTCCGACTTCATTTACTAATATTGTCACTGCTCATTCCTTATGCTACCTATCGTAATAAAATATAGCCTATAACCTGGCCGGAGAACATATGTATGTTTTAAAAAAAAAAAAACGAAAATCGAATAGGTGGTTCTCCAGTGATAAGCGCACTAACGGACAGACAAACAGACAGAATACGTTGCATTTTGTATATATTATAGATGTAATAAAATATATACCTATAACCTGGTCAGAGAACATATGTATGAATTTAAAAAATCACGTAAATCGGATAAGTGGTTCTTGAGGGATAACGGACAGACAGACAGACAGACAAACACTGCATTTTATATATATTATAGATATAGATTATTATTATTATTATATAACCTGGCCAAAGAATATATGCATGAACTTAAAAAAAGACAGGTAAATCGGATAAGTGGTTCCCGCGTGATAAACGCACTAATGGACAGACAGACAGACAGAGAGACATTGCATTTTATATATATTATAGATTATACATTACAGATATTCTTTGCTACATAATATTGTTGGAGGGGGGGGTGGTTGAAGGGTTAGGCCATATTTTAATGGTTTAGGCTGTGTATTGCAAAGGCACGCGCTAGCGGCAAACTTATTTCCGACATCATTCACTATTTTACGTCACTGCTGATTCCTTATGCTACCTATCATAATAAAATATAGCCTATAACCTGGCCAGAGAACATACGTATGTTTTAAAAAAAGTACTTAAATCGGATAAGTGGTTTTTCAGTGATAGGCGCACTAACGGACAGACAGACAGACGGACAGACAGAGAGACGTTGCATTTTATATATATTATAGATATATATGCGTATAACTTCGTGATTTATCTATTGCATGTATTTAAAGTCGGTCCTGAACAACTATACCACTAGTGATATTGTTTATCTTCTTTGTTGACTTAAGGTTTAGAGTGAAATTTTTCATTACTCTTATTTACAATTGTGCCTACTGTAAAGGCACTTACGCTGTAACTACGAAAACATATACCAGATGGTTGTTATCTGTTTGGATTTTAAGTCAAACATCACATTTTTAAGGATCTACGTTTCAAGCTCTTTGGAGCTATCCTCGGAAAGAAAAAAGTCTGATTCTCACCCTAATCATTAAAATAGTTGTAGATAAGAGATGCCATATTGACTCGTAATATAATTTCATAAAAAGTATAAATTTATTAAATCTTGTGACTACTTTCATTTTATTGTGTGCATAGTTAAATCTCAGCAACACTGTAAATGTGACGTTCTTGTTAAAAATCTGCCATATTGTTTATTTGTCTTATTGACCAGTGGCGGAGAGAAAACATCTTTATTCATTTTATCGTTTCTTTAGGGTTGATTTTTTACTTTATTATTGAGATCCGCTATTTAAGGGGTTACATACACCTCGAATTTTTAATTCTGAGATTATTTAAAAAAAAAAAATGAAGAAAATTCCATTCCAGTACAAAGTTATAGCATTAAGTGTGACCTGGTGTCGGATTGGGACCGCTACCTGTTTTTTCAGACACTATCTGCAATATTACTGTCAATTTTTAATATTTTTTAACTTTTTTTTTAATTTTAATAATTACTTTTTCTATAAAATATCGAGAGGTTTTTTTATTTTTCCTAATACCAGGTGTACAAGTATGAAATGCGGATTTTTGTTCTAAAAAAATGTTAAATTCCGAAGAATGATAAAAAGTGCTTTATTCAAAGTATGCTCCATCGCTTGTTATACATTTTTTCCCATCTTTCGGGCAATTTGTGAATACCACGCCAGTAAAAATCTTCCCCTCTTGCTACGAACCATTTATCGAGCCATTTTTTCACATCTTCGTACGAACCAAAGCGCTGCTCAGCAAGTGCGTGACCAATCGATGCAAACAAGTGGTAATCGGAAGGAGCCAAGTCTGGTGAGTAAACCGCATGGGGTAGAACTTCCCAGCTGAGTGCTTCCAACGTGTCGCAAACTGGTTTTGCTGTATGTGATGGAGAATTGTCATGAAGAAAAATGACTTTGTGTTGCCTCTTTCGGTAGTCTGGCCTTTTTACTGAGCAAGCAGCGAACGGTTCAAATAGGTCAATTGTTGTTGGTAACGTTTAGTATTAACCGTTTCCCCAGGTTTTAACAGCTCATAATAGACCAGGCCCCTCTGGTCCCACCAAACACAGAGTATCGTTTTTCTGCCAAAGCGATTCGGTCTTGCGGTCGATGTGGATGGTGCGCCTGGGTCTACCCCTGTAACCATACGATGCAAAAACGACTTCTTTTTGTACCGAGCGAGCAAAATGTCACACGTGTTTTTGCGCTTTTCCATTTGCCTGTCGTTCAACTCATGTGGTACCCATCTACCGGTCTTCTGAATCTTTCCCATCTCTCGTAGCCGATTGAAAACAGCTTGTTGACTAACGCCCAATTGCTCGGCGAGTTGTTTTTGTGTTTGTGAATCATCTTCGTCCAACAATGCTTGCAATTCCACATCTTCGTATGAACCTCACTATAAGCTTCTCGAAGTAATCGGTATGATTCAACAGCAGTTTTCTTCAAATGAAAACAAAAAATTATTGCTGTCCGCGAATGCTCTTTGTTCGGTTTAAATTTCGACATATTGAACACAACAACACAACACTATGCACACATTTTTTCAATTTATCACTCGTGCGCGTCTGACACTTGTTGATGACACAACAAAATGGCGCAGTGTCAAATCTTTATAGCACAAACTGCATTGGTGCACCATCTGTTGTCGGAAATCCGCATTTCATACTTGTACATCTGGTAGACAATTTTTTATAAATAATGAGGCATAAATTTTTTACTCAGTATGTATCACCACTACACCAAACACTTTATTTTTGCACTCGACGCGCGTTTCGCTAACCATGTTAGCTTCATCAGGAGCGATGATTGACTAAAGCTAAACTACAAATCTACCTATTTATACTTAGCCTAACCCTTGAATTACTCAAGTGGAACTAATGACATAGGCAAGGCCATCAGTTCCGGTCAAGTAACCAGTTAGAGGGGACTATAAGGAATAGGCCCTCTGTCTTTATTTAAACTACTTTTACATTTTATGATTTCCATACTTTCATATGCGTTTAACAATCTCCTATCAGATACATCCTTTATTAATCTTAGATGATCTAATGTTACAGTATGATTAGCTTTAAGGGCATGTTCGGCAATGCTAGACTTTTCTGTTCTATTGTATTTTAAGTGTGCTAAGTGTTCTTTAAATCTTGTTTTAATTGACCTTTTAGTTTGCCCAACATACTTTTTGTCACAATCATTACAACTAATTTCATAAATCCCACTTTTCTTACAATTAGGAATCTTATCTTTGGGATTTCCTAAGATATTCCTCAGATTGTCTGATGACTTATAGACTAAGGTGAGGCCTACCTTATTAAATACCTTATTGAGTCCCTTGCTATATTTCGGATTATATGGTATGGAGACATACTTGGTGATATTTTCCTCGCGTGTAAAAAAGGTGGAATTCTGAATATTAAACCTAAACTTATGTCTATTTATTAGCTTATTTACTAAGTCATTGTCATAACCATTAACTCTAGTTATATTTCTAATACGATTCCTTTCTTTATTAAAGTTGACTCTATTCAGAGGGAAAGTGACCAAACGATAAACTAAAAAATGTAATGAGGCTAATTTATGTTGTTTGCAATGAAATGAATCATTAGGAATATATCTATCTGTTACTGTGTCCTTCCTATAGATATCAAATTCTAATTTATTGTTATTTTTAATAATTAAAATATCTAGAAAAGGCAATTGTCCTTTGTTCTCAACTTCGTAAGTGAATTTAATGGAATCATACCGGCTATTTAATTTAGAAACAAAATGATCAATATTTGCTTTCTTTGTAACAAAAATCGCGAAAATATCATCCACATACCTATACCATACCCTTGGGAAATATTCGAATTCTTGACTGGCTTCGATTTCAAACTTACTCATGAATAAATTGGCTATGAAAGGTGATAACAATTACCCATAGCTGTTCCTTCTTTCTGAACATAAAAGTGATTGTTATATTGGAAATAATTTTGTTCCATACAAAGTTTAGATAATGTTAAGTATTCACGAATAATTTCGTCTTCAAAGTCATTCATTCTAAGTAATTCTTCGAGATATTGTAAAGTTTGTGGAATTGGCACACTTGGGAACAAAGAAGTAACATCAAAAGAAATTAAGACTTCACCTTCATTAAGAACTAGATTTTTTGTTTTATTAATGAATTCTAAGGAATTCTTCACTGCGAAAGTATTTAACGGTAACTTCTCAAGTTCTTTTGATAACTATTTGGATATTAAATATGTGGGTGATCCGACCGATGAAACAGTGGGTCGCATTGCTTTTCCATATCTTAGGAAATCCCAAAGATAAGATTCCTAATTGTGAGAAAAGTGGAATTTATGAAATTAGTTGTAATGATTGTGACAAAAAGTATGTTGGGCAAAATAAAAGGTCAATTAAAACAAGATTTAAAGAACACTTAGCACACTTAAAATAAAATAGAACAGAAAAGTCTAGCATTGCCGAACATGCCCTTGAAGCTAATCATACTGTAACATTAGATAATCTAAGATTAATAAAGGATGTATCTGATAGGAGATTGTTAAACGCATATGAAAAGTATGGAAATCATAAAATGTAAAAGTAGTTTAAATAAAGACAGAGGGCCTATTCCTTATAGTTCCCTCTACTGGTTACCTGACCGGAACTGATGGCCTTGCCTATGTCATTAGTTCCGCTTGAGTAATTCAAGGGTTAGGCTAAGTATAAATAGGTAGATTTGTAGTTTAGCTTTAGACAATCATCGCTCCTGATGAAGCTCACATGGTTAGCAAAACGCGCGTCGAATGCAAAAATAAAGTGTTTGGTGTAGTGGTGATATATACTGAGTAGTATCATTGTGCCAAGATTCCACATTCCCAACTTAGCATAAATTTTTTGTTCGAAAATTACATAAATTGAAACACAGTAAACTTTTTTTTTTGATAAAAAAAACCCTTCGACAATTTTTAAATACTACATTACTTTACAAGATTAATTTTTATTTTTGCAGCTTGGATTATTTTTTGTGAAGTTATCCTGCAGACAAGGACGCACCATAGTTTTCATTAATGATTTATTCAAACAATTTGTGCTAGAGAATTATTACTTTTGCATGCCCAAATTGAGTTTTAAAAGTTTGGTTACCAAATTTTATCGAATAATATTATTATAACTTAACTCTAGCAAACAAGTTTAATATAAAAAGTAATCTTTATTTAATATATTGCATAATAGAAATAAAGAATAGTGAAAAACTAACTCCTTTGGATATTTAACCCGATAAAAAATAATGTTAAAATTTAAAACATATTTTAAAACAAAAATTCTTCTAATTTAAAGTACAATAAAAATATATAATCGTCATTCTTTTGTATTATTCACTTAATAACACTGGTCAACAAAAAAAAAAAAAATTGCTTGTTTCCTGTGATTTTTTTTTTGTTTCTATTTCAAATTGACGCGTATTTTTTAAATATCGCAACAATTTTTCTCTAACAGCTTTTGTTTTTGAGTTATAGCTAACTACCCTCATTTACTATTTTTTACTTAGATTTTCGTTTTTTATTGGACACTAAAATATATTTTGTTGTTGTTTTAGATATGACTTCATCAAGAAGATGTGGGCTTAATCCCGATTGTTTTTGCTATATTTGTGGTGATTATATATTTACAAAATATCGAAAACCTATATCGGACTTTGTGAAAACTGCGTATCATCAATACTTCAAAATAAAATTGTGTAATCAGGACAAGCCATGGGTTCCTCATATTGTATGTCAGAAATGTGTGATATGTCTACGGTTATGGTCCAGTGGAAAAAAAGATGCAATAATGTTCGTAACACCCATGATTTGGCGAGAACCTCGAAACCATCATGACGATTGCTACTTCTGCGTTGAGAAAATAAACGGAATTAACCCTGGAAATCGAAGTAAGTGGTCATATCCTAACTTATCTTCTGCTCAACGACCTCAATTAAGATCACAAGAGGTACAACCCAGCACATCTAAATCTTCTGATGATCCAAATCTCTGTGAACCCGAACGAAATACATCAAGTGAAGACTCTGATTCAGACCACAAATGTAGCCTTTCAGAACCTCAGCCATTTAATCAGAAAGAACTAAATGACTTAGTAAGAGATCTGAACTTACCAAAAGAAGCTTCTGAAATTTTAGCATCTCGTTTAAAAGAAAAAAAATTGCTTACTCCGGAAACCAACATTATATTTTATCGTACCCGAGAAAAAAATCTGTTACCGTATTTTTCTCAAGAGAAGGATTTAGTTTTTTGTAACGATGTTGGTGGTATTTTGCAGCAGATGGGATTAAAACAGTACCAACCTAGTGATTGGCGTCTTTTCATAGACAGCAGCAAAAGAAGTTTAAAGTGTGTTTTGCTTCATAACGGTAACAAGTACGGACCTATACCTATTGCACATTCGACGACTTTAAAAGAAGAATACGTAAATGTTTCTATGGTCATGGAAAAAATTAAGTATCAAGAGCACAAATGGGTCATTTGTGTTGATCCGAAAATGGTTAATTTTCTTTTAGGTCAACAAGGGGGTACACAAAGTTCCCTTGTTTCATGTGTCTCTGGGATAGTCGTGACAAACAACACCATTGGTTACAAAAAGTTTGGCCAGTGCGGGAAGAGCTAAAAGTTGGTACAAAAAATGTTATAAACGTGCCTTTTGTTAGCCGAGACCGCATCATACTTCCACCACTTCATATTAAACTCGGCATAATGAAACAGTTTGTGAAGGCGCTTGACAAAAGTGGCGAATGTTTTAATTTTCTTTCACGCAAGTTTCCAGGATTAAGTTCAGAAAAATTGAAAGCTGGTATTTTTGATGGGCCACAGATTAGGCAACTCGTGAAAGATCCCAATTTTGTCAAATCAGTGACTGAATCCAAAGCTTGGAATTCATTTGTTTTGGTTATGATTTTAGGCAAAAAGAAATCTGACGACCATGTCGAGCTTGTTGAGTGCATGCTATCGAACTTGCAAGAGCTAGGGTGCAACATGAGCATAAAAAATCCACTTCCTGCACTCGCATTTAGACCGATTTCCACAAAATCTGGGTGATTTTAGTGAGGAGCAGCAGGGTGAAAGATTTCATCAGGATCTTCGGACAATGGAAGAGCGTTATCAGGGGCGGTGGGACTCACATATGATGGCAGACTACTGCTGGAGTTTACAACGAGATCTACCTAAAGTCATTCATTCAAGGAAATCTTATAAAAGATCATTTGCTAGTGTTCAATAGAAATTTTGTTAACATAATGCATTATTTTCTTGTATTTTTTTGGCAAAATGATAAAACTGTATATTTCAAAAGCTAAAGCTGTTAGCAATCTCCCAGTATTTTTTTCATAGTCAGGGCCATAGAAATACCCAATAACAGAAGAAAAAATAAAGGAAACAAGACTTGTGTTGACCAGTGTAATCTTTAAAATACTTTTTTTATATATACATACATACCTTTTTCAGCGCCCAGGTGTATCTAAGCCTTCAAACATAAACTTATATTTGACAACGGTCCGAAATTAAAAATATTAATACGAATAACTAATGTTAGGCAACTAATAAAACACAATCCGCTATTGATTTTCCGTTTTTTGGTTGACTGTTATTCTGTTGTGGTTTAAATTAACTAGAATTTCACAATTGATAAATTTTACTTTTCATTTATATTTATGTAAGAACATATTTTGACGTACACTCACCTCTTCGAGGATTCCATTTTCTATCTGCTGTGCCGCCCATAATTCTAATTTCCGCACTGCCATCGCATCCCTCAACGGGAGTTACAACAATTTGGACCTAGAAAACAGCAGTAAAAAAGGTTTTAAAAGTGATAAAAAAATTCGAATCACAGTCACTAAATAATGGACGTTAATTTAAGATCCATTATGGATCTCAATGTTCATAGACGAAAAAATATTCGCTGGTTATATTTAGATATTTTCGCTGTATGTTGGCTTCCCATTTTAACGGCTGTTTGGACGTCAGTTGAACTATTATTTCAGATAAGACCAGTTCAAGGATATCAAAATAATCAGATATATTGAATATGCATCTGCCTAGAAAATGCTCAGAATATAGGACGAAAGTATGAATTTTTGTAAATCCCTTTTGTTTATCAAGGATCATGAAGACAACTTTTAAATCTACACATAGCATCCAGTCGTGAGCTGGATAGTTAATTTTTTGTAAAATCATGTTAAGATTTTCGTAAGTTTCTTTGTTATTCCTTCATATGGACTGAATGAGCAACAGGCAGTAAAGTATTTCCATTGTGTAACAGAACACCTTTTAAACTAGTTTTTGATGGGTCTATAAAAATCCTCCAATCTTCCTTCTTGTACTCAATGACAAATTCGTTCATTAGACTACCAATATCATGGCAGTAAACCAAATCCTCTTCCTGCGTGAAAAACTGATCAAACTGTTGATCTCTTGTTCTATAATGGTAAATAGATGTTCCAGATTCCAATAAATGTTTTTCTTTCAGCCTAGAACCAAGCAATTCTGCTTTTTTCCTTAGTCAAACCCAAATCTCTCACTAAATCATTTAACTCACCTTGTGTAAACAACTGTGGTTTTAAATTTTCTAGAGATAATTGAAACTCATCATCATCCGATCGACTTTCATTAAATTCGGGACTGGAATGTAAAACGTCATCAATAGATTGAGGTGGTTCAGGGAAGTAAAGTTAGGATAGACAATTAGTTTCTTATTTCTGGAGTTATATCCAGAAACATCAACACTGCAAAAATAACAATCATTTGAATGATTTTCTTGCTCTCCCCATACCATGGGTACTGCAAATCTAGAAGCTTTCTTTTCTTTCTTATACCATTTCCTAAGATCCTCGACACAAACATAACATACTTTGTGATTACCGATTTTTACACCAAAATGCAAAATATACTTTTTTTACAAAGTCAGTAATGTTTCTTTGGCGTTTTTTAACTACAAACTCACCACAAGATTAGCCATATTTTGAGTGTGAATTAAAGCACATGGGTTAAACACTGCAATGCGAGGTTATATTAACTGAAAGAGAACAAACAGCTATGACATTTATCGAAACTGCCAACCTAATAACATTTGATTTTACTGCCAACCTTATAAAATTCTGATTTTATTGCCAACCTAATAACATTCGAATGATAAAAAATAAACTTTTCACATTTTGAATATTAAAATGTGAAAAATTGGTGGGTGATACGACTTTTTTAATATTATTTTTGGACTCCACACCAAAAAACATAGAAATCGGGTAAAATTATTAAAGTTTTTTCATCGTTGGCCTGTGTTATCAAACGTAATGCACTCGTGATAATTTTCGCTCAACCTACACTTTACGGAAACTACTTCAGAATTTTTTAAAAATTTTTGATCAGTACTTTTCGAGAAAGGGCGGGTGGACAGGAGTTTTTGCCCATTTCTTTTGAAATAATACAAAGAAAAGAGCGGGCAAGTATTACATCATACATATATATATTTTTGAACTCGTGTGTTAACAAGCTTTCATTTGACAGCCTTGTAGATGACTTTGAATTTTTTTTTATTTCATATTTCATCCATCACCCATTGAGTCAAAATTTAAGTTTTAAAACACGGCTCTGATTGGGCCATCAATTTCTATATTTGTGTCATATAGTTTCGGAGAAAATCAGGTGTGATATACAGATAGACGGACACAAGGACAAACGGACACCGAAGTAATCCCATAAGTGTTCCATACGAAACACTAAAAAGGAACAACTGGCAACACCGTTGCTACCTAAATTACAGACGTCCGAAAGGGCTAGTATGCATTTCAGGTTCAAATGCTAGTGGCATTAACTCATACTTCTTTGCATTTTCTGTTACCGTCATGCTTCTTTCACGGCGATCTGACGAGTATACTTTAAGTGATTAACTATCAATACGTTTTAAAATGTTAACTCCAACATATCAATGAATCATACCAATTAAAATGTTTGCTTATCAGAACTGTTCCATTGTTATTTATATAGATAATATCACTTTAAAATAAGCTCTAAAAAAGCACACCAAAAAAACATAGGAATCAAGTAAATTTATTAAAAAAGTTTTTTCATCGTTGCCCTGTGTTATAGACCTCATAAAAATGCTCGCGGGAAAGAGATTTGGCTCCAATGAAGAAGTTATCGCCGAAAGTGACATCTATTTTGAAGACAAAGATAAATCCTTCTACAAGAAAGATATAGAAATGTTAAAAAAGCGTTCCATTGATTGTATCGCTCTTAAAGGAGAAACTTTCCCGCCTATGTTAGTGTTGCGTCAATCCACTTAGAAATTTGTTTTTATAGCAAAAGTGTTTTTTAAAAAAACTAATCTTTTTAAATGATTGGTATATTATTGAAATGAATCTGCATGTAGATAGGGTTAAATTTAAGATTCATTATTGCATTTGTAAAGTCATATATTAAGTGTATATAAAATCATTTTAAGTGGGTTTTTTGTAATTGCCGATAATTTTATCTAATTCTTTGTAATATTAACCAATCAAGTTCAAAATTTCTAATTTTGTTTACCTAAAGAACTAACTTGCTTACTGGATTGCAAAATTGTGTTTTCTAAATTTTCATGGCCAATCTGCAAACCTATCTGGAACTTTTGTGTTTGAAAATGTACTTTACGTGCAACAAAACTATCTAATGATGTCGACAATAGTCAATAATTAGATGTTTACGTTAGAAACTTGTTTTTTTTTGTACGGAAAAAAAATGTATTGACTTGAGCCTATTCTACAAGTTGAAAATTTCGATTTTTATTTTTCTAAAGAGATAGTTTGTTTACTGCATTACAAAATTGTGTTCCCTTGATTTCCATGGACAATCTACAAACCAATGTTGGAACTTGTGTGTTTGAAAATCTGCTATATTTCTAAGAAAACTCTCTACTGATGTCGACAATAATGAGATATTTACGTTTGGAACTTAGTGGAAATAGTTTGAAAAAACTTTCTTTTCTTGTTTTTTCGTACGGAGAAAAATATTTTAACTTAAGTTAATATTTCGATTTTTTTTACTTAAAGAGCAGGTTTGTTTACTACATTACAAAATTGTCTTCTCTTGATTTCCATGGTCAATCTACAAACCAATGTTAGACCTTTGAGGTTTGAAAATCTACTATATTACTAACAAAAGTCTCTAATTATCTCGACAATAGCCAATAATTTTGAAGTTTGAAACTTAGTGGAAATATGTAGTTTGAAAAAAACTTTCTTTCCTTGTTTGTGTACGGAGAAAAATATTTTGACTTGAGTCTATTCTACAAGTTGAAAATTTCGAATTTTATTTACTTAAAGAGCTGCAAAAATTGTGTTCTTTGATTTCCATAGTCAGTCTACAAACCAATGTTAGACCTTTGGGGTTTGAAAGTCTAATATGTTTCTAATAATGTCGACAATAGCCAATAATGAGATATTTGCGTTTGAAGCTTGGTGGAAATAGTTGGGAAAAACTTTCTTTTACTGTTTTTCGTACGGAGAAAAATGTTTTGGCTTGAGTTCATTTTACAAGTTGAAGATTTCCAATTTTATTTACTTAAAGAGCTAGTTTCTTTACTGCATTACAAAATTATGTCTCTTGATTTCCGTGGTCAATCTACAAACCAATGTTGGGTTTAAAAATCTACTATATTTCTAACAAAACTCTCTAATGATTTTGACAGTAGTCAATAATGAGATATTTGCGTTTGAATCTTAGTGACAATAGTTAGAGAAATGTATTTGTCCTGTATTTGTACGAAATTGTCAATAAATCAGCAGATTTTTATTTTGAACAAAGTCAGGGATAAAACATAATACGTAGGCTGAAAAGTTTGTGGTCTGACACATAGATGTCGTCCTTTTCAAAAAATGCATATGATTTTTAGGAAAGTAACCAAGTACAATGGAAAAAAAAATCGAATTTCGTGTGTATTAAACACTGTTTTTTGATGGGAAAAAATACCGTTCAAGCAAAGCAATGGCTTGATAAGTGTTACGGGGACTCTGCTTCTGCAAAATCACTCATCATTTACTGGTATGCTGAATTTAAACGCGGTCGTAGAGATATAAATGATACTCAATGCTCTGGACGCCAAAATGAGGTGGTTATACCGGACAACACAAAAAAATCCACAAAGTTGTTTTGGATGACCGTAAAGTGAAATTGCGTAAGATAGCTGACACCCTAAGGATATCAAAAGAACATGTTGCTCATATTTTGCATGAACATTTGGGAATGAGAAAGCTCTGTTCGAAATGGGTACCGCGTTTGCTCACGGCGGACCAAAAATAACGTGTTGATGGTTCTGAGCGCTGTTTAGACCTGTTTAAGCACAATAAAAATAATTTTTTCATGCGATATGTGACAATGGATGAAACATGGATCCACCACTATTCACCGCAATCAAATTGGCAGTCAGCTGAGTGAACAGCTGCCGGTGAAAGCCACCAGAAGCAACTAAACACACAACGATCTGCCTGGAAAGTTTTGGCCTCTGCATTTTGGAATGCGCATGGAATAATTTTCATCGACTATGCTGAAAAGGGCAAAAATTATCAAAAAAATGAACAAGAAAAAAGTACTCTTTCATCAAGATAACGCACCATGTCACAAGTCAGTGATTACGATTGCAAAGTTGCATGAATTGAAGTTCGAATTGCTTCCTTATCCACCATAGTCTCCAGATTTTGCTCCCAGCGACTATTATCTATTCGTAGACCTCAAAAGATGCTCGCGAGAAAGAGATTTGACACCAGTAAAGAAGTTATCGCCGAAACTGACGCCTATTGTGAAGGCAAAGAGAAATTCTTCTACAAGAAAGCTATAGAAATGTTAGAAAAGCATTGGGCTGATTGTATCGCTCTTGAAGGAGACTATGTTGATGAATAAAGTCGAATTTTGCAGAAAAAAATGTGTTTTAAGTAGCTAGACCAAAAACTTTCCTGACTACGAGTTACGTCAATCCACTTAGAAATTTGTTTTTATAGCAAAAGTGATTTTTAAAAATTAATCTTTTTAATTGATTGGCATATTATTGAAATGAATCTGCATGTAGATAGGATTAAATTTAAGATTCATTATTGCATTTGTAAAGGCATATATTAAGAGTATAAAATCACTTTTAAGTGGGTTTTGCCGATAATGTTATCTAATTCTTTGTTATTAATAGAATATATTCATATTGTTCTTATTTGTTCAAGAAGGCAAAATATGAATCACTTTTCAATAGGATTTAATGCCAAATTTTATTTTTCATTAATTGATTTCTATAAGGTCTGTCCATTGGATGGCCACTAACTTTCTTCTGGTTAAAATTCAATGTCATTGCTTCTAATAATATCGAAAGTTATGGAAGAAGCTATCAATTTTTTTAAATATTATATATATTTTTTCAACTCGTGTTTTCAGAAGCTTTTATTTGCACTCCATTCAATGATTTTTTTTCACTTCCGATTTCATCCCCCAAAATTAACCCCTTAAGACAAAATTTAGCTTTTAAAGCTACGTGACCTTGATTGGGCTATTAACTTAAACTTAACTGTTAAATAGTCTTGGAGAAAATCGGGTGTAATAAACGGATGGACCGACGGACAGACACCGAACGGAACACTAACAAAGCACCAGGAGAAATGCAATAAATCATAATAATCAAAAGAAATAATATAAGAAAAAATATAATAGAGTATAAGAATTTAGAGGAATCAAAATATTTAATTTTATACCCAATAGATACTCCCTTCTATTTTATAATCGTTTTTTTTTTGCGAATTAATGACCCAATTGCGAAATTTAACGTAATCGGGTAGTGAATTAAAATATTTTTCAGCATTGTAACACGTAAGCTGAAAGGTTTTTGGTCTAGCTACTTAAAAAACACATTTTTTTTTTTTGGAAAATTCGACTTTATTCATCAATATAGTCTCCTTCAAGTGCGATACAGTCAGTCGAACGCTTTTCTAAAATTTCTATACCTTTTTTGTAGAAGGATTTGTCTTTGCCTTCAAAAGAGGCCTCAGTTTTGGCGATAACTTCTTCACTGGAGCCAAATCTCTTTCCCGAGTACATTTTTTTGAGGTCTGCGAATAGATAATAGTCGCTGGGGGCCAACTCTGGAGAATACGATGCATGAGAAAGCAATTCGAACTTCGGTTTATGCAATTTTATCATCGTAACCACTGACTTGTGACACGGTCCATTGTCTTAATGAAAGAGCACGTTTTGCTTGTGCATTTGGGCCCGTTTTTTTGCGATTTCTGCCTTCAAACGCACCAATAACTCTATATAATATTTGCTATTGATAGTTTTATCCTTCTAAGCATAGTCTATGAAAATTATTCCATGCGCATCCCAAAATACAGAGAGCAAAATCTTCCCAGCCGACTGTTGTGTCTTTGGTCGCTTCGGAAGGCTTTCACCGGCTGCTGTACGCTCAGCTGACTACCGATTTGATTCCGGGGTGTAGTGATGGATCTATGTTTCATCCATTGTCACATATCCCATGAAAAATCCTTTTTATTGCTCTTAAACAGGTCCAAACAGCGCTCAGAATAATCAACACGTTGTTGTTTTTGGTCCACTGTGAGCAAACGCGGTACCCATTTCGCATAGAGCTTTCTCATGCCCAAATGTTCATGAAAAATATAAGCAACACGTTCTCTTGATACCTTTAGGCTGTCAGTTATCTTACGCAATTTCACTTTACTGTCATCCAAAACAATTTTGTGGATTTTTTCATGTTTTTCAGTGTAACCACATCATTTGAGCCTCCAGTGCGTTCAAAATCATTTGGATATGTACGACCATTTAAAATCAGCATACCAGTAAATGATGAATGATTTTCCAGGGGCAGAGTCCCCGTAACACTTATCAAGCCATTGTTTTGCTTGGACGGTATTTTTTTTCCCATCAAAAAACAAAAAACAAAATTCGATTTTTTTCCATTGTTTTGAAGATATCAAAAGTAGCTTCACTAAAACCACTGTAACTTGTAAACTAATCGTCGAAATGTGTTGAAATTTTGACACGTATCGTTTGAAGAGTGGCACTTCCTAAGAATTATATGGATTTTTGAAAAGGGCGACATCTATATGTCAGATTAAAAACTTTCCAGTCTACGTGCATGCATAAATTTTGGTGATGAGATGTGGCTCCATTCATACGATCCGGAAACAATACTACAATAAAGTAAATATAATGCATAAAAACACTTTAGTCAGTTAAAAATCAATGTCCTGTAGACCGTTTTCTTCAATTACCGTGGCCTTGTGCACAAGTATCAAATTCCCTCCAAATGTTGAAAGAGTTAATAAGGAGTATTATCAAGCATCGTATTCACCATTGATAGCTTTATGTGACTTTGTTCTGTTCTATAGCACAAACTGAAACAGTCTCTTTTTGAAAGCAATACTAGAAATCGAGTCTTGAAGATTAGATAACACGCTGGCATGATTGTGTTGCGCTAGAAGGAGATTACTTTAAAGTAGGTCTAAAAGAGATAAATATTTGTATTTTATTTAATTAGTTTCATTAGCTCGGGAATATATCAGCAATATAGATCTAATATGATGCACAACAGTAAGGTTTTTTAATAGCTTTTACCTGTTTAATTAAGGTATATACTTTAAAAACAAATTACAAATTTTAGAAGTCATGATATTATTTTGTAGGACTATATAAAAGACAGTATATTGCTAAAGGCACTTTTAAAACACTATTAACCCAAAATAGACACAATTTTCCAATAACAATATTATAATCTCTTGCATCCACCATGTTGTCAAGAAGTAGTTTTAGCTAGGCTCGACGTACCTTATATAATATTATTAAATATTAACACTTTTAAATATATTTTTAACAAAACTATCGTCATTATTCAGCCATCAATTTTCTACATGACAAGTATAACAAATATAAAAAATAGATTATATTTTCAGTAGTACTAATACACCATATTATGAAAATAATTTTTACAGCTATTCTAAAACTATTTTGTAGATCTGTTCATAGTCATTTCTTTTAAACTGAACCCTATGCCTAACAATATTAACCAATCAAGTTCAAAATTTCTAATTTTGTTTTCCTAAAGAGCTAACTTGCTTACGGGACTGCAAAATTGTGTTTTCTAAATTTTCATTGCCAATCTATAAACCTATTTTGGAACTTTTGTGTTTGAAAATGTACTTTATGTGCAACAAAACTATCTAATGATGTCGACAATAGTCAATAATTAGATGTTTGCGTTTGAAACTTAGTGGAAATAGTTTGGAAAAACTTTCTTCTCTTGTTTTTTTTTGTATGGAAAAAAATGTATTGACTTGAGCCTATTCTACAAGTTGAAAATTTCGAATTTTATTTTTTTAAAGAGCTAGTTTCTTTATTGCATTACAAAATTGTGTTCCCTTGATTTCCATAGTCAATCTACAAACCAATGTTGGAACTTGTGTGTTTGAAAATCTGCTATATTTCTAACAAAACTCTCTACTGATGTCGACAATAATGAGATATTTACGTCTGGAACTTAGTGGAAATAGTTTGAAAAAAATTTCTTTTCTTGATTTTCTTACGGAGAAAAATATTTTAACTTCAGTCTATTCTACAAGTTAAAAATTTCGATTTTTTTTACTTAAAGGGCAAGTTTGTTTACTACATTACAAAATTGTTTTCTCTTGATTTCCATGGTCAATCTACAAACCAATGTTGAATCTTTGAGATTTGAAAGTCTACTATATTTCTAACAAAAGTCTCTAATTATGTCGACAATAGCCAGTAATGAGATATTTGCGTTTGAAACTTAGTGGAAATATGTAGTTTGAAAAAACTTTCTTTTCTTGTTTGTGTACGGAGAAAAATATTTTGACTTGAGTCTATTCTACAAGTTGAAAATTTCGAATTTTATTTACGTAAAGAGCTACAAAATTTTGTTCTTTGATTTCCATAGTCAGTCTACAAGCCAATGTTGGACCTTTGGGGTTTGAAAGTCCACTATGTTTCTAATGATTTCGACAATAGCCAATAATGAGATATTTGCGTTTGAAGCTTGGTGGAAATAGTTGGGAAAAACTTTCTTTTACTTTTTTCCCCACGGAGAAAAATCTTTTGGCTCGAGTTCATTTTGCAAGTTGAAGATTTCCAATTTCATTTACTTAAAGAGCTAGTTTCTTTACTGCATTACAAAATTATGTCTCTTGATTTCCGTGGTCAATCTACAAACCAATGTTGGGTTTAAAAATGTACTATATTTCTAACAAAACTCTCTAGTGATTTTGACAGTAGCCAATAATGAGATATTTGCGTTTGAATCTTAGTGGAAATAGTTAGCGAAATGTATTTGTCCTGTATTTGTACGAAATTGTCAATAAATCAGCACATTTTTGTTTTGTAGAAAGTCAGGGATAAAACATAACCCGTAGGCTGAAAAGTTTTTGGTCTGACACATAGATGTCGCCCTTTTCAAAAAATTCATATGATTTTTAGGAAGTACCCAAGTTATATGATATTTTCAAAACAATGGAAAAAACGGAATTTCGTGTGTCGATTAAACACTGTTTTTTGATGGGAAAAAATACCGTTCAAGCAAAACAATGGCTTGATAAGTGTTACGAGGACCCTGACCCTGCAAAATCACTCATCATTTGCTGGTATGCTTTATAAGAAGCTGCTAACAGAAGACAGACAAGAAGTCCAGGAAGAGAACCCTGAAGAAGAACAGAATAAGGAAAAAAAAGAGATAGAACTAAGCTAAGAAGAAGTAAAGAAGACAATAAAAACACTCAGAAATAATAAATCTGCAAGGCCTGGGGGTGTGGTAAACGAAATAATTAAGTATGGGTCTAATAAATTACATTGAATGCTGAGAAACATGTTCCACAGAGCGATAAATGGAGAAAAAATACCAGAGGAATGGTCAAAAGCCTATATAGTATCTATATTTAAAAAGGGAGACTGCAGAAAATGCACAAACTATAGAGGCCTAAGCATAATATCGAGTATGGGACGTTTGTATGGAAAAATTATTAAAAATATCATAGAGGAAAATATAAAAGGAAAAATTGGAGAAGACCAAGCAGGCTTTACGGCCGGAAAATCATGTATAGACCACATATACACTATAAAACAAACAACGGAAAAAAACTGGCAAGGAATAGAGAAGTTCATTTAGCCTTCATAGACATAAGAAAGGCCTATGACTAAATACCAAGACAAAGATTATGGAACGCAATGAAAGAAATAGGTATTGACAAAGAACTAATATACGCACTAAAAGCTCTCTACGAAAACAACACAGTGAACATAAAAATAGGACATAAAATAGGGAAGAGACTCCAAACATCGCCTCGAAAAAAACATTAAAAAAATGGAAGCAAAAATGTAGTGGAATGGGAGTCCCAATACGAGAAGATTACTTATATATTCTAAGTTTCGCAGACGACCAAGTAATCATAGCGCAAGATGAGGAAGACCTCAGTTATATGGTAAGAAAACTGAAAGAAGAATACACTAAAGCAGGATTAGCAATAAACTTTGATAAAACGGAATATCTTAGAACAAAGGAGGGAAACATGGAGAATCTAGAAGTCGATAACGAAACAATAATCAAAGGAACCGATAAATTTAAATATTTAGGAACCATCATTTCAAAAAACGCAACATCAGAAGAAGAGATTAAAGCTAGATTAGGACAAACGCGGACATGCATAAGACAATTAAATTCGATCCTGTCGGACAAGCATATTACAAAGAGAAACAAAACACGCATATACAAATCAATAATACAAAGCATAATGACATACGGGTCAGAAACATGGACGATCAACAAAAGAAATAAATCTAAAATTAACGCAGTAGAGATGGAGTATTGGAGAAGATGTTGTAGAGTGACACGTATGGAGAGAATAACAAATGAAGAAATAAGAAGCAGAATGAATATCAAAGATAACGCAATAAACACCATTGAAGAAAAACGATTAAAATGGCATGGACACATAAGACGGAGCAAAGATAATAGGTAGATAAAGAAAATAACGGAGTGGAGCCCTATAGGGAGAAGAAAACGAGGAAGACCCAGACGATCGTGGAGAGACGATGTGGACGAGGCTATGGAGGACAGGGGTCTAACGGATAGAGATTGGGAAAATAGAAACGGATGGAATCAAAGGCTGAGAGAAGGAAGACAGCGTTAGCTGTAGAAAATCCTTGATATATATATATATATATATATATATATATATATATATATATATATATATATATATATATATGTATATATATATATATATATATATATATATGTATATATATATATATATATATATATATATATATATATATATATATATATATATATATGAATTTAAACGCGGTCGTAGAGATACAAATGATACTGAACGCTCTGGACACCCAAATGAGGTGGTTATACCGGACAACACCAAAAAAATCCACAAAGTTGTTTTGGATGACCATAAAGTGAAATTGCGTAAGAGAGCTGACACCCTAGAGATATCAAAAGAACATCATACTTTGCATGAACATTTAGGCATCAGAAAGCTCTGTTCAAAATGGGTACCGCGTTTGCTCACAGCGGACCAAAAATAACGTGTTGATGATTCCGAGCGCTGTTTGGACCTGTTTAAGCGCAATAGAAATGATTTTTTCATGCGATATGTGACAATGGATGAAACATGGATCCACCACCGTACACTGCAATCAAATCGGTGGTCAGCTGAGTGGACAGCAGAAGGTGAAAGCCACCAGAAGTAACCAAAGGCACAACAATCGGCTCGGAAGGTTTTGGCCTCTGTATTTTGGAATGCGCATGGAATAATTTTTATCCATTGTGCTGAAAAGGGAAAAACTATCAAAAAAATGAACAAGAAAAAAGTACTCTTTCATCAAGACAATGCAAGATGTCACAAGTCGATGATTGCCATAGTAAAGTTGCATGAATTGAAGTTCGAATTGCTCCTCATCCACCGTATTCTCCAGATTTGGCTTTCAGCCGCTAACTCGAAACTGACGCCTATTGTGAAGGCAAAGAGAAATTCTTCTACAAGAAAGCTATAGAAATGTTAGAAAAGCATTGGGCTGATTGTATCGCTCTTGAAGGAGACTATGTTGATGAATAAAGTCGAATTTTGCAAAAAAAATGTGTTTTAAGTAATAATAATAATATAAAAGCACTACAGGTCATGAAGGCCTAGGGCTTAGTAAAACTTGTGTCCTTTTCCCTCCTTCCCTTTTCCATCATCCGGTGTCCAAGTATTGTTGGATCGTATGTCTCCATTCTGTCCTGTTCTGCGCCCTCGTCCTCCAGTCTCAGACCCCTATGGCTCTTAAATCCTCCTCAACATGTTGCAACCATCTCCTCCTCGGCCTTCCCCTCCTTCTCGCACCCACAGGCTTCATCGCCAGCACCCTTTTTGGCAGTCTTTCTTTTGTCATACGTTGTACGTGTCCTAACCATCTCATTCTTGGCGCTCTTATAAAAGATGTGATTCTAGGTCCGTCATATAAGTCTTCCAGTTCCTGATTTGTCCGCCTAGTCCACCCTTCCGGTGTATTTCTTCCTCCACAGATCACTCTCAACATCCTTCTTTCCCACCTCTCTAGCGTCTCTTCCTCCAATTTGTTCATCACCCGAGTTTCACATCCATAGGTGACAGTAGGTCTTATGACCGATGTGTAAATCCTTAGTTTTGTCTTTCTAGAGACGTACTTTGATTTCATTAGAGTGTTCAGGCTCCCACATTTTTGGTTGCCCTTTGCTATTCGCGCCTTCAATTCGCTCCCCTCATGCCCGTTTTCTTCCAGCAGTACCCCCCAAATATATAAATCTATCCACTCTCTCAAATTTATATTTCCTTCCATCATAGGTCACTACATTAAGTTCTTTTTCTTTTTTAGTTTCTGTGCTTCCTGCTATCATATACTTCGTTTTCTCAGAGTTGATTTCTAAACCATACTTACTTGCCTCTCTTATTAGTCTTTTCGTTCTCTTTACCAGTTCTCTGCTAGACTTTGCTATCAACGTCAAGTCATCCGCATATGCTATACACTGGTGCTCCTTATTAAAAATTGTACCGTTAGCCTCTAGGCTGCTCTTTCTTATTATCCTCTCTAAAACTAAGTTAAATAACGTTGCAGACAGTGGGTCACCCTGTCATAGTCCCCTTTCCACTATAAAATCCTTTGATTCCAGGCCGTTCCACACTATTTTATTGGTCGTTTTTTGTAGAGTCATTTTAACTAATCTGATTAGGTTTGTTGGTATTTCTAAATGGAACAAAGCTTCATACATTCTGCCTCTTATAATTGCCGGAAGTCTATAAACAGGATATGTAACGCTATTTTATGCTCGTAACACGTAGTTTGAATTTGTTTAACAGTGAATATCTGATCTGTTGTGGATCTGTTACTTCGGAATCCCGCTTGGTATTCCCCCATTCTTTCTTCTGCAAACCCGTTCAATCTCTTCCGCAATACCTTTGCCAGAATCTTATAGCATGTATCTAGCAGAGCTATTCCTCTATAATTTTTGCATAGCATTTTATCACCTTTTTTGTGCAGTGGACTTGTAAGGGCTTTGGACCATTCTTTTGGCATTACCTCCTGTTCCCACACTTGCTCTATTAGTAGAAATAGTTTCTCATGCAGTTGTTCGCCTCCTGTCTTTAACATTTCAGCACTTATTTCGCTTTCACCTGACTTTTTGTTGTTTTTCATTTCATTAATTATAGCTTTGATTTCTCCTCTTGTTGGCTTACTCACCATATTCCCATCATCGTCCATTGTTAGCTCTTCTACCACATTTTCTGTTTCTCCCCCATTCAACAAATAACTCGAAATACCCCTTCCACTCATCCATTATTTTATCTGGCTCACTTATTAGTAATCCTGTATTAGTTCTAAGGTAGCTGGTTCGGCTATAGTATCCTTTGTTCATTCGTTTTACCTCCTGATAGAAGCTTCTTAATTCCTTATTAACAAATCTTTCCTCTATGTTTTTCAATTTTTCTTCATTGTATTGTCTCTTCAGCCTTCTGCATGTTTGTTTGAACATTCCTCGAAATTCTCTATATTCTTGAATATTATCTTCATTTGGGTTCATTACACAGCCCCACAAAAAAAAAAGTGGGGTATACTTTTGATGCGATATATCAGATCCGTAGTATTTTTTGCCCGCTGATCACGAATCTGACGTCAGAATATCGCCATCACATCTCAATTTTTTTCTAACCTAAAAATTAGTAAAAATTAAGAAAAATATACTCCTAAAAATTGATTCAAGCTTTTTCATGAATCCAAAGATGTATTAATATGTATTCGGACACGCTAAGCTAATATTCATCGGTTGGATTGAGCCATACAGTTCTGTTTTCTTTCTAACCTCAATAAATCAGACAGATATAGTGCTTCTCGAATGCAAAAAACGAATTCAAATTAAAATTCAGCCGATCCTTACCAAATTTGGTACACGGGGATTTTTTGGGTCGCTGATTACGAATCTGAGTTTGGATTTGCAAAATTCAAGACGGCAGATGTTTACGCGCCACTTTGAACGCCGAGAAAATTCATCGGTCGATTTTTATTCTTCTACCTGCATCCAGGGCACCTCCACGTGGTGACGGTGGGCAACGGTGTTACTCCACTAGCCGGCAGAGTCCCTGGATAACGGCTTAGATGCCGTCATGGCAGGTAGAAGAAAGAGAATTACGATGCAGGGACTCGGAAACCCAGTATCGGCGGTTGGTCAGGGTGGGAAAGCGGACCCGCAGCCGTCGTCATCCAGCGACCGTAGCTCTTCATGTGTGGGTGACTTGGCTCATGTAGAGTATAATGCTACAAGAAAACGGTCTCACGGTACAAGGACTTTTCATATGTGTGATAAAAACAGTGATTCATTTTGTTATATTTGCTGTCAACACGTATTGAGTAAAATGGGGTCACCGATAACGGATAAGATTAAAACCTTATATAAGGATTGTTTTAACATGGAAATACAGCACCAGGATACAGATTGGGTTCCCCACATCATTTGCAGTTCTTGCAAAATAATGTTGTACATCAATAAGAAGGCGATTAAATATTCCAGACCAGCAATATGGAATAGACCATACAGTGAAAATGATTGCTACTTTTCTATGAATGTTGTATCTAGGCATAATCGAAAAAATAAAAGCACTATTACTTATAACGATGTTTTGACAGTAACAAGACCAACTAAACTAATTCCGCCTCCTGAACCACTTGATGCTGATGTTATGGAAACAAATGATTTCACCTTATCAGTTCATGCCGAAAACATTGAGACTGTCGAAAAAGATTCAAACACTGTTACTAATGAATGTTCTAGTGACAACCTATCATATACTAGTGACACAGATAAAGAATTTCTACCATACAACCGTAAACTAGAACCAATACTAGTATCACAGTCAGGACTTAGTGATCTAGTCAGAGATTTAGGCTTATCCAAAGATGGTTCAGAGCATCTTGCTTCCTTTTTAAAGAAAAGACATTTACTTAAACCAGAAGCTACGATTTCTTATTATAGAAACAGAGATGAAGAATTTCGAAAATATTTCACAATGGACGAGGAATTGTCACTTTCATATTGTACCGATGTAAAAGGTCTAATGGATGAATTTCAAAATAACTCATACGATCCTGAAGAATGGAGACTGTTCATTGATTCTTCTAAACGGAGCATTAAGGCAGTTTTGCTGCATAATACCAACGTTTACGCTCCCATTCCGATTGCTCATTCCACAGTTATGGAAGAGCAATATGAAAAAATGAAGCAGCTTTTGATAAAAATAAAATATGCTGATCATAACTGGAAAATTTGTGGGAGATCTGAAAATTGTAACAATATTGCTTGGCCAACAGTCAGGGTTTACACTTTATCCCTGTTATAAATGTCTGTGGAATAGCAGAGACAGGGAACGTCATTATAAGAAAAAAATTTGGCCAACAAGAGAATCGTTCACTCCTGGTGAAAATAATGTATTGTTTCCACCATTGGTAAATCCAGGAAAAGTTCTTATTCCCCCGCTTCACATTAAGCTTGGACTTATGAAGCAATTCACGAGAGCATTAGATACAAACGGCCCATGTTTCAAATATTTGCATAAAAAATATCCGAAATTTTATGAAGCTAAAATTAAGGCAGGCGTATTTGACGGGCCACAAATAAGAAAATTGTTTTCAAGATTCATTATTTGTTACTAAAATGAATAAAGTTGAAAAAGCTGCTTGGCTTAGTTTTAAAGAAGTCGCAACAAACTTTTTGGGAAATAATAAAAGTCCTAAGTACAAAGAAATAGTCGAGAAAATGGTAAAAAAATGTCAAACATTAGGTTGCTTAATGAATCTAAAATTACATTTCCTGGACTCCCACATCGATGATTACCCAGATAATCTTGGTGACTACAGTGAGGAGCAAGGGGAACGTTTTCACCAAGATCTGAAAATCATAGAAAATCGGTATCAAGGACGATGGGATGACCATATGCTAGCGGACTATTGCTGGTCGCTAAAAAGAGAAACAAGTCCTCAAAAGCGTTTGGGCAGAAAGCCTTTGAATAGGTCATTCGCGGAAAAAAGAACAAGATACAGCCAAAAAAAGGAAAGTTAGGCGCGGGTTTAACCTTCGCAATTCTAGGGCTTAAGTCCTGGTTTTGAGTTTATTGGGTCTCATTTTTAAAGTTACAGGGTTATTGAGGTCTATTTTTTGAGGTTACAGGGTGTGGGAGTCTAAGGTTTCAGGGTTTAGGGTTTAAGAGTATCAGGTTTGAGGATTCCCCCAACTGTATACCAAATTTGGTAGGAATCGGTTGGTTTTCAAAAATTTTGTCCGCCATCTTGGATCCGCCATCTTGGATCCGCCATTTTGAATTTTGCAAATCCGACCTCAGATTCATGATCAACCCCCGTGTACCAAATTTGGTAAGAATCGGTTGAATTTTAATTTGAATTCGTTTTTTGCATTCGAGAAGCACTATATCTGTCTGATTTATTGAGGTTAGAAAGAAAACAGAACTGTATGGCTTAATCCAACCGATGAATATTAGCTTAGCGTGTCCGAATACATATTAATACATCTTTGGATTCATGAAAAAGCTTGAATCAATTTTTTAGGAGTATATTTTTCTTAATTTTTACTAATTTTTACCTATTTTTTGAGGTTAGAAAAAAATTGAGATGTGATGGCGATATTCTGACGTCAGATTCGTGATCAGCGGGCAAAAATACTACGGATCTGATATATCGCATCAAAAGTATACCCCACTTTTTTTTTTGTGGGTCTGTGTTATCATCTTCTGCCGTGCTTTTTTTCTTGGCCTCTGCTAGTGCGCTGCACTCGTTGTCGAACCAGTCTTTGGTTTTTACTTGTCTCTCCATCCTTTTTAACGCTGTATCACCCGCTAGTTTCATTGCTGTTTTTGCTTGTTCCCATATTCGCTCTACTTGCGTGCTTGTTTCCTGCTGATGTAAAACTTTACTTATTTCTTCCTTGTACATTTCCTTCTTTTTTTGATCTTGAAGACTGCTCACATTATACGCCCTTCTCTTTTTTTGTGACTTTTATGACTTCCTCTTTATATTCTCCCTAAGTAGCTAGACCAAAAACGTCCCCGACTACGTGTTACGTCAATCCACTTACAAATTTGTTTTTATAGCAAAAGTGATTTTTAAAAACTAATCTTTTTAAGTGATTGGTATATTATTGAAAGGAATCTGCATGTAAATAGGATTAAATCTAAGATTCATTATTGCTGTTGTAAAGTCATATATTAGGTATATTAAATCATTTTTTAAATTGGTTTTTTGTAATTGCCGATAATGTTATCTAACTATTTGTTATTGATAGAATATATTCATATTGTTCTTATTTGCTCAAGAGGGCCAAATATGAATCACTTTTCAAAAATTTAATGACGATTTTATTTTTCCTTAATTGATTTATATAAGCTATGTCCATTTGGTGGCGAATAATTTTTGTTCTGGTTAAAATTCAGTCTCACTGTTTCTAATAATATCGAAAGTTATGAAAGAGGCTATCAATTTTTTTAAATATCTGGAAGGATACAATATTATTAGCGAGCATCAAGATGGCTTTCGTAAACAAAAATAAACAGAAGATCTTCTAACTAACACACATGTTTGGAATAACGCAATCGAACACTTTGAAAAATCTCGAGTAGTTGCATTTAATATATCTAAAGCATTGGATCGTGTTGGCTTGACGGATTACTGGCAAAGCTCTTATGGTATGAAGGTTTTTTTTGTGATTCTCGTGTTTCCTCAGAGGGCGTCTCAAGTCTCTATACTAACTTCTACCGGCCTTTAAATTAACTATCGGTTGGAAATTACCATGATTCTAATCTACAGCTTTGCCGATGACAGTGCTCTTATTTCTTCATTTACTTTCAACGCAGGAATATCAGCTACTCAAGCAAATACCAAGTGTACAAGTATGAAATGCGGATTTCAGACAACAGTTGGTGCACCAATGGAGTTTGTGCTATAAAAATTTGACACTGCGCCATTTTGTTGTGTCATCAACAAGTATCAGACGCACACGAGTGATAAATTGGAAAAGTGTGTGCATAGTGTTGTGTTGTTGTGTTCAATATGTCGAAATTTAAACCAAACAAAGAGCATTCGCGGACAGCATTAATTTTTTCTTTTCATTTGAAGAAAACTGCTTTTGAATCATATCGATTACTTCGAGAAGCTTATGGTGAACATGCTCCATCGCGAGATAAGTGTGAACGATGGTTTCGGCGTTTTAAAAGTGGTGACTTCGATGTTGCAGACAAGGAACGTGGAAAACCGCCAAAAAAAATACGAAGATGTGGAATTACAAGCATTGTTGGACGAAGATGATTCGCAAACACAAAAACAACTTGCCGAGCAATTGGGCGTTAGTCCTGTTTCCAATCGGCTACGAGAGATGGGAAAGATTCAGAAGCCGGTAAATGGGTACCACATGAGTTGAACGACAGGCAAATAGAAAAGCGCAAAAACACGTGTGACATTTTGCTCGCTCGGTACAAAAGGAAGTCGTTTTTGCATCGTATAGTTAGAGGGGATGAAAAGTGGATTTATTTTGAGAATCCCAAGCGCAAGAAATCATGGATAGAGCCAGGCGCGCCATCCACATCGACCGCAAGATCGAATCGCTTTAGCAGAAAGACGATGCTCTGTGTCTGGTGGGACCAGAGGGTCGTGGTCTATTATGAGCTGTTAAAACCTGGGGAAACGGTTAATTCTAAACGTTACCAACAACAATTGACCGATTTGAACCGTTCGCTGCTTGAAAAAAGGCCAGAATACCGAAAGAGGCAACACAAAGTCATTTTTCTTCATGACAATGCTCCATCACATACGGCAAAACCAGTTCGCGACACGTTGGAAGCACTTAGCTGGGATGTTCTACCCCATGCGGCTTACTCACCAGACTTGGTTCCCCCGATTACCACTTGTTTGCATCGATGGGTCACGTACTTGCTGAGCAGTGCTTTGGTTCGTACGAAGATGTGAAAAAATGGGTTGATGAATGGTTCGCAGCAAAAGGGGAAGATTTTTACTGGCATGGTATTCACAAATTGCCCGAAAGATGGGAAAATGTATAACAAGCAATGGAGCATACTTTGAATAAAACACTTTTTATCATTCTTCCGAATTTAATATGTTTTTTTAGAAAAAAAATTCGTATTTCATACTTGTACACCTGGTATCCGTAGACGATAGAAAGTTGTTAAATTTATGTCAGACCATAAAGAAATTTAATCTTGGGTGACAGTAAGGCTGCAGTTTCTTCTAAAAAAAGGTAACGTTGCGGCTAACATCTTGGTGACGTTACCTTGGAAGGAAATATTTGCGCCTCAGAACTCACCCGCAACTTTATATTCCTGAGAATACCGAAGAACTGTTGGCGGCATGAGTCTGTTTTGCAAGTATTTTCATGGAAAGTGTTCAGGGAATGTAGCCTACTTAATTGCTCCCAGAGTGGTGCATACTAGGAATACATCTCGCGCCAATACATTACATATGTATGAAATTGAGCTTGTCATTCCTCGTATCGCTTTTTCATAAATTCTTTTATATGAAGAACTATATCCCTCTGGAATGATTTGCCCAGGACTGTGTTTCCCAGCGAGTATCATTTGCAGCGACTTAAATCCGACGTGAATCACTTTATCCACACAAAAGTCGGCCATGTACCGCTTCAAGGATTTCCCCGCATTACATGTGCTATTCTGATAAAAAAAAATGAACGTGCTTGCTTGTTATGGTGAACGAAATTATATTCTTTTAATTATTTCCTTTTGCGCTCATCCTGAATTGTATTATTCGTTAGGTAATATGATAATTTAAGGGATATTTTCTAAACAATTAAGCAACAATTTAAAATATTTATTTGTTCGTCATGTATTGGTAAGATTTAAACATTCCTACTCTCTCAAGCCTTTCACACCAATAGGTGCCAGTACAGCCACTAGTACAGTTTTTCGGGTAATAAAGAACCTTATAAAAAACTTAAAGTCAATAACGTTAGTAGATGCGGCACTAGATTAAATAGATTCTTGAGAAAATTAAATATTAACACAGCATTTAAAACATCCAACACACTTGGCAAATTTATAAAAAATAACAAAACTAAAACAGATAGAGACAATAGATCAGGAGTAAACAAATTAAATTGTGGAAATTGCTCAAAAACATATACAGGGTTACAGGGAAAGTCGTCCTAGATAATTAAGGACGTTATAGTTTAGGTCGTTTCTGACCGATTTGACTCTATGACATGATGTCCTAAACTTAACCGTTTTCGAGATATTGAAGTTTAAAGATTTTCTAAAAAAAACATGTTTTTTTTTTTGCTTTTATATCGATTTTTTTTATTAGAGGTTCTCGAGTGCGATTTTTTGGTTATTTTTAGTTAGTCTGTATATCAAGTATCAAAAATCATCAAAAAATTTGAACTAGTTACTAACAGTTTCAAATGGCGGCTTGTTAATGTTTCTAAATTACGAATTTTTACCAAGTGTTTCCTACTTTAAATCAATAAAGAGAAAAAAAAATGTATGGAAGTTATTCTGCAAATTATTTTAAAAACTTTTATGTCTTTTTAGCTATCAAAAAAGGTATAATACTAGGAGTTTAATAGGAAAACTGTACACAGAATGACACCTAAAGCGGGCTCGGGTAGCAAAAGATAAATTTTTAGTTGTAGGTGAAAATACGAAAAATACACAAATAAAACAAAAAACCTTGCAATTTAATATTTTTTTATTAATTATAATTCATATTCTATATGGTCGCCCCTATTTCTTACACAAATTCTGATTCTTTTTCTTAAATTACTTTTCACAACGCTGGTTGTGAGATGCCGCCTCATTTCGTCAGCCGCATCAATTATTTTTTGTCTTAGGACATCCACGTTTTCGATAGGAGTCATCTGGTCGTATACGAGACTTTTCATGTGACCCCACACATAAAAATCCATCGGTGTTAGGTCTGGGCTTCTCGCCGGCCAAGGTATGGGTCCGCCTCTTCCAATCCATTTGTTGGGATAATTGTCATTGAGCCATGCACGAACATTTCCTCTGTAGTGAGCTGGGCAGCCATCGTGTTGAAAGTACATGTTTTGTCTCAAACCAATAGGTAGGTCTTCCATCAAATTAGGTAAATCGTTCCGCAAAAAATTGTCGTATTCCTCGCCATTCAAATTATCTGGCAGGAAGAATGGCCCAACCAAATAATTTGAAATTATACCCATCCACACATTTAAGCTGAATCTTGTTTGTGATCCTTTCGTTCTTTTTTTTGTTTGGGTTGCCTTCCTCTTTAGAAGCCCAATAGTGGGCATTGTGGTAGTTTGTAAGATCGTCTTTGTCGAATTTCGACTCGTCAGTCCATAGTATTTTCTTAAAAAAAGATGCATCTTCGACATCGGTATTGAGCATAAATCTGCAGAATTCTCATCGTCGGAACGGATCCCCTTCTTCAATGACTTGCACTGGCGTATCGTGGTAAGGGTGTTGCCCAACAGTATGCGTTACAAACCATACCTTCCACTGCGAAATACCAAGCTGTTGTGCGACAACATTTGTAGATGTGGTTGGGTCCACCTCAAAGAGACGTCGTATTTTGTTTTCTTCGTCTTCGTCAAAGATACGTCGTCGTCCCATGTCAGTCCGCCGTCTTTGTACGAAACCAGTTTCTCGTAGTCTTTGATAAGTTCCATCAAATACGCTAACATCAGGTACACGACGAGTAGGATATCGCAGTATGTATTCATCATGTGCACGCGACGACACTCCTTCGCAAAATCCGTAACACATTAGGATGTCAGCATATTTCTCGTTGGTATACGTTGCCATATTCACAAGCAGAGATCAAAATCCAGTTACGAGCCAATTCACACAGTCAGAAGATGAAATACAGATATTTTTGAAAAGCACGGTATAGCACATCTACCACGGACGAATCGCATGAGCAGACTAAAAATCATTCAATAATGTTTAGTGAACAGAAAATGTCACTCGCACAGAGAGTACCCCGACCGGAAACAATGCTTACCCAACCCTTTTTATTGTTTGAAGGTGCAGGTAGTAAACCGGTAATTGGTAGTATCTAAATTCTATTATTATGTTACTCTACATTTGGGCCTATTGAAATCTCATTTTCTTAGAATTTTCAATAGATCCAGTAGATATTATACCGTTTTAGATAGCTAAAAAGACGTAAAAGTTTTTAAAATAATTTGCAGAATAACTTCCATACATTTTTTTTTCTCTTTATTGATTTAAAGTAGGAAACGCTTGGTAAAAATTCGTAATTTAGAAACATTAACAAGCCACCATTTGAAACTGTTAGTAACTAGTTCAAATTTTTTTGATGATTTTTGATACTTGACATACAGACTAACTAAAAATAACCAAAAAATCGCACTCGAGAACCTCTAATAAAAAAAAATCGATATAAAAGCAAAAAAAACATGTTTTTTTTAGAAAAATCTTTGAACTTCAATATCTCGAAAACGGTTAAGTTTAGGACATCATGTCATAGAGTCAAATCGGTCAGAAACGACCTAAACTATAACGTCCTTAATTATCTAGGACGACTTTCCCTGTAACCCTGTATATGTTTTTGAGCAATTTCCACAATTTAATTTGTTTACTCCTGATCTATTGTCTCTATCTGTTTTAGTTTTGTTATTTTTTATAAATTTGCCAAGTGTGTTGGATGTTTTAAATGCTGTGTTAATATTTAATTTTCTCAAGAATCTATTTAATCTAGTGCCGCATCTACTAACGTTATTGACTTTAAGTTTTTATAAGGTTCTTTATTACCCGGAAAAACTGTACTAGTGGCTGTACTGGCACCTATTGGTGTGAAAGGCTTGAGAGAGTAGGAATGTTTAAATCTTACCAATACATGACGAACAAATAAATATTTTAAATTGTTGCTTAATTGTTTAGAAAATATCCCTTAAATTATCATATTACCTAACGAATAATACAATTCAGGATGAGCGCAAAAGGAAATAATTAAAAGAATATAATTTCGTTCACCATAACAAGCAAGCACGTTCATTTTTTTTTATCAGAATAGCACATGTAATGCGGGGAAATCCTTGAAGCGGTACATGGCCGACTTTTGTGTGGATAAAGTGATTCACGTCGGATTTAAGTCGCTGCAAATGATACTCGCTGGGAAACACAGTCCTGGGCAAATCATTCCAGAGGGATATAGTTCTTCATATAAAAGAATTTATGAAAAAGCGATACGAGGAATGACAAGCTCAATTTCATACATATGTAATGTATTGGCGCGAGATGTATTCCTTTCGACGACTTTCCCTGTAACCCTGTATAGGTTAAACAGGAATAAGTTTTTCAAAAAGAATAAAAGAACACGCTTCATCATACATCAATAGAAAAAAATAACTCAAATTACGTAAATCATTTAATTGAAAATAACCACCAATTCAACCCAAACTTTGAAATATTACATACTTGCACAAAGAGCCTGAAACTGAATTACCTAGAATCTTTAGAAATAAACAAATTGAAAAGATTCCTTAATAAATGAACAATTAGGCTTAAATAATTCACCATTACTAAATCTGTTTTAATTAAATTATTTTATTACCTGCTATAAATTGTAAACCAACCATTTATTATAGTATTTTACCCTCATTTTGTAACAAACCATCTGAAGAAGCTGTCGTACAGCGAAACAAGTCATGGTGTTAAAAATAAAAAATTTAGTGGAAATTTAAGTAGTGTTTTACTTCTTGCAAAGCTTCAACAGTCATTCTCCAGGGATCTCGATCCTGCGCACCCTGACTTGACTTGTGCATACCTATACTAAGAAGAGATCTTACTTGGTCGGACCATCTCGTTGGAGGCCGTCCCCTTGATCTTCCATCTTCTACCTTTTCTATTACTACAAGTTTTTCTATGGCATCGACTTTCCTCATAATGGGACTAAAATATTTCAGGTTAGTTCAGGTCTGTCTTAATTCGATTAGAAAGTCGGTCATTTATATTAAGCTCTTCAAGAATAGATACATAGTACTGTGCTCGGTACTCTTAGGATTCTTCAATATTCCCACATCTCAAACGCATCGATTCGTCTTTTGTCAGCTTGTTTAATGGTCCATGTTTCCGATGCGTAAGTTGCTATGGAGAATATAAGGCTGGATATCAATCTTCACTTTGTGTTTTTTGTGACAGATGGATCTTCGAAGACCTCAGTGAGTTTAATCGTCGAGTTTCTAGCAATAGCTAAACTAGCTTACTTCCGCTTCATAACCACCATTGTTAGTTATAAAGGATTCCAAATAGTTGAAACGGTCTACAATAAAACCACCACTTTTATTTATGTGTGATAGTTCTTTATTATGTCTAACAATCATTATTTTGGTTTTCACTCTATTAATTGTCAATCCATAGTGATTTCCAGGCGCTCCATAATTGATTCAAAGTCTTGTATTGACGTTGCAAGTATAACAGCTTAGCCTTTTTCGACCTATTGTCACACTCCCACTCTAGCCATCCAAAACAGACCTCATTATATATTCACTATATATGCTAGAAAGTAAGGGTGACAGAATACAGCCCTGCCTGGACGCAGGCTTCTATGTTAGAGGGATCCGAAAAAAAATATTCAGTTTAATTTTGCCATTTGTGTTCTCATATAGGGATCGGATAAGGTTTACAAGATGTATAGGTGTTCCTATGCTGATTAGAATCAAGTTTTTTCCATTGTATACAGTCGAAAGCTTTAGAGTAGTCTAAGCATATTTATTCGGTAGTTATTTGTCGCAAACATTCCTATACTAATCTTTAAATGTAATTTAAAAAAAAAAAATTAGAAAGTGTAATTGCAACCACTGTAATCAAGAAGCGAGAAAGTTTCTTGCTATAAAATTTATGTAATAAAATTGTAATACAAGCATTGTTGTTCTGTGATAATATTGTGAACGCGCCCATGAATAAACGGAAGGGATTGCCGGGGTAAGCACATGACCATAAAAATAATGAATTATGTCCCCCCAAATGGCGGGCTATTGAAGAGGACATAAAAATACTTAGAAGGCGTAAAAACTTCAAAGGTGCTTGTTTTATTAGGACATCTTCTGACAAATTCTACATACTATATATTACATCGGGTCCATGTCGCCTGTTGTGTCTGTTGGACCTGTTTACCAAGTGATGTCCAGCTGTCTGCTATTTTAAGAGTTTAAAATTTGTATTGGCTTCCATAGTCTTATAATTGTAATTTTATAGGTTGGAGTTAAGATACTGGCAGAAAAGTAATATTCCTTCATTTATTAAAGTTGAAGACTGGCTCCTGTTAGCCCAGATTTAAATTCTCTATATAGGGGATATTTTTTTAACAAAACGCTAGCTAGTATAGAAGAACCAGGTTACCGCCTCCGCCAAGAAAGCTGATCAACTCCTCGGCAAGCTCTACCCTCTATTCAAGTCTAGCGAATTGTCAACTCGCAACAAGATGATCATCCGAGCCAGACTGACCTACTCAAGCCCAGCACAGTACCAGATATCACGCACCCGCAGATCTACCCTCCAGACCATCCAGAATAAGGCCCTCTGCATCATCGCCAAAACCGCATGCTTCGTCCGTAACATCCAACTCTACCGAGACCTCCAGATACTCATAATCGGTGAACTTATCAGCACGCCCATACCAGATTCCTCGACAAAACCAACCACAACCCCAAACTCACAGTCAGGACCGTCTACTGCCCCCTCCACGCCATACCTGCCGCCGTCTGCCAAGACCTAGCGATCCCCTGCCTCCGGATTAGCTTAAGTTAACCTTAATTAATATTAAGTTTAATTTTAAATTTATGTTCATGAAATATCTTAAGTTCTCTCAATATACTTATATAAATTCCTTACCTAGCCTAAGTTAATTTGGTCCCTGCTATGTACAGCCTTGGCCGAAAGTATTAGGCACCCTATAATTTACTTCATTTCTTGTGTTTCAGGGTAAAAAATTAAATTCGTATGTTTTGTAAAGTCGTATATTGAGGTAAAATTATGAAATAAATTAATATTTGGTGTGTCCACTCTTAGCTTTAATTACAGCAGCAATTCTGTGGGGCATGTTGCGTACAAGCCTAGTACATTCAGTTGTACTTATGGCATCCCACTCATTCATCAAAGCTCTTTTTAGCGCTGCTTTTGATGTTATGCTATGCTCCCGTATCTTGCTCTTCAGAATACCCCTCGATAGGGTTTAGATCTGGAGATTGTGCCGGCCAATCCAACAAGACAATGTTATTGTCTCTAAACCAGCGCATCGTAGCAGCTGATTTATGACAAGGTGCATTATCTTGCTGGAATTTGATGTCATCTAAATTAGTGTCGCCAAAAATGCGCGTTAGCGAAGGCATCAGTACAGTTTCTAGTACATTTATGTACTTTTGGCAGTTCATGTGGCCTTCACAAACGAAATCTGGATGGTATTCCTCGCCGACACGCCGCTTCCCGAATGTCACACAAATCATAAGAACTTACCTCAAAGTTGGATTCGTCGGACCATACAACATTTAACCAATCTTCTTCGCTAAAATGTTGGTGCTTCAGAGCCCACTCTAAGCGTTTCTTCTTATTGGTCTCTGAAAGCCAAGGCTTTCTTTCTAGCTTTGCACCCTCTTAATCCAGCTTCTGTCAGTCTTCTCCTTGCCGTTCGAGAACTAATCGGCATCCCAATCTCTTCCGACAGAGTTGCAGTGAGCTCAGATGATGTTTTTTTTTTCTATTTTTAATAGACTCGCGGATGAGTTTTCTGTTCTGTCGCTCATTAGTCTTGCGTTTTCTGCCCGTTTCTCATTTCGTTGGCATGGGAGCCAGTCTCCACAAACCTTTTAATAGCACATTGCACTGCGCACCGAGAACATTTCGCTAACTTGGGACTTGCCTTGTTCATGTAGGGTTTGAATTTTAATTTTCGTTTTTTCGATACCAAGCTCACTTTTCTTAGGCATTTCTCAAATATAAGAATGTCCCGTTCACAAATAAAACACGCACGGAAGCTTCTTGACACTACAAGTAGTAAAAAGAGACTGATAAAGCATTAAAAATATTTTTCAAAAAACCTCATTATCGCAATTTTGTGGGCCAGGTGTGTTATAGACCTGTAAAAGAGATTGTCTATTGTTTAAGTTAGCTTTTGACAGCGCCGCCTATAGTACTGTTAAAACAATTAGTCTTTTTTTTTTCTAATATTGTATGAGTTTCATGTGTTTATTAGGGGTGCTTAATACTTTTGGCCAAGGCTGTATATATGTTAAGATCTAAATTGTTAATCATATTCTGTTATATTATTGTAATAATAGTTATAGTTAAAGACACTACAAAGTTGCCAATAAATGAAATGTAAAATGTGAAAAGAAAACACTTGTTACTCCAGAAACCTAAAATTGCTTTCCCAAAAAAGTATAGCCCCAATTGCCAAAATTCAGATTTAAAACGTCCATTTCATCATCAATCAATACTCAAAACATTGCTATAAGAATGATGGCGGATATCTAGAATAACCGTAAATGATTTTAAAGCAATTTTAATGGAGTTTTTAAATGATTATTTCTATTACTGCGTTCAAACTACTGACATAATTTATAGCTAGACTCTGCAGATTAGGAACAACAAGATTAGTTTATTGGCATTATTGTATTATGCTTACTTTGAATTGAGAATCTTTTTGGTCCGTCGTTAAGAACTGCATGTTATTGTAATTTTGCAATTTATTTGCCTCTCGGTTTCTTTCTGAGTTGATTTGTAGATAAGGGCCACCTCTTGATCCGTCCATTATTACCCTGCAAAAAAAAATTAGTCATGTGATATCTAATACATCTTTGTTTGTATAAGATATTGATTGTTTTATTGATGTAATAGTAGGATTATTTTTATTAATTTTTTTAACTACGTGTTCTATCCAAAATACATGACTCACAGATTAGAAGATTTATTTTAAAATATTTTATTAATTTGCTACCTAAAAGCCTCAGATTCCTCCCTCAAAACTCCTAACAACGGGGCTAGACTAGTTCTAGTTTTCAGTTAGTAATACTCGTACCTCATGAAATATCTTAAGTTCCATATCATAAGTGAAATATCTTAAGTCTGATATACGAGGGTTGTATAATAAGTACCTGGCCTCAGTCAGAGATGGCGCTACTACTACTATTTAAAAAATTATATTTTTCGTAAACATAACCCTTCATACGAATCCTGTTAAATTTTCAAGCTGCTGCATGATTTAGTTTGTGAGTGGCAGCCATTTAAATAGAACAACTTTGGTGATTTCACAATAATGGAAAAAATTGAATATCGGGCAATGATAAAATATTTTAACAATAAAACTACTTAATTACTTTGTTAACTGTCACTAAATATATTTGTAAAGATTTCACAATTGCGTTAATGCGATTTGGTAGTACAACTACATTGTCAAACGCTTAACTAAGACTAAAACAGATTTTTTGGTATTTTATGTTTATATGATGAACAGATGTGGGTCTTATTATGTGTTAAAACAGTTGGTACAGAACAGAATTTGCTACATTTAATTGACTATTCAGTAAATTTATATTATGGTCCTTTTGAATGTCTGTAAATTTCTATGGTTTCTAAGAAATTGAGTTTTGATCCTTTAGGTGTCGTATGGAGTATTTGTAAACAATTGATATTGGGAAAAGTATGGACTGTTTAGCCTATAAGAGGCATTCCGTCCCGTTTGGCCTACGTAACAACAGCTATTGCATTCTTGACAATTAAGTTTATGAACTCCTGATTTATTGTGCTTATTAGTTTTATCTTTGGAATTGAAAAATATATTGGAAAATTTTTTGGAGCGGGTTTTAAAGCCATTCTTGTTTTTTCGGCCGTGAGAACTTCGGATATTTTATCCGAGATGGGACCAAAATATGTCAGAGGTATGAATGTTTTCTTTTCTCGGTATTCTTTTACGGGGTAGATTAAGCTGAAAGTGATTTGTTTTCGTTTACGGCTTATTAAGGTATTAATTATTTTAGGTTGGAAGCCGTTATTGAGTGCTATATTTTTGATTGTGTCCAGTTCTTTTTTTAAATTATTTTTACTAAGAGGGATATTGAAGGCTCTATGGATCATAGATCTATAGGCTGCCAGTTTATGGAAGTTAAGGTGTATTGAGTCAGCTGGGATGGTGACATCTGAAAGGTTGGTTTGCGGAAGATATCAAATTCTAGTCTACTTCCCTTCTTTAAAATTGTAACATCTAAGAAATTTATTTTATTATCTGTTTCCTTTTCCAGTGTGAATTTTATGTTGGGGTCTAAATTATGTAGATGATTTAAAGTGGAATTTAGTTCAATTTCATTTCCATGGAAACATACTAAGATGTCGTCCATCCGTTTTTAGAAAACTATTTTCGAATTCTGATATAAAAATTTCTGCTAGTAAAGGATGTTTATAAACTTAATTGTCAAGAGTGCAATAGCTGTTACATAGGCCAAACGGGACGGAATTTCAAAACAAGATTCGCAGAACACAATGCCTTTTATAGGCTAAAAATGAAAAATCACACTTTGCTATACATTTCTTAGTAACAGGCCATACGTTTCCCAATATTAATTGTTTACAAATACTCCATATGGCACCTAAAGGGACAAAACTCAATTTCTTAGAAGCCATAGACATTTACAGACATTCAAAGGACCATAATATAAATTTACTGAATAGTCAATTAAACGTAGCAAATTCTGTTCTGTTCCAACTGTTTTAACACATAATAGACCCACATCTGTTCATCATATAAACATAAAATACCAAAAATCTGTTTTAGTCTTAGTTAAGCGTTTGACAATGTAGTTGTACTACGAAAATCGCGATAACGCAATTGTAAAATCTTTACAAATATATTTAGTGACAGTTAACAAAGTAATTAAGTAGTGTTATTATTAAAATGTACTGTCACAAAGTAACGGACCAATCAATCAACTCGATAAAATATTTTTTTTTGGAAAAGAAAACGAAAGATGAAATAAAAGCGGAGCAAATATAAAAATATCTTGACAAGAACATGTTGCAAGCATAGCAAAGAGAGCTTCCCATAAACTGGGAGTATTATTTCGAACTAGAAAGTTTTACACTCCACAACAACTTTTAATTCTGTACAAAACTCTCTAGAAGTGCTTAGATAATTTCTTCCAGAACGGTGCATGCTGGGAATATACGTCGCGCTGATACATCGCATCCGTATGAGGTTCAACCTATCGCCCCTCGTACAACCTTTTTCAAGCAGTCCGTTAGATCTGTGGAGAACTTCAACCCTTCGGAATGATTTGTTCAGGATTGTTTTCCACCAAGTACAATTTTCAGCATTTCAGGATCAACATGAATCGCTTTTCTCGCACATATCTACACTAACTCTATTAAAATTGGATTATTCATTTTCAAGTTACAGATAGTTGTTGAGTTTATATATACAAATAGTATTCTAAAACCTGTTAATTTTTGTGTTAAGAATAAATGCAGAAAAATAATGATAAATGGGATTGGCAATAGCCCATACGTTGCCCATAGTTTTTCGCAAGCAATATCTTGATTAATTGGTGAAAGCAATTTTAATTAAACAAGCTACGACGGAAAATCTTTGTTCAAAATTTTATCTTTTTTAAGATGTGCGAATTGCAGGATTAAAAGCTGTTGTTGAGTACAAAGCTTTTTGGTCAGAATTGATATATGATGATCAGGTCAAGACATATTGTTGCATGGTACTTGTGTTGGGTTCGGCTATGTTTATAGAGAAACAAAACGCGTTAAATTCTACTTGGCTACTTTCAAACGGAACACCCTATTTATTTCTTGGTTTTAAGGATGTAATCAATCGAACTTTGCTCACACT
>CM032453.1:17491007-17522180 GCA_019049505.1 Pachyrhynchus sulphureomaculatus | reverse complement strand
ATATATATATATATATATTACCTTCGTTATTCTGTTTACAATATTCCGTAATTCTCGTTATTTTATAATACACGTTCGTTAAGAGTATTATAGCCCTAACATTATTCGCTAATATTTAATAATTTTCATGCATGCTTATATTACATCCCAGCAACTGAAATTCCGAAATATATCTTAAATTAATATATTAAGCGTGCCTTGTGTAATTAAATTTTGAATAGCTCATCAAATAATATATTAAATTTAACATAAAAAATATCTTTCAACGAATTCGTATTTAATATAATTTACTGCCGTGATCATAATATCACAATTTGCTTGGATCAGATTTTAATTTAAATCATAACGCAGGTCTGCGATGAAAAAGTTTTTAGAATACTCTCACATGAAAGATATAGATTTTGACCTGCTCATTCCAAATATAAGCTACGTTTTAACATATCACGTCATGATTTCTTATTCAAATATACATGTAGATATTGTTTTTGAAATAAGTTATCAGTTTTAAAGCAGCAAATTCATATTTACTTTGATAGTATAGTTTATTTTATGATCTACTAGCCGTGCCCGCGGCTCTGCTCGCATGGACTTGATTCATTACTATCGTCACTGCTTATTCCTCATATTACCTAACGTAATAAAATATCTGCCATTATTTCCCCTTATCTCCCATTATCTTTTCATAATTTACATTATTTAGGCTTATCTCTGCTCATCTCTCATTAGTTCTCCTTATCTCCCATTATTTCTCCTTATCTCCTATTATCTCACCTTATCTCCTGTTATCTAGGTTTATCTCGACTTATCTCGCAATATTTCTCCTTATCTTCCATTATTTCTCCTTATCTCGCGTTATCTCACCATAACTCCCATTATCTAGACTTATCTCTGCTTATCTCCCATTATTTCTCCTTATCTCCCATTATTTATACTTATCTCCTATTACCTCATCTTATCTCCCATTATCTAGCGTTATATCGAATTATATAGAAACGTATGTATAAATTTATAAAAACACGTAAATCGGATAAGTGGTTCTCAAGTGACAAGCGCATTGACGGACAAACAGACAGACAGAGAGACGTTGCCTTTTTTATATATTATATTCTTTACAACGTGACATTGTTCCATATTTATTGGTTTAGGCAGTGTATTGCAAGAGAACGCGCTAACGGTAACCTTTTTTCCGACTTGATTCACTATTATCGTCACTGCTTATTCTTTATGTTACCAAACGCAATAAAATATATCCTATAACTTGGCCAAAGAACATATGTATGTTTTAAAAAAAAAATACAACGCACTAACGGACAGACAGACAGAGAGACGTTGCATTTTATATATATATATATATATATATATATATATATTATATATATATATATATATATATATATATATATATATTATAGATAGAAAACCTGACCAGAGAACATATGTATGTTTTAAAAAAAAACACGTAAATCGGATAAGTGGTTCTCCAGTGTTAAGCGCACTAACGGACAGATAGACAGACAGGCGGACAGACAGGCAGAGAGACGTTGCATTTTATATATATTATAGAAAGAAGATTATAGATAACCTGGCCAAAGAACATATGTATGTTTTAAAAAAAAATCACGTAAATCGGATAAGTGGTTCTCGAGGGCTAAGCGCACTAACGGACAGACAGACAGACAGAGAGACGTTGCCTTTTATATATATTATAGATATAGATTATTATTATTATTATTATTATATAACCTGGCCAAAGAATATATGTATGAATTTAAAAAAAACACACGTAACTCGGATAAGTGGTTCTCGCGTGATAAACGCACTAATGGACAGACAAACATTGCATTTTATATATATATTATAGACTATAGATTATAGATGTTCCCTGCTACATAATATTCCATATTTAATGGTTTAGGCTGTGTATTGCAAGGAACGCGCTAGCGGCAACCTTTTTTCCAACTTCATTCACTATTATCGTCACTGCTCATTCCTTATGCTACCTATCGTAATAAAATATAACCTAACCTGGCCAGAGAACATATGTATGTTTAAAAAAAAAAAGTACGTAAATCGGATAAGTGGTTCTCCAGTGATACGCGCACTAACGGACAGACAGACAGACAGGCAGACAGACAGACAGATAGAGAGACGTTGCATTTTTATATATATTATAGATGATAACCCCACTACACATACTCATAGTATATCCATCTCTCTCTAAGTCAAAACAGTTACTGTAGAACTTTTCAAGCAATCTAAGCGTGCTATTAAGAGTGACAAGCGTACACGTGTGTGATCAAGGTTGTATTTTTTTTTCTAGTCCATAATTATGACCTCTCGATCTTGCAAAAATAGTCCAGATGTATTTTGTTACATTTGTGGACAATATACAACAGTCAGACAAAGACAAAATAAAACAGACTTTGTGGAAAATGCATATTTTGCTTACTTCGGAATTAGGTTAGCTCAGGTTGTTAAACCCACTGTTTATCTTGGTGACCTACCAAGATAAACAGTGGGTTCCACATGAAGTATCCCGGTTTTGTGTTGAAGTATTAAGACAATGGACTTATGATAAATCAAAATCATTGTTATTTGGTTTTCCGATGTTGTGACGGGAACAAAGAAATCATATTGATGATTGTTACTTTGTTTGAGCCATTGCATTGACAGGATATAATTCTACAAAACCACGCCAAAATCGTATATCCCGATCTGTTATAACAAAGCCAATTCGACATGGCAGGTCCATTACCCATATCTGTTCCTACTAAGAATGAGAGCACCGATATGTCTTTATCACAAACGTCAGCGATTATACAAGTAGTGGTGAAAACTTTCAACCCCATAAAGGAGCCCCGACCTTTAAAACAGAAAGAACTTAATGAGTTGGTAAGGGATCTTGGATTACCTAAAGATGCAGCAAAACTTCTCGGGTCTTGTCTAAAAAAAACAATTTGTTAGATCCTGGTACAAAATTTTATTGGTATCGAAATAGAGAAGAAGAATCCGTAAAGTATTTCAAGAAAGAGGAAAATTTGGTTTTTTGCTATGATATTGGCGGTTTAGTAAGTAAATTTGACATCGAATACAGCGCATAAAAATGGCGACTTTGTATAGATTCTTCAAAAATAGGCTTGAAAGCTGTTCTTTGCACATTGACAATAAATTTGCACATTCAGTCTATCTTAAAGAAACTTACACTAACTTAAAAAAAGTTTTGGAGAAAATAAAATACACAGAACACAAATGGCTAATTTGTGGTGACTTAAAAATTATATGCATGCTTCTTGGTCAACAGCAAGGCTATACGAAATTCCCATGTTATATTTGTGAGTGGGATAGTAGGGCAAAGAATTTACATTGGGAAAAATCGGACTGGCCGATTAGAAAAAATTGGAAGTTACAGTAAAGAATGTCATTAATCTGAACTTGATAGATCCCCAAAAAGTATTGCTTCCACTACTTTACATCAAACTTGGTTTGATCAAACGGTTTGTAAAGGCATTACCAAAAGATGGAAATGCTTTCAAGTATCTCTGTTCATGTTTTCCTAGTTTATCTGATTCAAAGTTAAAGGAGGGCATATTCCCAGGACCTGACATCAGGAAACTAATCAAGGATGCAGACTTCAAATCAAATTAGCTCTTAGGCTACTTCGCCTAACTGATGAGACCCAAAAGGTCGATAGCTGCAAACTCCCATCTTTTAGATCGGCAAAACCAAAATTCGCAAAGCTAGGTTCGTAAAAATTATACGTTCTAGCCGCGTTTCGGTCGCTCATCATAAGGTTGAGATGAAACCTAGAGAAAGGTAATCACTAAGACTCGCAAACACCTACGCAAAGTTGAGAATTCGCAAAAATTCTGCGTTTCAACAGCGTTCGTGCGCCTGTCAAGTGAAGCCAGATTCTCTAGAAATCTGTTATTTTTGTTAGCTTGTTTCGACTTCGGTTCGTCTCTTCAGTCAGGGATGTAAAACCCTGAGACAAGTTGGAAATTTTCTTCGTAGCAAAAGTTATTACTACAGGATTGATCGGCAAAAGTGATTACCCTTCTCTAGGTTTCATCTTAACTTTTCGGCAAAACCAATTTGGTTTTGCCGATCTGAAAGATGGGAGTTTGCAGCTTTCGACCTTTTGGGTCTCATCAGTTAGACGAAGTAGCCTAAGAGCTAATTTTATTTGAATTTTAAATCTAGTTGGTTCGAGCAGTAGTTCTCAAACGCAAAGAACGAAGTTTGTTCAATTTGCCAAAGCACAAAAGTTGTACTGATGCCGGCCTCTGCGCGAGTTCTACAATGATCAAAGCAGGTATTTTGTCTTTTGACGGAACACGGTGACCACCATCGAAATTTGATGTTTGTGGATCCGAAATTCTTTGTCAGGACTTTTGACTTTTGCCGATCAATCCTGTAACGATGCAGACTTTGAGAGGGTAATGACAAACTCAGGAAAAATATCTAGAATTCTTTTAAAAATGTTGTTTTCAAATTTATAGGCAATACAAAAAATCTTAATTATAAAAATATTGTCCAAGAAAAGTTAAACGATTACACAGCCCCACAAAAAAAAAAGTGGGGTATATTTTTGATGCGGTATATCAGATCCGTAGTATTTTTGCCCGTTGATCACGAATCTGACGTCAGAATATCGCCATCACATCTCAATTTTTTTCTAACCTCAAAAAATAGGTAAAAATTAGTAAGAATTAAGAAAAATATACTCCTACAAAATTGATTCAAGCTTTTTCATGAATCCAAAGATGTATTAATATGTATTCGGACACGCTAAGCTAATATTCATCGGTGGGATTGAGCCATACAGTTCTGTTTTCTTTCTAACCTCAATAAATCAGACAGATGTAGTGCTTCTCGAATGCAAAAACGAATTCAAATTAAAATTCAACCGATCCTTACCAAATTTGGTACACGGGGATTTTTTGGGTCGCTGATCACGAATCTGAGGTTGGATTTGCAAAATTCAAGATGGCAGATGTTTTCGCGCCATTTTGAACGCCGAGAAAATTCATCGGTCGATTTTTATTCTTCTACCTGCATCCAGGGCACCTCCACGTGGTGACGGTGGGCAACGGTGTTACTCCACTAGCCGGCAGAGTCCCTGGATAACGGGCTTAGATGCAGGGACTCGGAAACCCAGTATCGGCGGTTGGTCAGGGTGGGAAAGCGGGCCCGCAGCCGTCGTCATCCAGCGACCGTAGCTCTTCATGTGTGGGTGATTTGGCTCATGTAGAGTATAATGCTACAAGAAAACGGTCTCACGGTACAAGGACTTTTCATAAGTGCGATAAAAACAGTGATTCATTTTGTTACATTTGCTGTCAACACGTATTGAGTAAAATGGGGTCACCGATAACGGATAAGATTAAAACCTTATATAAGGATTGTTTTAACATTGAAATACAGCACCAGGATTCAGATTGGGTTCCCCACATCATTTGCAGTTCTTGCAAAATAATGTTGTACATCAATAAGAAGGCGATTAAATATTCCAGACCAGCAATATGGAATAGACCATACAGTGAAAATGATTGCTACTTTTGTATGAATGTTGTATCTAGGCATAACCGAAAAAATAAAAGCACTATTACTTATAACGATGTTTCGACAGTAACAAGACCAACTAAACTAATTCCGCCTCCTGAACCACTTGATGCTGATGTTATGGAAACAAATGATTTCACCTTATCAGTTCAGGCCGAAAACATTGAGACTGTTGAAAAAGATTCAAACACTGTTACTAATGAATGTTCTAGTGACAACCTATCATATACTAGTGACACAGATAAAGAATTTCTACCATACAACCGTAAACCAGAACCAATACTCGTATCACAGTCAGAACTTAGTGATCTAGTCAGAGATTTAGGCTTATCCAAAGATGGTTCAGAGCATCTTGCTTCCTTTTTAAAGAAAAGACAATTACTTAAGCCAGAAGCTACGATTTCTTATTATAGAAACAGAGATGAAGAATTTCGAAAATATTTCACAATGGACGAGGAATTGTCACTTTCATATTGTACCGATATAAAAGGTCTAATGGATGAATTTCAAAATAACTCATACGATCCTGAAGGAATGGAGACTGTTCATTGATTCTTCTAAACGGAGCATTAAGGCAGTTTTGCTGCATAATACCAACGTTTACGCTCCCATTCTGATTGCTCATTCCACAGTTATAGAAGAGCAATATGAAAAAATGAAGCAGCTTTTGATAAAAATAAAATATGCTGATCATAACTGGAAAATTTGTGGAGATCTGAAAATTGTAACAATATTGCTTGGCCAACAGTCAGGGTTTACACTTTATCCCTGTTATAAATGTCTGTGGAATAGCAGAGACAGGGAACGTCATTATAAGAAAAAAATTTGGCCAACAAGAGAATCGTTCACTCCTGGTGAAAATAATATATTGTTTCCACCATTGGTAGATCCAGGAAAAGTTCTTATTCCCCCGCTTCACATTAAGCTTGGACTTATGAAGCAATTCACGAGAGTGTTAGATACAAACGGCCCATGTTTCAAATATTTGCATAAAAAATTTCTGAAATTTTCTGAAGCTAAAATTAAGGCAGGCGTATTTGACGGGCCACAAATAAGAAAATTGTTTCAAGATTCATTATTTGTTACTAAAATGAATAAAGTTGAAAAAGCTGCTTGGCTTAGTTTTAAAGAAGTCGCAACAAACTTTTTGGAAATAGTCGAGAAAATGGTAAAAAAATTTCAAACATTAGGTTGCTTAATGAATCTAAAATTACATTTCCTGGACTCCCACATTGATGATTTCCCAGATAATCTTGGTGACTACAGTGAGGAGCAAGGGGAACGTTTTCACCAAGATCTGAAAATCATAGAAAGCGTTTGGGTAGAAAGCCTTTGAATAGGTCATTCGCGGAAAAAAGAACAAGATACAGCCAAAAAAAGGAAAGTTAGGCGCGGGTCTAACCTTCGCAATTCTAGGGCTTAAGGGTCTACTATTTGAGAGTATATGGTTTAAAAGTCCTGGTTTTGAGTTTTTATTGGGTCTCATTTTTAAAGTTACAGGGTTATTGAGGTCTATTTTTTGAGGTTACAGGGTGTGGGAGTCTAAGGTTTCAGGGTTTAGGGTTTAAGAGCATCAGGTTTGAGGATTCCCCAACTGTATACCAAATTTGGTAGGAATCGGTTGGTTTTCAAAAATTTTGTCCGCCATCTTGGATCCGCCATTTTGAATTTTGCAAATCCGACCCCAGATTCATGATCAGCAACCCAAAAAACCCCCGTGTACCAAATTTGGTAAGAATCGGTTGAATTTTAATTTGAATTCGTTTTTGCATTCGAGAAGCACTATATCTGTCTGATTTATCGAGGTTAGAAAGCAAACAGAACTGTATGGCTTAAATCCAACCGATGAATATTTAGCTTAGCGTGTCCGAATACATATTAATACATCTTTGGATTCATGAAAAAGCTTGAATCAATTTTTTAGGAGTATATTTTTCTTAATTTTTACTAATTTTTTACCTATTTTTTGAGGTTAGAAAAAAATTGAGATGTGATGGCGATATTCTGACGTCAGATTAGTGATCAGCGGGCAAAAATACTACGGATCTGATATATCGCATCAAAAGTATACCCCACTTTTTTTTGTGGGGCTGTGTTTATAAAAACTTAGGGTGTGTGTCTGAAAGTTCACTTTTTGAATTCGCGCATCGATCATTTCCCAAAAAATCTAAGAAGCTACAGTGAAGAACAAGGCGAATGATTTCATTAATATATAAAAGAAATGGAGAGATATTAAGACCGTTGTGACGTCAGTATGATGGCGGACTATTGTTGGATGATCCATAGAGATGAAAATAAAGTTCATAAACGGAAACCAACGAAACGAAGTTTATTGTCAAAAAATAATCCGCGATATCATTGATTCTTCATATTTTGTATTTGTTTGTGTTTTATTTTAATTTTAACTGAATAATTAAAACTTTAAATAATAGATAGTATTATTTCATTTTATCTGTAGTTTTTTACCTATTTTCGTTCAAGCGCGCATATACAATATGTCATTACATCGAAGTGATCACCGACTTCAGTAACTCCACTCGGCTTGAGCGCTCGGGTGTCGTCGGCTACCTTCGGCTATTAGACAGAGACAACACGACACGGAGTGTTTTGTGAGTGGGAGCGAGAGAGCACACCGTGCGTCGACGGTGGCGTCCTCTCACCAATCGTCGCTGGCCACTTGCAGAACTACGAAACCGTCAACCTCGCGCTCGCCAATTCCTAACTAGATGAATAGCGTGAGGATCTATCAGCCGAGGTGTCGCGCTCCTGGCATTGAGCTCGCATTTAGCAGCGCGAGGCTTGTATAGTAACTCGATCATCAGAAATCGCGCATCTGTATCCGCTAAATGTGAGGTGAATATCGTTTCATATTACGTTCAGGTTAGGTTTTACATGAACAACTCTTCTACTCTTATAAATATGAAGTTGTTTGTTGGCAGTGATCGTAAGTGATCATGTAGTGATAAAATATTTTTATTTCAAAAAGTGGACTGCGGCCAAGATAGAAGCTGAACTGGAAACATGGGGAGTCACAACCTGTACCAGATGAACAGCTTTTTCTACGATAAAATTCATAGAAGATGGACATGGAACAGCTCAGATAGCAAAATAAAGAACGAGATTGACTATTTCATTACAAACAAGAAACACATTTTCAAAAATGTCACAGTCCTCAATAACTCCTCAACAACTAGCGACCATAGGATAATAGGAAAATAGACACAAGACTTGAAAAAAACAAACTGGTAAAGAGAAAGTTCAAACCATGGACACACCCAAAAGATGAGAAGGCATTTTAACAGTACATCAGCGATACATTGGAAAATACAACAGAAACAAACATAAATGATTTAAACAACAAAATAACGGAAACGGTTAGGCACGCACAAACAGATCCTGCCCCAGAAGTAATAAAGACCAAAAGATAACCCAAGACACAAGAGGAAACAAGACACACAAAAGATAACAGCCCTAAAGAGGGAAATATCAAGAAAAATTAGAAATGGCCTTAGGAAATACAAGAATAAAAAAATTATACAAACTATCGAAAACAACAAGAGTATGAAGAAAATGAGAGGAAAGACTACAAACGGCAGAAAGGAAATCTTCCAACTTAGAGACAAAAATGATCATATTACGTCTGATAGAGGAGATCTACTGCATATAGTTGAAGAATTTTACACAACACTATACACAAGCCATGCAGATTCAAGAACAAAGGAGAGACCGCTGCCGAAAATACAAAACTAGGGCTCCGACTTTATCCCAGTTATATTCCAACACGAAATACATAACGCCTTGGCCAAAATGAAAAACAACAAGGCTCCAGGGGAGGATGGACTTGTGTCGGAAGCTATCAAACTTGGAGGTCCTGTATTGATAGAGAAAATAAAAGGACTGTTTAATCTATATTTACATAGACAAAACATTCCGGAAAAATGGAAAAAAAAAACTCCATTACCATCCTAATGCATAAGAAAGGGGACACAACAGATCTCGAAAAACTATAGGCCGATCAGTCTTCTAAATCATCTCTACAAATTGTATACTAGAATCATAACAACTAGATTAGAGAGTAAATTAGAACTATGTCAGCCAAGAGAACAAGCTGAATTCTGCTCAGGCTTTGGAACAAATGACCACTTACACCAGGGGTGCTCAAACGGTCGATCGCGAGTGCTTTTTGAGTCGATCTCAAGAAAAAAATTCCGACATAGAACTATTCACAGATTTTGTTTTAGGTAACTAAAACAAAATGTAATGAATAAACTACTAAAATTTATTCGATCCACAATTAGGCCAGAATAACCCCCTTATCACTTTCTTTTATCGTAATAACCCCTTGCTAGCGGCAAAAGACGGCTTTATCAAAGGAACGCGCTGTACTTGTCAAAGAAAAGCCGCGTTTTTGATTCCCGCCGATTTTCCTAGAAACTTCGGGCGGCGTGTTTGACGTGAACATTCGAGACTTCCTTCGCGCCGATATAAATGTTGCGCCTGCAGGAATAGGAGTCAGTCTGAGTTGTAACTTGAAGGCGATATATCGATACAAAGTTTATTAATAAATAGTCCAAAAATGACTGAGGCGAAGAAAAGTAAAACTTATCATTTTAATAACGATTGGGAGGAAAAATTTTTCTTTTTTGCATGGTAAAGGATAAGTGCATTTGTCTCATTTGCCGTGCGTCAGTTGCAATACCTAAGCGTGGGAACTTAGAGAGGCATCATAAAACGGTTCGTAAAAAACTATGAAAAGGATTTTCCATCACAGAGTGAATTAAGAAAACGAAAAGTACGTGATTTGATAACTTGTTTGAAAAAAGAACAAACCATGTTCACAAGACCAGCCAAACAATCAAAAGCTGCAACGATCGCGTCATTTAAAATATTTCATATATTTGCGAAAGACAAGAAACCATTTGATGATAGATTGGTTGTGAAGGAAGCATTTATTAAAGGGGGTGAGACTTTATTTGGAGATTTTAAAAATAAAAACAGAGATTATGTCTGCTATTAGAGAACTTTAGTTATCTCGTCCGACTGTCACAAGGCGTGTTGAAGTCATGAGCCAGGACATGGCAGATAAACTAAAACATGATATCATGGAATGTACATACTTTTCTTTACAGTTCGACAAATCCACCGATATGACAGACACTGCCCAGCTGTGTATTTTTATTTGAATGGTGTTCAATAACATGTCGGCTAAGGAAGAGTTTTTGACCATGATTCCTCTGAAAGGAAAGACCCGTTGCGAAGATATATATGACGTTTTCTTCATTTTTGTAACAAACTACAAGCTACCAATATATAAACTAGTGTGCATTACAACCGATGGAGCACCAGCAATGACTGGAAACGAAAACGGTTTTGTGGTATTGTGTCGAACTAATGATGATTTCCCTTCATTTTTCTTCTTCTATTGCATTATACATCAACAAGTTTTGTGTTCAAAAGTTCTAAACATGGCGGAGATTATGGGCATTGCAATAAAAATTGTGAATTCTATCCATGCACGTAGCTTGCAATGACGGCAGGTGGTTGAGTCGCGGAAAATTCCTAGAAAGGTTTCAAGAATTATTGCCCGAAATAACAGCTTTTCTGGACGAAAGAGGTGATGACACTCAGATGCTGAAAAACGGAAAATGGCTGACTGATTTGGCATTTTTGACAGACATCACAATGCATTTAAACACCATTAATTTGGAGCTTCAAGGTAAAGGAAAAACTATTATTGAGATGATTAGCGCAATAAACGCATTCAAAAGTAAATTGCAACTTATGATAGATCAACTGAAAAGAAAGGATCTGAAAAATTCTCCGTCTTTGAAAGCAAGGATTCCTCAGTTGAATTATGATATTTATGAGGCAGAATTATCAAATATTTTGGGCCAATTCGAAATACGTTTTTTATGATTTCAGTAAATTGGCAAATATCCCATCATTTATGAGTTATCCTTTTTCGTGTAAAAACATTGAGGAATTAGCTACTGAAATGGCAAGTCAGTTTAACATGGACTCATGTTCTGTTGAAAATGAGTTAGTGCAGATTATATCGGATATACATCTCAAAGCCACAGCATCTGATACAAAATTCTGGTATTTTATATCTGAAGATAAATATCCGAATCTAAGGCAAATCGCCCTTCAACTGACGGCAATGTTTGGGTCAACTTACTTGTGCGAGTCTGCATTTTCTAAAATGAAGATAATTAAGTCAAAATATCGCAATCGACTAACTGACGAACATATGTCATCATGCTTGCGATTAGCACTCGGTAATTACGTACCATCTTATGAAAAGTATGCTGAGGACATGCAGTGCCACGCTTCAACATCCAAAGTCACTCTTTAGTTAAGTTTAGACACTAGAACTCGTTTGTTTTGTAAGAACCAATAAACTCGCAATTTTGAATAATTATGAGTTTTTTCATTGACATTTTAGAGCAGACCTACACTTACTTTGACTTAAAAAATGCATATTGTGCGGAAAACTAATATCTATGCCACGATACACCCTACCTAGACGATAATCCTGCATCACACTTACTTGCAGCATCTCAGAGTCGATCGATCGTAGTCTAACAATATTGAGGTAGATCGCCAGCAGTTCAAGTTTGAGCACCCCTGACTTACACTGTCTAAAAACCCTAATAGAAAAGTCAATTAAATATGACAGACCCCTAGTTCTCATCTTTACTGACTACCAAAAAGCTTTTGACATTGTTGAATTACCTGTCTTATTAGAAGCATTAAACGAGTGTCGAATTGACTATCGATACTCAAATATTATACGTAACATCTACAACAAGGCTATAATAACAGTGAACCTACACTCTCCCCTCGAAGAAAATAGAAATAAAAAGGGGTGTCAGACAAGGAGACACAATGTCACCAAAGCTGTTAATAACCATGCTGGAAAAAAAGCCAGGCGATCAAAGGGGGGCATTCAAAACTTTAGAATGGAAAAACAAGGGAGTAAATATTGATGGAGAGCGGCTCAGTCATTTAAGATTCGCAGATGACATTGTCATTTAGGAGAAGCTAAAGATATGCTTGAAAATAAACTATAAAAAGACAAGGGTGATGACAAACTTAGTTTCTAGCCGACCGATCAGTCTAGAAGGTAGAGATATTGAGATGACCGAGAGTTACATATACCTAGGCCACGAAGTGAAACTTTGCAGAGACAACCAAATGCGGGAACTGCTTGGAAGAACGGATGGCAGCGTTTGGCAGACTTCGAGATTTAAGGGCGAAGTGCCAATCAGTTTGAAAAGAAGAGCATTTAATCAGTGTGTACTACCGGTTCTCACATATGGGGCAAAGACCCTAACTCTCACCAAAAAATCCATACTTAAACTGCAGCAAACACAACGTAAAATGGAGAAGTCAATGCTGGGTATTACCCTAAGAGACAGTATGAGAAATGAGGAGATCCGCAGAAGAACAGGCGTGGAAGACATAATAGAGCGCACACTCGGACTAAAATGGAGATGGGCGGGGCATGTCGCCAGAATGAAGGACAACAGATGGAGAAGGAGGATCCTGGAGTGGAGACCAAGAACGGATAGACGAAGCAGAGGAAGACCACCCACAAGATGGACCGATGATATCAAGAGGGTTTATGGAAATTGGATGGCAACTGCACAGGTCAGAGGAAGGTGGCAGGATCTTGAGGAGGCGTATGTCCGACAGTGGACAGATCGGGGCTGATTGGTGAAATGAATTTAAACGTGGTCGTACGAGCACTGCAGATGCTACACATTCAGGACGCCCAACTGAATTGATTGATAGTAGATAGTATCATGATGGAAGATCGACGCACTGGGCCTCGTGAGATTCCTGAGATGGTAGACATCTCTTATAAATGGGTACGTAATATCTTACACGAGGTTCTAAAAATGAAAAAGCTGAGTGCGCTATGGGTGCCGCTTTTGTTGACTGCAGAGCAAAAACGTACGAGGATGGACATGTAAAAATCGTATTAAGAAAAGTTGCAGCGAAAACCGAAGGACTTCTGGAGTCGTTTTGTGGCTATAGATGAAATAAGGATCCATCATTATATCTTCTTCAACTAGAAGCATTCCTGAAATAATGGTCAAATTCAACAAATCATTCCTAGAGATGGTCGTCGCACAAGTCTGAGCTTTTCTGAAGAACATTAATCAGAAATTAGTTATGTACGCACCAGTTGGCGAAGAATTCCTTCAGAGTGTTTCCGCAAGGGTCATAACTTCCCGACGATACAGGAGATAAAACGTGACTCATAGGTTACACTGGAGGCAATGATAGCATAGACCGTTGAAAGTATGTTCAACCACGAAGCCTAAGAGTAACTTCTTTTAATATTCCATACCGTCATAGTCTGGGAACTTTTGGATCGCACCATATATTACGAAAAAAGATTTCTATTACTATTTATAGCAAATTGAAAATCCAGAATCACCATTTTCCTCTATTCGTTATCAGCATGAAATTAATATTTATATATCTAAGATTTTCCAACCTCCTGAGTAGGCCAATTTGTCGTCTAGAACTAGATTCGATTTTTTAGATTAAAAAATATCCCGCTGAGGTTGAAAACTGCTTACTAACGATATTCCGGAATTTCTGCAGGAACACTGTACGAGAAAATTAGTTTCGGAGAGGGAGTTATGCAAATTAAATGTTAATTGAAGTAGGCAATAAGTTGATTGATTGTAACAAGGTAAAGACTTAATAAAAAGCAGAAAGGGTGTGCATATAAGAGGAGTACAGACATGAAATTTATTTTCATGACAGACGCTGCCGGTACTAATCGGTAGACGATCAAACTTTTCTTAAAAATTGTGGCTTGTTAATCATATTTTGCATTGTTCATTGAAGATTTTTATAATTTTTTAATTTGAAAATAAAAAATGCGGAAAATCTTATATCTGGTTGTTGTACCCAAAAACATTATCACCAAAACTTAAAAAATGCGATAAACTTTATATTATTTTATATTTTCTAGAGTTTTTAATTTTACTGGCTTAGGATGTTCTAATTAAAATTAAATTTCGCGCTTAATAACAACGTTATAATCCTAAACATATGCTCATGAATTCTGTAGATTAATTAGCAGCAGTCTTTATTAAAATTAAAATTTACTGTTGTAGCTTTATAAAAATAAAAAATTATAAGCTTATGAATATAACATTTAAAATACATATACAAGGCCACAATTTAACCTGTACTGAGTTACACTAAATACGGGTACATCTAAAATTTTCTCTCCCGCACTTACCACTCCAGTGCAGGTTTAAAATATGTTTCGATCTATTGGATCTCATCAGGTAGATGTAGGTATGGCTTGTATGACATACTACAACCATGCCACTGAAGATGTATATTCTAAAATGTCGTAAATGAAACTCTGCGACTGATCATTCACGGCAAAAATTGTAGAATGGTTTGGCTGCACTTTAGTAGACATGTCTCACATGCCCGTATCTAGAATCATACTATCATAAGGAGAACAATGGTGGGCGTCCTATTTAATAAGATAGGGAAGAAAGAATGAACACAATATTCAAGACTAATTCGATAAAGTGAAAATTAACCCAGTCGCCAGGGGTTTTGAGCTCTCATTAAATGGTTGTTACCATGCAGCCTGTTGGCTGCATTTTGGCACACGGGTAGTTTTTTTGGACTTAGAATACAATAAACAAAAAGTTTGCTAAACTCTGATATACGCTAAGCCCACAAATTCCAAAATAAAATAAAAAATTCGGTTTTTTTTACCGATTATATCTCGAAAAATAAAAAAGATATCGAAAAACTAATAGCACCACGTGAAAGAGCAGGAAATTCTATCAAAAACAGTATATAGATTTTATCTAGATTTTTTTATTAGCATGAAAATTATTTAAAAAAATCGATATTATTCAGAACGAAAAAAAAATAAAAAATAGCTTTTTTGAAGAGGTGACTTTAAGCTTTCCGATGATATAAATAGTTTTTATTTTCATTGCAATTCCGATGATATGAATAGTTTTTATTTTCATTGCAATTTGCATGATTTTAACGGCATACAGTAAATTACAAATATTTAATAAAATACAGTATTGAAAAAAAAATCCTTGTGCATATATCATTATTATACCATAAGTTTCAATACAGGAATAATTAAAAATATCCAAATTGTCTGTGTTATTTAAAAATTGATTTTTAAAATACGACAATTTTACATTCAAAGCAGTACGAAATGGTCAAAAGAAGTCGGACAATTTTTTTTTTAGTTACAGTACTTTTGTATACTTGATATTAGAACTAAGTTGGGAATGTGAAATCTTTGGCACAATGATACTACTCAGTATATATCACCACTACACCAAACACTTTATTTTTGCACTCGACGCGCGTTTCGCTAACCATGTTAGCTTCATCAGGAGCGATGATTGACCTAAGCTAAACTACAAATTTACCCTATTTATACTTAGCCTAACCCTTGAATTACCCATATATATTGGATAAGAAAGATTATTTTAAACGCGTAGATAATCTTATCGAATCTGGTCCTTATGAAAAGGTAATAAGAAATCCATTACCGAGAATGATAACAGACGTAAAAAATTCTTTAAAAAAATGTAAGAACCTTATCTCTGAGTCGCTAAAATTTAAATTAAATGTGAGTAATCCGACCATACCAAAGTTGTATTGCTTACCCAAAATTCACAAACCTGGAAAAGCAATGCGACCCATTGTTTCATCGGTCGGATCACCCACATATTTAATATCCAAATGGTTATCAAAAGAACTTGAGAATTTAACATTAAATACTTTCGCAGTAAAGAATTCGTTAGAATTCATTAATAAAACAAAAAAATCTAGTTCTTAATGAAGGTGAAGTCTTAATTTCTTTTGATGTCAGTTCTTTGTTCCCAAGTGTGCCAATACCACAAACTTAGAATGAATGACTGAGGACGAAATTATTCCTGAATACTTAACATTATCCAAACTTTGTATGGAACAAAATTATTTCCAATATAACAGTCAATTTTATGTTCAGAAAGAAGGAACAGCTATGGGTAATTGCTTATCACCTTTCATAGCCAATTTATTCATGAGTAAGCTTGAAACCGAAGCCAGTCAAGAATTCGAATATTTCCCAAGGGTATGGTATAGGTATGTGGATGATATTTTCGGGATTTTTGATACAAAGGAAGCAAACATTGATGATTTTGTTTCTAAATTAAATAGCCGGTATGATTCCATTAAATTCACTTACGAAGTTGAGAACAAAGGACAACTGCCTTTTCTAGATATTTTAATTATTAAAAATAATAATAGATTAGAATTTGATATCTATAGGAAGGACACAGTAACAGATAGATATATTCCTAATGATTAATTTCATTACAAACAACACAAATTAGCCTCATTATATTTTTAGTTCATCGTTTGGTCACTTTCCCTCTGAATAGAGTAAACTTTAATAAAGAAAAAGGAATCGTATTAGAAATACAACTAGAGTTAATGGTTATGACGATGACTTAGTAAATAAGCTAATAAATAGACATAAGTTTAGGTTTAATATTCAGAATTCCACCTTTTTTACACGCGAAGAAAATAACACCAAGTATGTCTCCATACCATATAATCCGAAATATAGCAAGGTATTTAATAAGGTAAGCCTCACTTTAGTCTATAAGTCATCAGACAATCTGAGGAATATCTTAGGAAATCCCAAAGATAAGTTTCCTAATTGTGAGAAAAGTGGAATTTATGAAATTAGTTGTAATGATTGTGACAAAAAGTATGTTGGGCCAACTAAAAGGTCAATTAAAACACGATTTAAAGAACAGTTAGCACACTTAAAATACAGTAGAACAGAAAAGTCTAGCATTGCCGAACATGCCCTTGAAGCTGATCATATTGTAACATTAGATAATCTAAGATTAATAAAAAATGTATCTGATAGTTGAACGCATACGGAAGTATGGAAATTATAAAATGTAAAAGGAGTTTAAATAAAGACACAGGGCCTATTCCTTATAGTCCCCTCTACTGGTTACTTGACCGGAACTGATGGCCTTGCCTATGCCATTAGTTCCGCCTGAGTAATTCAAGGGTTAGGCTAAGTATAAATAGGGTAGATTTGTAGTTTAGCTTTAGTCAATCATCGCTCCTGATAAAGCTAACATGGTTAGCGAAATCCGCGTCAAGTGCAAAAATAAAGTGTTTGGTGTAGGGGTGATATATACTGAGTAGTTGATATTAGAGAATTATTAAAAACTTTCTATTTATTCGTAATTTTGCTCTTAAAAAAGTGTTCATGATAAACGTATTTTTTGCTTATTATTAAGTATACAACTTAAACTTGAAATAAAAAAAATTATTTAAGGGTGGGAAATGAAAAATAAAAGTCTAAGCTTTCTTTTTCTTTTGAACATCCTAGTACAAAGAAAACAGCCATTGAATTCTAAATTATTCGAGGAAATCAAATGAATTACGTACTCTCTGGCCGTCATATTGAATCTGCCATTTTGAAGTTTTGAAATCTGTCATCGGATTCTTAATCAGCACCCCGAGAAACTCCTTAATAGCCTATTTCAAAATATTTAGCGGTATACAAAAACGTTAATTTAATCATAAATGAACATGATTCCCACTACAACTAACGGGGTTAAACCAGCCATTTTATTTTAATTTTTTTCTAAATCACTGTAAAACTAAAAAAAAATAATCTATATACTATTTTTTGTAAAATTTCCCGTCCTTTCACATGGTGCTATTAATTTTTCGAAATCTTTTTATTTTTCGAAATATTTTCGAAAAAAAAACGAAATTTTCATTTTATTTTCGATTTTGTGGATATATTTTAAAGCGGTAAACGTATTCTGCATTCAAAATGCAGCCCATTAACATTTAATGAGAGCTTTTCGTCAAAATTTGCCTCTCACGATTGGGCTAAATCTTATTATGTGTTTTTGCATTTCTTCATAAAAACAAACTCATGTCTACTTATTTGCTGCTCCTGTCCTGTATATACAAAATTAATCATCTCGTTTTTAAACATCAAATCATGTCGTGTAGTAACTGATTTTAAAATTCTCTTCATTTAGAAGAATTTAATTTATCATTTATTATTCAATTTACGTAGTTCTACTTTGTTGTCAGACGTTTCATCTCTCCTGGGTTTTAAGAATAATGTCAGAATGTGCTTTTCTGTCACTGGGGATATGTTTTTAATTTGGAAATCCGATCTTTATATCAATCGGCGAGCGGGCTGTCTAAGAAAGAATGAATAATTTCAGCACAAATAAGATTAGCGAAGTCTGATTGGCGAAAATGGATTTTAATGTAAGAAATGTCTTCATTGATTTTCGTCAAAAGTAGCTAAATAGGATATTAGTCACAAAGAAAAATAAAAATATAAAAAAACCGTTTTCTAAAACGTTTTAAATAAATCTTAACTTCATAAGTAACGTTTTCTTTTGATCACAGTACACGAACTGCAGGGGAATTCCTAAAGATCTACAGAAGCGATGCGTGTGCCAAAAAATCGATTCGCATTGGTCTTGAATCGCTACAAGTCATCAGTTAACTTACAAAAGCCATGTTGTTAATGATTGTTAATAACATTAAACACTTTAGAGAATCTCGGGCTCCATACTGTTTCCTACTCTCTTTTTCAATTACATTAACGATCTGCTGGAAAAGACCGGGAATTCGATCTATAGCTTTGCAGATGACAGTACGCTTATCTCTTCATTCACTTTGAACGCTCGAACACCACAACAGGAAGTCATTCAACTTAACAAAGACCTGGAAGAAGTTCTATCTTGGGGTGACAGTAACCAAGTGGAATTTAACGCTACACCAGGTGGCAGTATTTTCTAAAAAAGTTAACGTTGCTGAACTCGACATTCGTCACTCAATTTAATGGGCGTTAATTTGGGAGCAAATATGTCTTGGCATGAACATGTTGCAAGCGTAGCAAAGAGAGCTTCTCGAAAGCTGGGAATATTATTTCGAACTAAAAAGCTTTACACTCCACAACAACTGTGCCGTATAAAGGTCAAATTCGACCAACTATGGAATACTGCTCCAATGTTTGGTTCTCCGCTCCCGAACATACACTGCATTTGTTGGATCCTATTCAGAAAAGAGCTGTTCGCCTTATTGGAGACCCAGAAGTGGCCAGCGGCCTTGATTCGTTGGAACATCGAAGAACGGTTGGCGACTTGAGTCATTTTACAGGTATTTTCAAAGAAAGCGTTCGATGGATGTAGCCCGCTTAATTCCTCCCAGAGCGGTGCATGCTAGAAATACACGTCGCGCTAATACTTTACATCCTTAATACGCTTCTTCGGTAGACCAAGTGTTGTAAAGAGACTCACTTCACTAGTTGAAGTTAATATTTCTAATGAAAGGATACCTGTTAAAGCTGAGGCTAAAAATCTTGGCTTAATTTTGGATTCAACTTTAAGATTTAAAAAACACGTGTCTGTTTGCATTAAGAGGGCAGTGGGTCTACTTAGGTGTCTTTATAACTCAAGACATTTATTAAATACTCAATTAAAACTCATGCTTTGCGATTCTATCATTTTATCTATATTTAACCACTGTGATGTTGACTGCCGAAGATACAAAAATAATTCAAAAAATTCAGAAATATTGTTTACGGTTTAGCTACGGTATAAAGAAACGAAATCCAGTTACTTATAAACTTAAGGAAGCTAAATTGATTGACATGAAGTCAAGACGATATTTGCTTTGTTGTACCGTGTATCATAAAATTATCTGCACAAAGTCACCTACATATCTTTTTAAAAAAATTCCGTTCAAGACTGACGTTCATAATATAAATACAAGAAGCAGAGGCTTACTTACGCCCCCACTTCATAAAACAGGCATATTTGAAAGGTCTTTCGCTTACAATTTAGTTAAAACTTATAACAACCTACCGGACACTCTGAACTCTAAATCAGTCAAATGTTTCAAAAAGCACCTAAAGCATTTGTTATTGCAGAATAATTGAAGAACTTACTGTTCCTATAAATGTAAGTTTTCTATTCTTAAATCATGGCTTTCTGTAACTGACATAACATTTAATTTAGTTGTGCATTATTATTATTATTTGGTTGTGCATGTGTTAGTATGTTGCTGCCTAGGGGCAAGTGTAAAGACACATGGACATATATTTTGCTTCAGTTAAATTAAGTTTTTTTTTTCTTTTATCTTTATTCAGCTGCACTCTGTCCTTTTCACTGTATATTGCATACTTTGAATAAAATTGTTTATTATTATTATTAATAGGTTCAGCTTGTTACTCCTCGTACTACCCTTTTCAAGCAGCCTTTTATATGGAGAACGTCATCCCTTTGGAATAATTTGCCCAGCGCTGTGTTTCCCACCGAGTACAATTTACAGCGATTCATGATCAACGTGAATCGCTTTTTCCGCACACGTGTCGTTCCTGTAGCGCTTTAGGGATTTCCCTGCAGCACATGTGCTAGACCCACAAAAAAAAATTAAATCCTTCCAAATATTTTAAAAGAAACTGATTAAGAGCCTGTTCCATAAACATTATTATCATTATTGTACTACAAGCGTACTGACTGATTTCTCACGTGATATTATCAATAGAAATTCACGGTTTTCGCGGACTATTGCTATGTCTGAAAGATTTGTTTATGGCTTTCAAGCTTCTTTCTGTATTTCTTTCTTGAATTAAACAATTAACGATTTTGTAATTTCCTTGTAACCAGGCCGCTTGGCCGATTAAAAACACGTTTATATTTTTATTAATATAATGTATGTTATTTTATTCATTACCATTTACACGGACATGATAAACAAATATTTTATTTTTCTTACTTTCTGTGAACATAAGATCTCTTTAAATACAGACTAAGGATTTACCTAAGATCATCTTAAAACCTTTTTAGATTTATTTCTTGTTTTTTACAGGCAAATATACTTTTGAAATCAAAATGAAGGACACAATAATGAGATTTATGGGCGTTTTTTTATTATTATAACAATATGTTAACATTTGATATACATTATTTCTCAAATTTTATTTGAAACAATATTCTGTAAATTCGTATATTAATTGTGATCGTTTTGCTTTGGGTATGTTCAAAATACTTTCAGTTTATAGAGAACTTTTGATGCGGATATAAAGTGTCTAGCATAGTGAAAAAAACGAGATCTCGAATAAAATATCCCAAGTATTCACAGCCGAAAAAACAAGAATAGCTTTAAAACCCGCTCAAAAATTATCTAATATATTTTTCAATGCCAAAGATAAAACTAATTAACATAATAAATCAGGAGTTTATAAACTTAAGTGTCAAGAGTTCAATAGCTGTTACGTAGGCTAAACAGGACAGAATTTCAAAACAAGATTCGCAGGACGTAATGCATCTTATAGGTTAAAAAATGAAAATCACACTTTGCTAAACACTTTCTAGAAACAGACCATCCATTACCTATTATTAATTGTTTATTAATACTCCATACAGCACCTAAAGGGTCAAAACTTAACACATTCAAAGAGCCCTAATATAAATTTACTAAATAGCCAAATCGACGTCGGAAATTCAGTCCTTTATCAACTTTTATAGCACCGCGTCCTTTCATTATATAAACATACTTACATATTGAGTTAGATAATTACAATACATCTAACATTATCATTATACAGTCAAGTGCTGCCTACTCAAACCCTTTCTCCAATCCTCTCTGTCCTGAGTCATGTCTTCGTTCAGGTTTCGTTTTTACATTACTTTCCCCGTGCCTTCATTCCAGGAACATCTTGGTCGCCCTCGCTTCTTTTTCCCTGGAGGTTGCCAACGAAATATTCTCTGTGGCCATCTATTTTCCGGCTCTTATTAAATGTCCAAACCAGCATAAACCGCGCATCTCAAGTCTATCAACAACTGTCGCTTCTGCCTTCATCTGTCGTCTTATTTCATCATTGGGTATGTGTTGAACCTTAGATATCCCGGCACTACGTCTCAGATGATCTATTTCTACTGCTTGTAATCTGCGCTTCATTTCTGCACTTACCATCCAGATCTCACTTCCATAACAGAGAACTGATTCCACCACCGATTGGCCTATTCTTTTCTTTGTCTTTTTGAATATGTTTATATCCCACCATAGAGAGTTGAGACAGCCTATTACTTTTCTGCTATTCGATCTACAATGGCCCCAAGGTAATTAAATTCTTCAACTTGTTTTACAAATGTATCATCATTTGTGAGAACTTGAAATTCTATCTCAGTATTGACTACCAGATATTCTGTTTTCTGTAGACTTATTTGCAGTCCCCAATTCTGGTATTCGGTGTAATTTCTTTAGCATAAATTCCAGATCGAATGAATCCTGCGCCATAAGTACTTGATCATCCCGAAAACTTAGTGTAAAGAGATTCCCTCAATGCTAGTTCTACATAGAGATTAAATAGTATTGGTGATAGACTACATCCTTGGCGGAGTCCTTTGGTTATTAATATCGGTGTTGATAACTGTTTTCCTCTTTTTACATACGATATATTGTTGTTATAAAGTTCTTTTATGATGGCTATCAGATGGATAATCATGTTTAGTTTAGTCAGAGTTTTCCTAGGTTTACTTTGTGGTATAGAATCATATGCCTTTTCAAGATCAATGAAGGCGAGAAGTATTTCCTCTCCCGTTGAGATCGTTTTTTTTTCTTTCTAATATTTGTTGTAGTCTAAAGAGATTGTCGATACAGGAGCAATCCCGTACAAAGCCACTCTGACCTTCACTTAAGCTATAGCCAACTCTTACTTTTTCCTGGAGTAAGTAACACTAATGCCTCTGTAGCAACCAGGATCATTTCTATTTCCCTTTTTAAAAATCGATGTTATATAGGCTTTTTCCATTCCTGGGGATCTGTAATCTAATATATTGGTTTATTAATTTCGTTATTCGGGTTATAATTTCTTTTCCTTCATATTTTACTAACTCTATAAGTATATTACCTGGTCCTGAATTTTTCATGTTCATATGTTTTTTGGTTTCTTCTTCTGTTATTAGTAGGTTGTCGTCCTCCTTTTCTTCTATTGTATGTTGTAACTCCTCCTATTCGTTGCGGATTTCTGTCAATCACTCTTCATACCAGTAAATTTTTTATATAATTTAAACCATAATGATCTTGAAAAATGTTATCGTTTCAAAGATCTTGGTGTAACGTTTGATGCTAAACTCAGTTTTGTGGACCATATAAATGAGACCATTGCTTCTTCTTATAAGTGTATGGGTTTCATTATGAATTCTAGAGACCTTTCAAACATTGAAACCCTCATCACTTTATTTAATGCTTTGGTTCGTTCTAAACTGAAATATGGTTCAGTTATCTGGTACTCAACATATGAGATCCACAGTAATCATATTGAAAAAATCCAAAGACGATTTGTGAAGTTCCTCTGGTTTAGATTAGATGGTATTTATCCACCATTGGGTTTCCCTAATGATGTTCTATTAAGAAGATTCAATATTGTTAGCCTTTCTCGGCGTTGAGAATATGCTACAATCTTGTTTTACATAAAATCTTGAACAACAGAATTGAATGCCCTTGCAACCTCTCAAGTATTAGGTTCCGTGTACCATCTCACACGCTTGCCTAAACCATTCCTTTTTCTACATGCCTGTTCCAAGAACAAACTTGTTGATGTACTCGCCGATATACGTTATGTGCATGAATTATGAAAGGGTCAAACATATAGTTGCTATTTTCTGTTGCAGTTTAACATCTCTACGTAGGTCATGTTTAACTGTGGATTAGGTCTGTCTCTTTTTATTTTTGTTTTTCTTTAGCATATAGTGTAATTATTAAAATTATTAAAATACTGATTTGATAGATACTTACCTATTTGTATTTGTTATAGTTGAATGTTCCTATTCTATAATTGGACTGTTCTGTAGGATAGTTGTATTAAATAAATAAAATAAATAAATAAATAAAATAATGGTTTTGCCATTCACTCATACTTATTAATTGACCGCCTTGTTGTATATCGTTTGTCTTCATCCCTTTGACTGTCTTCCAGATTTCTGTAGACCGTCATCCTCCTATCATGCCTTCAATTTGAATACATTTCTGTTCCCAATACTGATTTTTTATTTCTTTGATTCTTCTTCTTAGCTCTTTATTTTTATATAAACATTAATACAAAAAATCTGTTTTGGTCTTAGTTAAGGGTTTAAAAATGTAGTTGTACTACCAAATCGCGATAACGCATTTGTAAATCTTTACAAAAATATATTTAGTATCAGTTAACAAAGTAAATAAGTTATTTTATTGTAATTCTGATTGCCAGCATTTTGTAAATATACTTATTGGATCAGACATTTTCAGTATAACGGAAAATTAGAGTGTTAGTTGTAAAACGACAAGACAAGCGTTTATAATGGCTGTCCTATTAAATAATTTTGGCAGAAAAGCATAAAATACACAAGAAACAATAATAAAATCAGCGAGCTGTCTATTAAGAAAACCTGTTTAGGGTCCTCGTAAAAAAAATGTCAAGATGGTTATAAAAGCAAAACACTTAATTATGAACATAACTTTAGTTAAATTGAATTTTAGAGGTAATAATAACAATCAACTTAGACTATTCCTAAAGAAAAATCTTTTCTGTGTAAAGTTTATTTTATACCTTACCCAAAATATACTAACATTCTATAGGCTACGTGAGTAATTTATCTTTTAGGGTTGGGTCATTTAAGTAAAGTTTATTTCTGGAAATAATACTGAAAGCGGTCCCCTTGCTATTGTTTAGCAACAATAAGCAGTGGTTGCGATGAATGCAAAAAAAAACCGACTGGAAGTGACTGCCTGTTGTTAAGTCGAGCGAGTGGAGTTTGAAACCGAGTTTAGATAATACAATATGTTGAACAATAGTAAAGGGAACTACTTAGATTCATATCCCAAATATTTTTGGATAAAGAAATTACCTTAACAAATTAAAATTATTAACACGGATCTTTTTAATATAATATCCGTGCCATTTACATATCTGCGCGATTCAAGATTAACGTAAATCGCTTTTTTGCACACTTACGCTTCATTCCTGTAACACTTTCCATCAGCACATGTTCCATGTCCATAAAAAAGGAAATAAACAACCATAATACACATTTTATTAGTCTAAAAGGAAATACCTTAAAGTATTCCGAAGAAAATTAATGTTTTTTGAGTTGTATTTTAGGGAATACATAAATAAGACAAAATATTAACTACACATGTCGCGTAAGAAAAAGATTGTTAATAATATTTTTTTTATCATAAATTACACAGGGCAACAAAAAAATATTTTTGTTTTGGTGCCTGGGATTTTAGAGCTGATTTTAACTATATTTGGGACGCTAAATCTATACATGCAATCCGTTTTTCTCTATCAGCTCTACTTTTTTAGATACATCAACTTATCTACCAATGTGGTTTTTATTCAGTATATTCATTTACGAGAGTTCTAAAATTATTATATATTCATTAATGTAGGTACAATGGTTTTATTGTCAGTCTGTAATTGAGTAAATTCCAGGTAAATCTATAAATAGTGGAACCATTGCCTATCAGGTACCTGAACTGACCCTTTTAATCACCTAACTCGGGTAAGTCTCGTCAGTTTGTGCGTTCTTACTAATGAGAGTAGATCGAATTCGGCGTGTTATTTTATGTTAAGAAAAGAGTGTTTTTGTGTTATTGAACAGAATTAAAATGAGTTCAGGTTCCAGTTCAAGAAGAAGTTGTGTAAATCAACCTGATGTGTTTTGCTATATATGCGGAGAATACATGTTTCAACAAAACAGACAAACTATTACTGACTTTGTAAAGCGAGCGTATCTTGGATACTTTGGAGTTAAGCTTGGTGATCAGGACAAAACGTGTGCCCCGCATCTCGTATGTAAAACTTGTACAGAGCATTTACGGCAGTGGACTACCGGGAAAAGAAAATGTCTAAAATTCGGCGTACCAATGGTTTGGAGAGAACCAAAAAACCACTTCAATGATTGTTATTTCTGTTTAGTAAATACTAATGGAATCAATCGAAATAACCGCAGTAAGTGGACTTATCCCAATTTAGACTCGGCAATACGCCCTATCCCGCACTCGGATGAAATACCGATTCCAACATTTCATCAGCTACCACATATCTCTGATGACGAATATTTTCCCTCTGATCGCTCTTCTGATGCTAATAAAAGTTCTGATGCTAATGAAACTAACAGTGACTATGAGGGGACGTCATCAGTTCCTCAACGCTTCAATCAAAATGAATTAAATGATCTCACCAGGGATCTCAATTTATCGAAAAAAGCTTCTGAAGTACTGGCTTCTAGGTTGAACGACAAAAATTTACTGGAACAAGGAACCAAAATTACCTTTTACCGTACAAGAGAAAAAGATCTGCTACCATTCTTTTCTCAAGAAGACAATCTTGTATTTTGTCACGAAATTAGGGGACTCATGAAAGAAATGGGACTTTCTGAATATATTCCAGATGATTGGCGCCTATTTATTGACAGTTCAAAGCGAAGTTTAAAATGTGTCCTTCTACATAATGGGAATAAATATGGTTCAATACCACTAGCTCACTCAACGAAACTGAAAGAAGAATATAATACCATAGCTTTGGTCTTGCAGAAGATAAAGTATTACGAACATCAATGGATGATTTGTGTAGACTTAAAAATGGTAAACTTTCTTCTTGGGCAGCAAAGTGGTTACACGAAATATCCGTGTTTCTTGTGCCTCTGGGATAGTAGGGACAAAACACACCACTGGGTTATAAAAGATTGGCCTCAGAGAGAAAACATGGACGTTGGGGAAAAGAATGTCATTAACGACGCTTTGGTTGGAAGAGAAAAAATCATATACTTCCTCCGTTACATATAAAGTTGGGCTTAATGAAGCAATTTGTAAAGGCTCTTGATAAGAATGGGTCTTGTTTTGCATATATAGGGGTAAAAATGCATCAGTTGAGCACAGAAAAACTCAAAGCAGGGATATTTGACGGCCCACAAATAAGACAATTAATTAAGGATCCTTCCTTCATAAATTCAATGAATCAAGTTGAACGAGAAGCTTGAACATCATTTGTTGCAGTTGTAGAAAATTTTCTAGGCAAACATAAAGCTCAAAACTATGTTGAAATGGTTAACAAGATGCTTAATAGTTTTCAAATCCTTAGGGTGCAATATGAGTATTAAAATACACTATTTACACAGCCACTTAGACCGTTTTCCAGAAAATTTAGGAGACATGAGTGAGGAACAAGGTGAAAGATTTCACCAAGATATTAAAGTTATGGAGGACCGCTACCAAGGAAGATGGGACATGCACATGATGGCAGATTACTGCTGGAGTTTAAAAAGGGACTGTTTAAAAAAAACATTCAAGAATGTCGCGGAAAAGAAGCTTTCCAAGTGTTGAGTGACTATTTCATTTCTTCAATGTTTTTTTTTTTGTTTGTAAGTACGACATAATATTGTATTTTGTATAACTAAAATAAAAATTTCGTATCTACTTTTGTTTACTACACTTACGGATTTGAGTTACAATAATGTAACTTATATTTCTCTAAAATTGTATATCTTAAAAATTTGAGCTCCTAGGTACAAATGAATACGTTATTTGAATTCAGGACATCAAATTGATATAGAATCAGCTCAGAAAACCTCGACACCAAAACAGCTGTTCCCCTGTGTTATAAGGGTTAATTGAGAATTTTTTAGACCACTGTTGAAAAAACGCCGTTTCACGATCAGCATGATTTCTTTGATGTCGGTCGATGGATCTGAAAAATTTAAACAGATTTCCGTGCAATAATGTTTTCGTTATAGTAACATATGTCAAACGAAATTTTTTAATTTCCAAAAAATGAGCATTTTGAAGATTAAAGATTTTTTTTATCAAAAATTGAGTTTGTTCTATGTTATAAAAAATGCATCAAATGGCTTGACAGACTATAGAGAATATATTTAGGAAAATTTTTCAAAAAGAGCATCCAAAAATACTTTTCGTGTAGACCGTATAGAAAAAGATAGGTTTGAAAAAACACTTTTAAAGTTTTGAACGAAAAATATTACAAATTGTAGCGAATCTTGTATATTAAATTTGATGATTGAAAGTGGTTAACTTACGTTGAATCTGTCTTTCCGGGTTCATACGGTATGCCTTCCTCCTCCTTGATTTTTGTGATGTATTTGTGATAAATGAAAACCGATCAGTTCTACCGATCCACTCACGAGCAGCTCCCGGACGCCCAGCCGGTCGCCTCGCACGCGACCACATTTATTGATATAACTCCGTTATTAAAAAGAATTTTCGAATAATTTTTTTTAAATCTTCATAAAAGTATAGAGAATAATAATAAAAAATAAAAAAAAATGAAAGTTTTCGAGGTATGTAGCCCCTTAAAAGTATAAATGAAAATACATTCACAGCACAGATTGCATGAATGATGCTTTACCTCAAAAACTATTAAGATTCCTGAACGTATCCTGACTTCAAATGTGTATATGAAGCCACGGTAGATATTTTAAAAGTTAATATAATATAATTACAGTAGAATGTAACATTCTCCCTCAGCTTTCCACAATAACGGAGTGCATACAATATTTACGTTTTCACCTTCAATACTCCCGAGTTTTAGCAAAATAATCTAAATTCCACAAAATGTAATTCATATGCCGGTTAATACTGGAATTATAACTATCATTGAAATTAAACTTATTGATTAAGGTGGTCAACAGGTAAATTTTCGAGATAAAGTTGTTACTATCAGACTACAATTAAAAATGTAATTCCCTTGATTTCATAGTTACTGTTTCCTTATACGAGGCGTTGCGGATAGTAAGGGCGAACTCAACATTGGGTCAAATTTTTTTTTTTATATAATTCTATTTTATAGTACTTTTCCTACATCACATACCGGTCTAATTGTTGAGTTCGCCCTTGCTTCGCCTTCAAATTTCAGTATCAAATAAATGAAAAATTTCGAACAGGCGATAGCCGGGCGGGTAGTAAGGGCGAACTCAACAATTTCGCGCGGAGCAACCGCCGGTATTGCGTCACTAAATGAGGTTTACTTGAAATTTTACGCTTTCTGCGTGTTAGTTCAAGTTAATTTTGAAGTTAATACGTTTATGTTTTGTTTGGTTTTGTTGCTTCTTTTTTTAAGAAAAGTATGGCGCAACCTGGACCTTCTAGTAGTGAAGTAAGTGTACAACATTTAGATGATAGTGCTGTGTCGGGTTATTCGCGAAAGAGACCTGCTAAGATGAATGATTGGCAAAAAAACGAGTGTAAGTTGAAACGAAATTCAGGAAGTGCTTACATTTCAAGAAATAACAAAAACCACGTTGTTGCCCGCAAAATTGGACCTCCTTGCAAGTGTGGATGTTTTGAGAAAATAGGCGCTGAACTGGTCACCAATATTTTTGACTCTTTTTGGCAAATTGGAAACTATGATCTACAGAATGCTTACTTATCAAAATTGTTGATCTGCAATGATGTAAAAAGATCTTACGTAAAGGGGCGTCCAAGTCGTACCCTGAGACGCATTCAATATAATGTGACTGTTGATCACGCTAATCGTGAAGTTTGTCGTACTGTGTTTTATAACATTCATGGCATCTCTGAAAAGCGCGTTCGAGTCGTACTTGACAAAACCAGCAGAACTGGAACTGTTACAACAGATCAAAAGGGGAGGTGTGAACCCGCGAAGAAAATAGGAAATGACGATCTTTCTAAAGTAAAAGAACACATCATGTCACTACCTACTGTCACCAGTCATTACAGTCGCGCCAAAAGCCCTCATCGAAAATACTTACCTGTTGGACTTAATATTAAAAAGCTCTATTCTCTTTACAATGAATTACCCTGGTTACAGCCCGGTAAATCAGCACTATTATCGTGATACGTTTAATATGCAGTTCAATATTGGTTTTGAGCCCCCAAAAAGTGACACCTGTAATTATTGCGATAAAGTAGACATAAATATTAAAAGTAGTCAAATGCACGATTCCGAAAATGTTGCTGAAATCGAGAATCTTAAACAAGAGAAGGAGTTACATCTGACCCGTGCAAAAGCTGCTCAGTCTCTTCTTAAGGGATTAAGGAGTAATGCCGATGACTCTTTTCTGGTCATAGCTTTTGATCTGCAGCAGGCTTTGCCAACCCCAAAGCTGACTACTCGTATTACAAAAGGAAGCTATGGACCTATAACTTTTGTATCCATAATGTAAAAACCGGTTCTTCAACGATGTACCTTTGGGATGAAAGTACAGGGAGGCGTGGATCATGTGAGATTGCAAGTTGCTTGTACGATTATTTGTGTAAAGTTGATGTTAATGTTAAAAAAAGTTATTATGTTCAGTGATAACTGTTCTGGACAGAACAAGAATTTAAATCTTGTTTTGGCAAATCTATACTTTATACACAAAGACCAGTTCACTGAAATTAAACACTATTTTATGATACCTGGGCACTCATACCTTCCCTGTGATAGGGATTTTGGGAACATTGAGAGAGAAATACGGAATAGCACTGTGTATACCATGGATCACTATAAGTTAATGATTGAAAGCTGTCGCCGAAAAA